>JBBPBO010001985.1:74609756-74640428 GCA_037974295.1 Cicer cuneatum | reverse complement strand
GGGGGGGGGTGTGTGGGTCCCACTGAGTTGGGGATTTGGGAGCTGAAAGAAGAGTTGCACTGCTCCAATGAAACAATCAGTATCCTTTATGATATTCTTCTGAATTAAAAATGAGCTTCCATTGAGAAAGACTTTGGAACTAGGACCACATTTGTGAAAAATTAAATTAAAAATAGACTAGAATATTGCTAATGTGGTGAAAGTATATAGGGACATTACATTTTAATGATTTTGACCATTTAAAAAGGGACATTATAATTATAATGATGATATATTTCTTCATGACATGGTATTTATTGGTATGGTATTACTATATATTGCCAATTTTTGTCATATCCCTTTTCACACCTTCTTTTATGTTAGATTCAAAATCTTGTGATTAAATTAATGATAATAAAAATAAATTGTTTGAGAAAATTTAATTCTTAATTTAAATAATTTTTTAATTAAATTTTACTTATCTTCTAAATTAAAACATTAAATTTGATCTAGAGGGTTCACGGCCATAATCGAGGAAGAAACGGCTATGCAGACAAACGCAGCAGAAAATACAGAAAACGATCGGATTTTTCTGTTTTTCAGCCGTTTTAGCTTTTCCTTTAATTTCGGGCTTTTCTGTTTTACCTAATTTTCGTACTAGGGTTTCTATTATCTATTTAAAGACTTTTTATGTTGTAACAAAAGATATTTTTTAATAAAATAATTAATTTTAAGAATTTTTTTTTTAAATTAGCATTTGCTAACCCTTTGCGATTCCGACAGCGTCAAAATTACTGAAATGTATTTCATTTAAATAAGAGGATTAAAAAAAATTCTTGCAGTTTAATAATTAGCAATTCGTATAATTTTTGGTTGAAATCATTATGTTTAGATAGTAAAGCAGAGTGAAAGGAATGTGGAAAACTTGTTATATTTGCTTTCACAAGACAAGAGGGATTGATTTGATAGTGTGTGCAAATTCACGTTGTCGTGCAAGTTGTTACTGCTCAAATTAACTCAAACATGGCATACCTCATACGTATTTTGTCGTCTTCCTAGAATTCCTGAAAGTGGCTGTACAAAATGGTATTCTTCTATTTTCCATCCTCGTCCCTGTCCGTTTGTGTTCTGTTCTTTTGTTTTTTTTGTTTCTACTCCAATTCTAGATTTGGACCTATAATTGTAGTTATAAATTGAGACTTGTTTGGTTACGGCTAAATACTTATTCCATTCTTTCTTAATTGTCACTTTTTTACTTTATAACTATTCAGATGAGTTTCAATGACAATTAAAAAGAAATCTAGGGAGTATAAATTTTGATCACTTTTTTCAATAATATTTTTATTTCAAATACTGACGTAGAAATTTTGAGCAGTGTGAGTACTTTATTTCTCTTTTAATTATTATCGTATATAGTATTATAGTATTTAAATTTATTAAAATTATAATCAAATGTCTTTTTTAATAGTAATTTTGTAAAGATTAAAAATTATACTTTTTAATTAAACTAAATTTAAAATATTGAAATTTTATATAGATTAAAGATTTATCTAGCCTTAATTAAGTTTAGTTTTAAACATTAACAAAATATAATATATAATTAGAAATAACAAATTTAAATTTGTTCAAAGATTGACTTTGAATCGATTAAAACCGTTAGAACATCTATCCCTTGTTAGTTTTAAGTTGATTAGCAGTGTTATGCAATGCTATAATATTTGAGTGCAAAATAAAATATGGTGTTTTTAGATACTTGTGAGTAGAGTTTGATTAAAATTTCTTTAGGTTTAAGCTCTCGTTAACTACACTTTGTGATAAATAAAAATGATTATGTCACCATATGATTCTAAGCATTAAATTAGGCTAATTAATCTATCCTATAACTAATCTCTTTAAATATATGATGGACTAGTATTTGAACTAAATTGATCAATGCAATGAAAATGTATCGAATAAATAAGCAAAGATTGGAAATGCTAGATACCACATCAACATAACATTAATTAGTTAAAAACAACTATCACATTATCGAGTTCAGCATATCTCAAGATAGATAGTTTACCTTTTAAAATAAATCATAAGAACAAATATCCTAATCTTAGCCATTACATCTCCAAATAGTTAAATCTATATGATTTAGTCTTTTATGTTTGTCTTAATTTTTGTTTAAGTTTATATTTATTACCTTGTTTTTAAGATTATACATATCTTTAAATAGTTGTAGAGAAAATCAAGAATTATAAACAATTTATAAGATTTTATGAATGTTTTTTGAATGATTAGTATGAAAGACATATTGTTGCAGTATTTAATAGAGTTTCTAATTATTAAAAACTTTCTATTGAACTAATTGTTGTCGAAATTGAGATAAAAAAATCTAATAGTGCAAACAAAATGTAACTTAAAGAACTAAACGGGATAAAATAAACTTAAAAGACATTAAAAATGAATTGAGTTAACTTAAAGAACTATATATATATATATATATATATATATATATATTTGCCTATAACTAAACATAAGAGTGCAACAAGTATCAAATTATCCTTGTTAAATATCAGTCTATTATCAATATCGTAAATACATAGTAAAAAAAATTGCATTGAAAGTAATACAAATAATATTATTAAATGACATAATTAAAAAAATACATTAAAAAAGGATAATTTATTTGGAGACAATTTTTTTTACAAATTAATCACTGCTTGTAAAACACATAAACAATGCTTATGTTTGAATAGCCCCCTCTCGAATTTTAACTTTGGGAAGAAACTACAAAACACAATTTTATCATTTCCGATGGTTTGGATTTTATTCTCACACTGATATCTTCAAAATTTCCATCTTACATTGATATTGAGTAGTTTGTTTAAATTTTTTTTAAAAAAATACTTTTTTTAGTGTTTTATATTTTTATATAATATTTTTAAAAAAATTGGATAATGAAATTTTAAAAAATAATTAAAATGAAAAATTATTTTGAATAATTCTTCATAAAAATCATTTTTGAAATATACCTTTTTAAGAAGGAAAAAAATAATTTTTATCACATTAAAATCTCTAATAATTAATATTTAAATTATTAAATATTAAAATTTTATTTTTAATTGATAATAAATAAATTTAAAATAACTTCTACTATTTTTAAATAAATTTTTATAAAAGTTATTTTTTAAAATATAAAATCAAAATCACTGTTTAAAAATCTTAAACAAAGTGACTTTAAACTTTTATAGTTTATGGAGTAGGAGTGTACTAATGACACCTCACAAATAATATTTTTTATATGCATTACATAAACAAAATATTTATATAACTTCTTAAACTATTATTTACACCAAAAAATAATTTAAAACATTAGCTGAAAATGGACAGCAGCCAAATTAAATTTAGCTAATATTTAAGTAGTGGAATAAAGGTCAAACAAAATAAAACACAGTCAAATATAATTTTGGAGAAATTTTCTCAAATTCAAGAAACTTTAAGAGAGTCATAGAAATGTGATAATTAATCAAAAGAACATGAAATTTGACAATTTAATTGAAATATTTGTGATCCGTGTTTTTAGCTCCAATTAATCGAAGCAACTATTTCATGGAGCACGGATATTAGTGAAACATATATGGGTGTTTAGAGGTTGAGTTGGATAGTTTTTTTGTCAAATCCTTTGAACATATCAATTTATTTGAGTATCAGTTGAGCTTTCAATATGTAATTTTTATATCAAACTCGGGCCAAACTAACCCAATAAAGAGTATATTGGGTTAGGTTGAGTTCACGCGTCATAAATAAAAAATATTTTTTTATTCTAAAAAATATAATTAAATTTATATACTAGAATATCTCAAAAATTATAAAATTATATCTCAACATACC
This sequence comes from Cicer cuneatum, assembly GCA_037974295.1. Lineage (NCBI taxonomy): Eukaryota > Viridiplantae > Streptophyta > Magnoliopsida > Fabales > Fabaceae > Cicer > Cicer cuneatum. The sequence continues at coordinate 74,636,573 of JBBPBO010001985.1, read as the reverse complement.
ATTTAATACTTAAAATACATTAACAAACACAACATATTCTTAAATAAAATTAAAAAACTAAAATATAGTTATACATCAGTAAAAGAAAAAAGAAATAAAAATGTCTATGTCATATCAATGAATTGAGTTTACGGGTTCAAAATGTCAAATATGCAACCCCAAATCGAATGACATTGGGTTTAAATAGGCTGGTTTAGAGGTAAACCCAATCTTTTAATGAGTTGAGTCAAATTTTAGATTGAGTTGGTTTGAGTGACCGAGTTCGCAGATTTATCTGTATCTTGTGAACACCTCTAGGAACATATGCGTGGATAAGAGAACTATCATGTCGCAAATTGGAAGGAAATCAAAGCAAAACGTGGAATGCCACATACCACCACTAATGAGCAGAAACATATATTATCTTTGAAATCAATCGAATAAGACGAGTCATGGTTAAATTTTGTAGTTTAAAAGTTTAAAATGTTATGGTCAATAGGATTAAATTTGCTTATAAATATCCTTATTTTCCATTTTACATACATAATCAATCAGACATTGATTTTCTCACAATTAATCATTTATCTTTTAGCTTTGTACTTTTACTTTTGATTTCATTATTTTAGTAGCTTTTAAAAATTTCATTCAATACTTAACAGTCTTTAGAACAGTTAAAGAACTCCCAATCAAGAGATACATTTCTTTGCTCGACACAATTATTTGAAGCAAAAAGAGAATAACTGTTGAGAGTTACTAGCCAAATCCTTGGCTAACTTTCCATTTGTACAACAAATTTGGTATGTTCAACGGAATATGATGTGAAAAATTGAAAACTAGAGCAAAACAACGTCTGTTTTCTAATGACAACAATAGAACAATGATACATGAATTTTGTTTTAAAACACAAACTTCTCTCAAACAACTCTGATCCGCAGGCTTAGTACATCTACACTCTGTGAATCAAATATTTGAATTACATCTATCAACACTTTAAAATAAGAGTATTAGAGAAACGAGAGAAATTCAATACAAGTTTAAAACATTTCTTATTGGTGCTTCATTTAACGAATAACTAAAATGTGTGTATATTTTTCAATGATTTTTCAATTTTAACCAAGATGAAGCATGTGAGGAAAATTATAAACTTTTACAAATGTTTAGATATCCTAGACGGAAAAATGAAAAGAGAAAATTGTACATGTATCATTGATGTAAACTGATTTAATACTAAGGTCTAAACAAATTGATGATTTTGCCATCTCACGTCTCTTTTGAAACTAATTGATAAAATATAGAAGATTCCCATTGAATGTAGTAGAACTCCCAAAATTGAGATTTTCTACACCAAATATATCTCTTAAACAAAAATATCCGTGTGTGAGATAGCTACTCAACATCAGTGTAACACCCCGACCCTTCAGATCTGCAGATCAATTGGTAGTGGGAATGTGATGAGGCGGTTACTTATCCTCCAGGTACCGGGCTCGATTCTCACGGAAGGCAAAAACTTACTATTTCCATTGGGTGGTTAGGGGGAGTGAGAAGACCGAGTAACATCGCCGATAACGCTGAAGGGTCGGGGTGTTACAATCAGCCTAATGGAAACCTTACTTGATACTTCATCTAGTTTTCAAAATGCATTTAGCTCTCCTAGATTCACTAAAAACTTTTGTGTGAAATATGGTTTTTCCGCTACACTTATTTCTTTATTTTTTATTCACCAATAAGATATTAGAATGCACAATTTAGTTATGTTATTTAGAACAAAATTATACCTTTTAAATTGCATATATTAAATGTATGATCATACATTTATAAATTAAAGTGAAAATTTCAATCATGTTATATAATAAACAACATGAAAAGATGTAAGTGTCTCGAAAAAATATGTAATGCAGTTTTTTCAATGAATGTATGAGAGATAAGTGTATTTTGAAAATTAGAGAGGGCGTGAATGTTATTTAAAGAGAGTTGATTGGAGGCCAATAAAATTTTGCATTAAAATAACCATTAACAATTATGTCTCTGTTATGAAGCTTTGTAGAGAAAACGCGTCACTAGTTGTCGAGTATGCTTACAACTTTAAACATTTGTCACTATTACAAAAAGTTTTAATAGCAGCAAGCTAGCACGCAAGAGGGGTGGTGATGGTGATATATATCTCACATTTTAGTTGCATTAAAATAAAAGATGTTTTTAATAATTCTAAATTTATCAATTTTAATTTTATTTTTTTTCAAAAATTCCTTGAAACTTTGCTCATTTTAAGTTTTTTATTATTAATTTTAGTCTATATTTTTTTAAAAGTTCATGTTGCATGTTTTTGTTGATTTTTTGTATGATTTACGTCATTGTTAAGAATTTAAAATATAATTAATTTAATCTTTAATTTACATTTATAGATAAGTCAATAAAAAATTAAAATAATAATATTTTAAATTATTATCAATAAAATATGTTATTAAAAAAGTCACTTACAATATGTGACATGAACTTTTATAAAAAAAATATAGACTAAATTAATAACAGAAAATTTAGAAATTAAAGTTTATAATTTTTTTTAAAAATTAAAAATAAAAGTTAATATAATTGAAATGATTGAAAAATATTTTTTCTAAAATAAAAATAGAAAAGACTTAGGAAGTAAAGTAAATTATTAGAGACTCAATGGAAAGTGCTTCGTGGTCCACTAAAGCTCTCTTGGAAGGTTCATGGTAAGAGGCTTCCCCTTCGTGTGCACCCGAAACGAAGTCATCAATCCACTTCATGTGGGAATGGCTTTTAAGAATAACAACAAAGGAAAAAGAAATTTCATTTCTTTTATAAGCAAAAATTCACCCAATACTTTTCAAGGCTTAAAACAAATTCTAAAACTAGAAGAAAAAAAATCTAAGACATTGATAAAAATAAGTAGATGTTTTTTTAATATTAACAGTAGATTTTATCACTCTAAAAAATGAATTCGATGATGATTTAAATTTTGAATTAAATCTTTAAAGAATTTTAAGTTGGTAATTTTAACGAGTAAAATTGAAGTTTATAAATAGAAATACGTAAACGTTGAGTCTTTAATTGCATGTCCTCCAAAACATTTGTAATGATTTCAGCAAAAGTTATATTCAAAGGTTCAAAAATATTTAAATTCAGCATTATATTGTAAAGAGTTTTGAGTCTGAGATTAATATGTTTTTTTACTGTATAAAGAGAACTGTGAATTATAATTTGATATGGAATGATGGGATATATATATATATATATATATATATATATATAAAGAGAGTTGTGAATAATACTTTTTCTAGCTTCAAATATATAAAAAAAAAAAGTGACTACAAAAATTTGATATGATTAATAAGTTTTTTTTCTTATATATAAAGAGAATCGTGAATAATAATTTGGGCAAGAAAATAGCTTTTTTTAGTATGGAAAAGGAAAGTTAAAACTACGGGAATATACAAAATTGGTTAGGTTGAGTTTGATATATTATGATAGAACAATGCAGATTAAGAGGAATGATGGTCCAAAGAGTGGACCTCACTCACCCGAGTCACACACATTTAGTTCTAGTATGATGAATGCAGAGAATAAAAGCTAGTTAATAACGTCTCTCATTCTAATAATATTCCATTAAAGGAATGAGGGAATGGGAAGTGGAAAGACATTCAATTTCAAGAAGGATGAATAGAGGGAATAAAAGCAAATTAATAATGTCTCTTATTTTATATTATAAGAAGGAGGGAATGGGAAGAGGGGAAATACGCATAAAATATTTTAAGAACTAAATAGGGGAATTATTTCTCTAGTTAGGAGCAATTCTGCTATGGTTTAAGAGTTCTTAGAACTCTGGTTTAGTTTTTCTTTCGGCATCCTATCCCAATCTCGTCATTGTAAGAGATACTACTCTGAATTTTAAGAAATAATATACTTTTTTCTTCCATTAAAATTCTGAGTTCTATCATTGGTCTGACGTGTCGGATAGAGATAGAAGCTAGCGAAACCGAATGCCACCGAAAATGTCTGACAAAATTGAGGTTTTGGAGATACGAATGGCTGAGATGGAAGGTTCGGTGCGCCAAACAATTTGGATGAATTTCGTCATGCTATTTTGGAAGAGTTTGCAAAACTATTGAATCGGCCTACACCTGGGGTGTCGCAGACAACCAGGGAGCCAATTACGGAATACAAGATGGCAGTGAAGAAGGTGGAACTGCCGTCATTTGATGGTGACGATCCAATAGGGTGGATCAGACGAACAGAGACATATTTTCAGGTACAAGGAATATCTGAAGAAGTGAAGGTTCGTTTGGCAAAAATTAGCATGGAGGGAGCAACCATTCATTGGTTTAATCTTCTACGGGAAACAGAGGATGACCTCACATGGTTAAAGTTGAAGGAAGCGCTGATTGAGAGATATGGAGGAAGAAAGAGCGATAATTCGTTCGAAGAATTGAAAGATCTTCAACAAATTGGAGATGTGGAAGAGTACATTTTAGATTTCAAATATTTCTCTTCCCAGGTTATGCGTCTCCCTGAAGAACAATACCTTTGGTATTTTTTGGGTGGCCTCCGGTCAGAGTTACGTTTGCGAGTAAGGACCTTCAACCCTAAGACACGTGTGGAGGCGATGAAATTTGCTCGTGATGTTGAAACAGAGTTACGAGGCGTGTTGAATTACAGAGGAAGCAGGTGTGGAGGTTGTTCGCGAAACTGGAAAGGGGGAAGAGAAGGAAGTAATGGGCTTACTAATAGAAACGGGTCCATAGTGGGTCTTTTTCCAGACCCAAACAAGGGAAATGCGAGTTCTGGGCCAAGTGGGGGAGCCCAATCTAGAAATACTCAAACTGGGTCAAATCCTAACCCGAAATTGAGCATGCAAGGATCCAACCTTAATCAGAACCAAACAAGAACATATGGCGATGAGGAGCGAAGGGGGAACCACGAAAATCGCAATAGGGGAACCAATCATCTTCTCTATTCTGAATTAATGGATCATAAGACACGAGGTCTCTGTTTTCGATGTGGGGAGAAGTTCCATCCCTTTCATCAGTGTACTGAAAAACAGTTGTGTTTGGTGATTTTGGAGATGATGAAGTGACAGACAATGTCGGTGAAGTCCTAGCTATCGAACTGAAGGAAGGGGAGGAAGATGTTGCACTAAGATGCAACTCCACGATGCTATTCGGAATAGAAGAGGAAGACAGAGCTCGAAATTCGTTCCTTTTTCTCCTACATTTGGAAGGTACCGTGAAAGGCATACCGTTTACGATGATGGTGGACACTGGTGCTAGTCATAATTTTGTGACTCCTCAAATGGCTGCAGTTATGCAGCTTCTAGTAGAATAGATTCCGGTTACGAACATGAAATTTGGAAACGGTTCCCGTGTGGTTATAACATAGAAGTGTGGGAAGTTTGACATTCAAATTGGAAGGTTCGAGACCACTGTTGACGCTTACATAGTGGAATTACAAGGTGAGGACATGATTTTGGGAGTAGCTTGGCTGCATAAGCTAGGCAAGGTGTTATTTGATTGGGAAGAAATGGCAATTTGCTTGGACTGGAAAGGGAAAGCTGGGAAGTTGCAGTGTCAAATTCTGGAGAATTGGAGAATCAATCAGTAAAAAGAACTGAATGTTGTTACCACGAATATACTAAGGCCAAGAAAAATCGTAACATGAGAAGGGAATAAGGAAACCATCATGGAAGTCTGCCACAAAATCAATGTCTTAATGTTAGCCTTGAGGATAAGGCTCATTTTGAAGTGGATGGCAATGATAGAACAATGCAAATTAAGAGGAATGAGGCTCAAAGAGTGGACCCAACTCACCCAAGTCACACACATTTAGTTCTAGTATGATCAATGCAGAGAATAAAAGTTAGTTAATAACGTCTCTTATTCTAATAATATTCCATTAAAGGAATGAAGGAAGGGGGAGTGAAAAGACATTCAGTTTCAAGAAGGATGAATAGAGGGAATAAAAGCAAATTAATAATGTATCTTATTTTATGTTATAAGAATGAGGGAATGGGAAGAGGGGAAATACGCATATACTTTTTCTTTCGGCATCCTTTCCCAATCTCGTCATTGTAAGAGATATTAAGAAATAATATACTTTTTCTTCCATTAAAATTCTAAGTTCTATCATATTATTTATCCGATTTTAATATTTAGTCGGACTAATTTTTAAACTCTAATTTATTTTTTTTAATCCGATTAAATTCGATGAGTTACGGACTTAATAAAAATATAATAAAATAAATACGAAACTAAATTTCAATACATGACATCAAATAATAATTTTTAAAGTTTTTTTTTTTAAATTAAACATAAAATCACTCATAATAAATTGTTTTTAGATAATTCTATTGAATTCATTTAAAAGTAATAACTCATAATATTATTTTTTAAATTTATTAAATTAATAATTTGAATGATAATTTTTTCAATAAAAATAAATCGCTAATAATATAAAATAATTATTTATTTTTAAAATAATTTCAAACGTGAATTGTAATGTCAAAAACAAACCAATCATTTTTTACCTTATCCGCGTGTTGTCTTTAATTTTTTATTTTTGATACCGAATCCGATTCAACCTATTATTTACCGGTTTTGTACGCACCCCAACCAAAAAACAATGGGTGCTAGCGATACAAATATTTTATGTCATTCATAAAGCTAAGTTTGCTCCTCATATTTAAATAATCTCCAAGTTAATTAGCCACTGATTTAGCTTTTTAATTTTTATAGTTATTAATACTACTATTTAAATCAATCACTGAATTAGGGATTATAAATTGTTGTCTATAATTGCGACAAAAGCTGTCTACTTCCTCTCACACATTGCCGAATTTGTTCGGAGTAAAATATCGATGAAGAAATATCCTCTCAGAAAAACTTGAAAATGGCAGGCTGCCATTAATGATAATTTGATGTAACACTGACCTAGATATAGATACGTGTCGATCCATTCCAGCTTTTTTGTTTGCAATATCCATTAAAAACAAGCACCACATGGTTGTGTGTGCTGATATTTTCTTTTTGCTTAAACTTAACTTGTTTTAATTTTCTGATAATTTAGTAATTCCTATTGGAAGCAGTGAGTATATTAATAGATGAAATTAAAAATTATCATAGAAATTTTTTGTACATCCAATAGATTTCATCTTTATAAATATTAAAATGAAATATTTAAGAATTTATATATGTAAAATTTTTTATTACTATATAAATAATGTCAATTTCTTATAAAAGTACACAAATTAAATATAATTTATAACTTTTTTTTTTAGTCATATTTTATTCTTCTTTCTATCTCTTATATTACAATTTTAAACAGTATCACAAAATATTTTAAAAAAATCACTGCAATTTAATTTAATAATATCTAAATAATTTTTCAAAACTCAAAATAAGAAATCCAGGTGGTTTTGGAGCTCACAAAATTGAAAAGTATTACTATAATACAAGTCGCGAATTATAAATTCATACCCAATTATATATATGTATATATATAATTTTTAATTTTTAGTTTTAAAGTTGGCAAACTATTTTTTATTTATTTATATATAAATATATATTTAAAAAATGGTCAGCAATAATATTACATCTAATAATTATTTTATTAAAAAATATTACTACAGTTGAATATATAATTAATCTAAAATACCAAAAATGAATTAATTCAACTATTAAATTAATTATAATTTTTAATATAATTATTATTTAACTGAATTATTTATGTATACAAAGAACTAAATGTCACGTGTCGAAGTGTTGTTGAGACACTTTTAATAAAATAACACCTAGAAAGGCAATATGGTGTTGTGTGGTTAAACGCGTTGAATATTTTATTTTTATTTTTATTTTTATTTTGAGTTAAACGCGTTGCATCTGCTTCTCTAACTCAAGACACTCAATGACTATTTAAGTTCCCATCCAACACTTCCCTTTACTTTCAAATTAAATCACAAGACTGCACCCAAAAATAAAAACCTTCACCAAACGTTTATGTAATTAAAAAACGACAATTTTATAATTATAATACTATTTTATTTATTAATAATTTTTCTTAATTTAAATAAAAATAAAAATTATTTTAAAACGGGCAATATAATTATTGCTAGTAATTTTCAATGTTATTATGCAGCAGGTGGAGATTAAACTATTAATATTTCTATCGATGTTTTTTGTGGTACAAGAGTTTTGTATTGCTCCACTCGACTGAAATCAGTGAATCAAACTTAAATATGATTTATAGAAGGAAAAAGAAGAAAATATGTTTTGGGATTGAGAGAGTATGATATTATTCGACTTTATTTTTGGGTTTGTTGTTAGACCATAAGCGGTAGGGACTTAAGAAGGAGGAGCCACATGTGAGAGAGAGTATCTGCAGGTTGATATATATACACTATACTATACTCGGTTTAGTAGTACAGCTATATAGCTTCCATTTAGGAGACAGGTTGACGGCTTGGGATTCCAATATAAATGTTACCACCCCCCAGCTGCTAATTAAAATCTGGGAGGAGTAGTAAGAGGAGAAGAGGGAATCTCAATAATAATAATAATAATAATCACTTCATTTTTTAGGAAAATATCAAGTACCAGACAAAAGGAAAATAATTCATTGCCCAAAAATGAATGTGTAATAGGCATGAATACCCCGAGTTCAGTCTGTGACCCAAACAGATACTATTTCTGGGTAAATCCAAATAGACGGGGCCAATTTCCTCTTCTACGCTTTACCCATTGCTACTACTATTTTTACTGCACTATTCCATTTTCTACTACTACTACTACTTGCTATCATAACATTCAAATCCTCATTTAAATCACCCTTTTTACTGATAAGTAACAACACCATATTATTAAGCTTAACTAATTTGAAATTAATTCATTTTCGGAGAAAGGTTACAAGTCGGACTTTACTAGCTATTACATATTATTGTTGTTATTATTATTATTATTATTATTATTTATTATAATATATTATTGTTGTTGTTGCAAGTCACGCTCCTCCATTAACTAATTTCTTCTTCGAAATATATATTAATTAGCCATGCAAATTAATTAATTAAACCGAAATGCATGCTCCTAGTTGCTAGCTAGATACACATTGACTTGCACACACTACCCGCTGGTGAAAAACATTGAGCTTGAAGTTGTTGAAGGACTTGTGCTTTGGTATGGCCTTTGTCTAAAATAATCAGGCGGCGACACCGCCACCGTCACCGACGATGAAGATTGAGTTCCCGACTCCGGCGGGGATCCTTCACAAATATACAAAAACAAAATAAATCTTTTATTATTCTTTGAAAATGAAAAATAGAATAGAAATCAAGATAATCACGCTTATGATAATTTTTGCTTAAATAATATAAATTAATTTTTGTTATAAAATAATAATAATAATGATAATGAATTGAATACTCTCTTCGATTTTTGTTTGTATTTAAAGTAAGACAATATTAGAAGATGAAAGAGTACAGATAGTAATAATTATGAATTACTTGCAGGAATTTCCAAAGTATTGTGAGATTTGTGAATATCTTGAGTATTTGGGTGCTGAGTTTTTCTTCTGCGACGATTATGATCAGCTAATCTCTTCCTGCAGCTACGTTTTCCATTATCAAACTCAGAAAGAAGATGAAACCTGCATGTAAAAAAAAAATTAATATTAAAATTTGTTGGGACACAATGTAGCAGCTAACTAGGTGTTTGTTTGGAATGGTACTAACTAAAAGCAGCAAAACAATGCAGTACGTATATAGTATAACTGAAAGGAAAACAAACATAGTATACTATAGTATAATATATGTTTTAATATGGGACACAAATGCCCTCGGGATTTCCCCATGTACGGTCAACTCAATCATTGTCAACGCTCCCCCCAAGGGCACTTTCGTCTTTTTCAAATCCCAACGTTCTCCCCTAGCCTCTAACCTTACAAACAAAACAACGCTTTGTTCTCTGCTTAATTTGCCTTAATTCAATCCAATGCACGTTGAAACCCAAATAATAATAATAATACACATCTAAAACAAGGATCTTTCCGTCTTTTTAAAAGTACTAATTAGTTTAAATCTAACTGAAATTAAAGCAGTTTAATTAGTAAGTCAGTTTTGTTTAATTGCACTACAAGTCTAGAAAGCCAAGACAAAAACAGCATAAGAATAATGAAAATAGACGGAAATGCCCTTGGATTTAGTAAATGGAGCTCAACAAAATGATTGGGTTTTAGAGGGGGCATTCATGTCATTTGAAGATGGGAAACCATAACCTGCTGCATTGCTGGCAGAATCGCTGAGTCAACCCAGCAGCGATGACGGTGGCGGCCTTGGAGTGAAACTCGCACACCTTGTGTCTGCGGTGGTAGTGCTTAGCCTGAGACAGATCAGCATTGCATCCTTCGGCCTGACACCTTGGGGAGTTGGAGGAAACAGAAGAACCAGGTTCAGGTGGTCTGGAGCGGCGGTAGAGTCGGGTGACGAAGTCGTCTTCAGAAGAAGAAAAGTAGGTTCGGCCGCCTAAGTTGAGTCCAATTCTGGAGCCAACGAAGTCCATGGGCCTTCCAACATCTTCAGATTTTGGGACGAGGAGGAGTCCAGGTCCACTGTTTACATGAGGTAGTGGGTCGAGTGAGAGCATGGAAGGAGGTGGTGGTGGTGGTTGGGGTGGAGGGTAGGAATTAGTTGAAGACGCGCCTTGGAAAGCGCGTGGGTCAAAGAAAGGGTGATGCATATGGTGTTGTGGTTGTGGGTTAAAGTGATGGTGGTGGTGGTGAGTGAAATCAGTTGTGTTTATGTTGATGTTTGGTCCAGATGGTGGATGTAGGTAGTTTTCAGATAACATGGTTTGAGAAGTGTAGTGGTCGAATAATTGACGGTGAGCTTGATCGGAAGCTGCTGCTGCTGCTGCTGAGGCGTCTTCATTTCCTGTAAGCATTATGTTAGATGGGTTTCCCCATTCGTAGTCCAACATGTTTGTTGTTTATCTCTCTTTCTCTTTTACAAAAGTACCTGTGAAAATCACGTTACATAGAATGAGTGAGTAAGTAAATAAGAATGAGTAATGAGTGAAGTGAAGATATGATTGAAAATATATACCAATAAGATAACCCTAGGCAGAGAAGTTATGGTTGGGTTGGTGAGTGTATGAGTATCAATCTGAGTTTTCTTTGTTTCAGAAACGAGACCAGACTGTAATGTAATGTAATATAATAGCGTGAACATTAAGTCTATTCTCTCTCTCTCTTTCTTTTCTTTGTTTGTTTCGCTATGCTTAAATGGATGTGCGCTTAAAAGATCTCACTTTCACCCTAAAAAAGCTGAACCCTTTTGTCCCGTTCCCCATCTCTCTCTACCAATCAAAAATTACTTTCTTTATCTCTTTCTCTCACTATAGGTAAGTTAGTGAGTGAGTGAGTGAGAGAGTGCAAGTGTGAGTGTGAGTGTGAGTTTGAGAAACTCAGCTTATGAGGCGGCTTCTGCAGACAGTGGGTAATTGGTGGTGGGTGGGGTGATCTATCTGTTTGCTTTCCAGACTTCAACGGAAATTACCATTTCACCTTCCTTCATTTTTCTATTTTCATTTTATCATTATCTTCATTTTTTTTTTCTTTTTCAAAAATCTTTCATCCACACTCAATTTTTTCTTCTTAATTCAGATCACTAGATAATTAAATTAAATTATGTTTAAAATTGTAAAATTATAATTAATTATATAGTTGAAATAACAACTTATTTTATAGTTAATTGAATTAATCATCTATTTAACTGAATTTATTATATTTTTAAAGTGATTAATATAATATCGTAGATATTGGATAAACAGATGTCGACATATTACTCTTTTTTATATCTTATCTCTACCTATATTATATATTTTTTTTTCTCTTTTAATTTTACTATTACTTTTCTCTCAAATTGTAATCCATAAATAAAATATTATTTTTAAAATTATATGAATTGTACAATTCATTTGTTCGAAAATTGATCAATTTATTAATTGATTTGATCTTGATTGTAACACAATTCAATTGAATTATAACTGGTTCAACCAAATTCATTATTTATTTACTAAAAACAAACATTTTTTTTTAATTTATGACTTATTTAATTATCATTCAATTCATTTGTAATTTAACCCATTAAATTATGACCTAAAGAATACCTCATTGTGAAGCGCCATCAAAATGTCGAAAAGATATCGATGTATTTTGTTTCACCATTGGCAAAGAAAGGAGTAAATATCCCTGTAAAAAAAAAAGCACATATATTGCAATAGAGATATTCAAATTGATAAAATGTGATTGGGTAAAATTTTTATTATTGTATTCTTTATTTGTTTTAATAAAATATTATTTATTTAATATTTAAAAATAAATGTAATGTTTAACATAATTATATCTTATTTAAACCTAATTAACATAAAAGATGTATTACGTCTTGTATTTATGAAAACACTATACTTCTAGATTGGTGGTGCCACTTAATTGTCTTGAAAACAAAAATACAGAATATAAAAACTATAATCATAACACAATAGAGTGAAAATTTTCAAAATAAAAAAAAATTACAGTCGTTGCATAATGACAACAGAATTATGTAAATTTTTTATAACACATATTTCTCTCAAACACTTAATAGTTTCGGTATATTCAAACTCACTAAGTAAATACATGATGTATATCTCAAAAGTTACAACAATTTAAAATAAGAGTATGGGTTTTGTTTGGTTAAATGGATGTGAGGAGATGGAGATTTTAATGAAGTGAGAAAAAAGAACAGCTATATGTTTGATTCAAAAGACGAGACGACAAAGAAGTGAAGAGACGTTTTAATTAAAATCATGTCTGATTCAAAAAGAGAAAACATATTTTAAATGATTAATTATGCGTATTTAGCCATTTCCTCTCATCTCTCTTCCAAATTGAGTAGAGCAAAATAAAGATGGGGAGGAATTTTTTTCACTCTCCTCCCATTTTCGCTTAAAAATGAAGTCAAACACATTATTTAAAACATTTCCTCATCTCCATCTTCTCTCCATCTAGCCCTAACCAAACATACATTGAGGGAAAAGAACCAAAATTGCATACAAATTTAAAATGTCTATGACATGTACATGGTGGTATCCTACTTCATTTACTCTATTTTATATGTTTGGTTTTGTATAATCTTGGATTTCTTTATGTTTGAATTTGTGTTAAAGATCTTAATTTCTCATCTCTGTCAGAAACACCAATAATGAAGACTGAGAGCAAAAATGACTCATGTTACACGATTAATAAAAGACTTTGAAACTAAAATTCTATTTAAAATTTTTAAATATTAAACAAGTGAGTATTATATTTCATATATTCAATATTTAACTCATTTTTATAAGAATAACAAACACGCTATAATATTAAATATACATTTAATAAATTTTATTTATTAAAAAAATATATCAACTTTTATTTATAAACATAGTTAGAAGAATTACATTACATTCTGACTCATTGAGTTGAGATGGAATAATTATTAGCTCGACACAAATATTTTTTTTTAAAATTATTTAAAAGAAAAATATATAAAATTTTTTTTAGTGTCTAAATTTGTGTATTGTGTTGGTTGAGGATGAACATTAAAAGAGCCAATAATTTCATTGACATATAATTTCAAAAGACCCAACTGCCCTGGTTTAATTTAGTGTGAAATAAGTAAGAGAGGGGGGAAAGCAGCATAAAATAAGTGTTGGATATAGAATAGAGTGTAGGTAGCAGGAAAGCAGTAATTAATTAGCAATGTGATAACTAGAGAAAGAAAGTAATAAAACAAAGAAAGGACAGAAGAGGAAACAGGTAAGGTGAGAAGGGGTTAATCTGAAGCAGAGGGACATTAAATATTTAGGACCCACCAATCTGTTTTGAGTTTGGTCTGTTTGATCAGTGGTGCCCCCCTTCCAGGTCAGATCAGATCATGAATCGTCATGATTAATAATTCATATTTTATTTTCTGATTTCTTAATTGTATTTTCGCTTTCTTGCTTTTCACAAAACCCACCCCTTTATTTCGTTTTTGAACTTTTGAAAAGGACTTTGTATAACAAGTGCAACTGCTTCTGTTTCATTATTTCAGTGTAAATGCCTTGGTGTATTTGCATTCAAGTTTCAACCCCATGTGATTGTTCTTCTTAACAACCCACACTTTATGCATAAAACCCATTAGGCCTCGCTGCTCTTAAATTCAAACTTAATATTTAATTATTCTAACATACTTCTTCAATTTATAGGCTTTATTTTTTAGGTCACATAAATATCATATCGATCTCACCTCTCTTTTGTAGGTTATGCTGTGAAACAAAATACTTTTCCTCAAAAACACAGTAACATGTCAAATAAATAAATTTAACATAACAAAATATTAACTTCTGTGAAGACACCGTAAGAATTTTACTTTTAGTGACAGTAAAAATCTGTAGGATAACTAAAATTATTTATATCGATGGAGTTTTTTTTCGTGATACATAATTATCTTATACTTATAAATTCTTACTGTCACTATAGGGTATAGTGACAGACTTTTTGTCCATTGCTTTAAACATTTGATTTTACCTACGGACATTTTAGTGTTAGTATATAGTTTAGCCATAATATATAAAAGTTATACTTACTGTTTTGATTATGTTGCTATACATTAAAGTGACAATTTATTTTCGTTAGTATAGGTTTTAACAGTAACAAATTTGCTATAAATATTAATTTTTGTTACAAATTTTTGTTATTTTATAAAATTAACAAAATGTAAATACACAATAATATATATCTATATATTTAAGAGTCTTACAATGTTTACCACAGTGCATTGCAAAGTATTTTTACTTAGTAGTGCAAAATATTATCTTACTAACATTCAATACATAACAATCTTTAAGATTGAACTTAATGGAGAATATTAATTGGGATAAAATTCAATATAAATTTATTATGTTCAATAACTATGAATCACATGTATATTTGGTGTCTCTGTGTCTCACATTCATCATTGTACGATAGTCTCGATAATTTAAACATATCTCGAAATAGATTTTTTTTTGTCACATCTTAGACACTACTTGAACACATCTACTATGGCTAGAAATGTATGTGACAAAACAATGTTGATCCACGAAGAGTTAAAAAATATTAAATTTAATTAAATAATTTTTAATTTTTTGTGACAATAAATAGATGAATGACGATGAATCAATTAAATTGCTTAAATTTTATACACATATAATTTAATTTTCAATTTAATTTTGTATAAATAACATCCATGTTATCAATGAAGATTGAGTCTAACGAAATATATTAAACTCTCGCAACAAATAAAACTATATTCAAATCTCTAATAAAAAAAATACACACATTTAATATCCGACACTTCGAATATGACTGCCTCCAATAGACGTAATCTATAAAAAACTAAAAATAAATAAATAATATTTATATTTTATTTAACTACTATGTATCATAAATAAAATTATTTCAGATAAAGATAATCTATAAAAAACTAAAAAATAAAATAATAATATTCATATTTAATTTAATTATAATATATCAGCATCAATGTACTATATTTTTATTTAATTATATAATCTTCTAGTACATGTCTATGTCTATGTGTCGGATTATTTGCTTGGTAGCTTAAACTATTATATTCTTGAACTTGAAATTCTCTAAAACTTTACTGATTTATGCACAACCTTCAATGATAAAAGCATGAGAGATGAACGAGTTGCCGTTTACCTTTCAGGATTAAGCTGCTGCTTTGTATTGAACAGTAATAATATCTCTGCACTTGATTTTGTACAAAATATATATTTTATGGTTCAGTTCGATCAGTACTAAATATGCATGGTCAGTTCATGTTATACAAGTCCATGCAGGTCAAGCTAAATGCAACAAACAGAATATGTATCATGTCAATTACTATATTGTAATAGTTAATATATATAGTACTAACACAAACATATATTATTCTCCCTCATACTCACACTCACACTCACACACTGATCATTTCATGAGTACAATTTGATTGGAGGACATTTTTGAATTGAACTAGTATATATAATTCAAAAGGAAATACAAGCTAATTATTAAACTGAAAAACCTTATACTAGTTATTATATTGTAATAATATGTATAAGAGAGAGAAGATGTTGAACGTGTCCAACAAACAATCATTAATGGAGCAGCTTGTGTTGTGTGGACGTGGTTTGAATCTTGTGGTGATCATGCTTCCACATTAAAGAAGAAATAGTGTCATTTCATCTAAATTCTAAATAGTCAAATTTTGGGCCCCTCTTGGGACTAAAAAACACAATG
Source organism: Cicer cuneatum (assembly GCA_037974295.1). NCBI lineage: Eukaryota > Viridiplantae > Streptophyta > Magnoliopsida > Fabales > Fabaceae > Cicer > Cicer cuneatum. The sequence continues at coordinate 74,620,247 of JBBPBO010001985.1, read as the reverse complement.
CGAGCCGAATTTCAGCTCCTATTTCAGAAATAATCACGTGGCATCGATTTCAATATATAAGTTAACACTTCCAAAAACATAACATTTCTTGTACTTATTTTAGTTGGGTCTTCAGTTTTTTTTTAAAGTGATTAATGAGATCAATATACAATCAATCTAAATCAATTTTACAATGCCCCGAATCTATTCTAGAGATGTTCATTTTGAACAATATCTTTTCAATTAAGAAGAAATTTCTCTAAGGCATAATATTGAAGCCTTTTGTTTTATATGTGATTCAACAGAAGAAATATATTGATTATCTTTTTAAGGACTGCACTTGATCAAAACAAATTTGATTTCAATCTTCTTTTGGAGGTTCGTTTTGAAGGCTACCAATTTACTTTTATTTACTAGCGTGAAAATGCATGTTAGAAACAAGTTTTGTCTTATCACTATGTTGTGGTATTTAGAATGCTAGAAACGAAGTCAATTTTAAAGTATTTTTTTAGTTATGTATGAAACAACCCATAAAACTTAGAGTGTCGTTGAGGACTACAAGAATATGTTGAATATTCATGTGTTAAATTCTCAAATACAAGTCTCTATTTGCCATCCTTTTGGTCTCCCCCTACAATCCCATTTAAATTCTCAAATGGTGAAGCAATTATTTGTGATGTTAATGACTTGGGGATAGTTGCAACCACTTGGTGTTTTGAGTCATTTCCAGATTATGATATTGCAAAAGCTTTTGGTTTGAAACCAGCTAGTCCTTTAGTTTACTCTTGACATTGGATTAAAGTATGTTGTCTTTGAAGGAAACTCTCTTAATTTGGTCTGAGGAATGCATGTCGAACCCAAATATTTATTCTATTTTGGTTTCGTGATTGGTGATTGTCTAAAGAATGACATTCCTTCAAATAGTATAATACATCGTTTAAGAATAATACAAAATCAAAATCACTAAAATTGAAAAAGATGAATAAGTTAACACTAAAGTTAGTAGAATAAAGCGGCAAAATGTCTATACGATAAAATTGAAATATTTTAAATATTAATGGATCTGAATTTATAATGTTAACGATACAAAATAATTGATTAAATCCACTCTAGATAAGAATTAATTTGTCTGCTTTTATAGATAAAAACAATAAAAGTTTAATAAAATAGTTATTTGTTTGTTAAATAAAGATTAAATTATCAATAAAATTGGAAGAAGGATAAATAGGATGAGTATACATATTTTATAAAATTCAGTTATTTAATTGATAAAAAAGGAAAATTTAAATTCTAAATAAATTAGTTTAAATAAAAGATAAAAATGTGGGAAAAAAAAAGTCACCAAAACTTGTAGTTGAATAGAGATTGTGCTTCAGCATTGAGCAAGTTGTTGCTGACATCAAAGTATTTCTGATTCGAAAAAGTATGAAAAGTGTGGTGTGGCAGATGTCTCTGTAGATTACCCACTTGAATTGGTTTAATCCATATATTATCAATGTCTGTTGGGTGTTGTCTATATCTTTATCCGTAGTTTGTAAGTTAATTATTATATGCAATTATTCTTTTGTCCTTTTGATCACATTTTAAAACAGGCAAAGTAGTAACACTGTATCATAATATAGGATAAGCCTCACCAATGAATTGGAGTCAATCTAAAGATTAAATTAATTCACCTATAGTGCAGCCAAAAAAAGAAGAGAACAACATCAACAAATAAAAGGAAAAGGTTGAGTAAGTTGGTTTCCCTTTTGCCATTATTGACAATTTCCCCTTTGCAATATTATATAGTTAATTAATTTTCAACGAAGTTTCAGCTTTTAATTTATACTACCAATTTTACCGTAGATTTAACTCATTTAAAGGAAGTTTACATTGATTTGATTCATCTAAAATGAGAAGTTGGTAAAATAATAAAATTAATGTTAATATTGATAATTAACTGATTTAATTTAGATTCCGACCTTATGTTAATATTAATTAATTCTTTTAAATATACCAATTTAATTAATTAATTAATTAATGTGAGAGGGTATATAGAAGCAAAATATTAATTGTTACTAAGGGAGGTTAATTAAAAATATACTAGTTGGTTAAAATGGTGGAGCCAGAGTTAAGTGGTACTTTATAAACGTTTATGTGGAAAGTAGTTATAAAAGGAACCTTCCGTGGGCTGAATCATACGTTTCATCTTACAATATTGTTTGATCTCTTTGAGAAGACAGAAAATGACCCCTAACACAATGTGTGTAGCCTTGGTGTTGGACATAGATCCTCTATTTAATTTCACATTCATATGGTAACAAAATATATAACAGTTTCGACAAAGGGCTGGTAATCAGTAATCTTTGATGTTAAGGAATTTTGTTTGCCAAATCTCTTTTGATAGTAACAATTCCAATTTTTTCACATTAATTTTCCTATTTTATCTTATTATTAAAAAATTGAATTATAGATAAAAAAAAATAAAAGAAATAATAAATAAATTGTATCTTCAATATTATTGTTAGGTGTTAAAATGATAAAACTATATAATTTTTACTATAAAAAAAAGTGTTATTTATTACGAAGCAGCAATTCACGAAATTCGTCAATGATAAAGTGTTAGTTTTTTATATGATAGTAAAACAATGCTCTCCATATTTGACGGATAAGACTGGTTTAACGCATATGGAGGTAAAAGTGAATTTTAAAGGGAGACCTTTCAAAGTCTATAAAAATATATTTCGTAAAATTATTGAAAATATTTATCAATTTTTTTTCGACACTTAAAATACAAAATGTTGTATTAAATTAATATAATTAATTATATATAATATATTTTTTTCAATTGATAATAAAATTAATTAATTTAATATTTATTGAGACAATATTAATTTTAGATAGGAATTTATTAGTTTTAGTTATGAAAATATTAATACATGGTGTCTTTTTATTAAGTAAAGTTTTATTTTGGAGACATAGTAAAAGTTTTTATTTTTTAGAGAGGTAAAAGTTTTTATGGTAGATAATTAGTTTATTATTGCTACCTATCCACATGGAATCTCCAAAATTCCGAACGAATATATTGACGACTCTCATATTTTTCTCGGAACCTATTTTTCCATATTAGTTATAGCCTATAGAACAAGGATTTATAATCAAAATTAACAATCTTTCGTCAAGCAATTTGCAATTGAAACACTTTTAGTTAATTTATTTGAGCCATTCATTTTTAATATAATAGTATATCTTACGATGAGAGGACATTAAAGCACCAGTGCATGATTGATTAACTTTTAACCATTTGCATGTTAGAAGGCTTAGCTATGAAAGTGCATGTAATTTGGGAAATAATCAAATGGGTGTATGGACGAAAGAGCATGAGAGTCCAAAATGAGTAGGGCAGTGGCAGATGAAGAGAAGGAGAGAAAAATAATTCCAATCAACAAAAGGCTGACATAGATGTTGACTTTCTATCTATATGATAGTATGTCGATATGTCCGTTTTTATATTAATTTTTTAATACAATTTTGATTTTTGAGTGAAAAGTGACTTTGGGTTTAAAGAAAAGGTTGGGCTAAAACTTTATTACATTTACATGTGAGCCCATCAAACATAAGTTGAGAGTTGTTTTTGAATACCCAACATGTGCTTGCTGCCACCAACTATCTTCTCAACTGATGATGAGCAGCTCCTCTTTTTCATTTTTTTGGCTAAAAAGTAAATTTTAAAAACACAAAGAAACTAACAAACAATTACAAGAGTGAAAATTTCTTAGAGGTGTAAGAGAGAACATGAAGGAAAGTCTTGATAACTTTTCTTTTTTACATTTTAAAAATATAACTAAATCATGTGTTTTAATTTAATAATACCGTTTAATATAATTTCACTTAAAATTATATCGCGAACTATTTATTAATTTTATAATATGTATCTCCGTGACACTTAGTGAATCATTTACAACCCATATACTTCTTTAAAAAAAATATTATTTATACTAATTTTTAATCAAGAATAATAAGTTCAGACTAAAATATTATTGTGTTTTTATTTATTATTTGTCTGTACATTATATTTGTAACTATTTTTATAAAATAAAGGTTACATTGAAAAAAGTACTAAATAGTATATTAATATTATAAAATAATAAATAATTTGATATTCATGAATGTTTCAAATGGGACAAATAATATAAGATAAGTTAAGTGTATATATATATAAACAAAAGAACACTTATATAATTTACATATTTTAGTATGAAATTTATTCAATAGTAAATACATTATTAGTTCCCGCAAGTTAAATTTATATCCACCACTTCTTATAAAGATGTTCTTATATATTCCTTTTTTTTAAAATCATTATCAATTACAGTTAAATAAATCATTACTAACTAATTTTTATATTATATTTTATTTTATTTTTCTAGTTCATCACATCTCTTACTTTTACTTTTTGCTTTCCTTTTTATCTCTCTTTCCTACCTCATTCCCACAGACGACATACACACAATGATGAGTAGTCTTTCCATCAAGTGTTGGAATTATTCCAACACTATTTCCCCTACCTACATAGCTTGCTTTTAGGAAACATTTATCTTAGATGAGACTTCCATCGTTTAAATTGCAATCACCTTCTAGACTTCAAGGTTAGCAGTTTAATTAAATACCTATAAAATAAATCTTTATTGTATTTATTATATAAATATTTATATATCAGTTATTTCTATAATAATATATAAAATAAATTATAAGTTATAAATTTTTTTATATGCTATTACAAATAAATTCATAAATACTTATGTCAGTAAATAATTTAAAATTAGTTAATTTAAACACATTCAATAAACATTAACAAAATTTAAAAGTTGAAAAATAATTAATTATATTTTATTTCTATAGACTAAAATTATTTGTAGAAGAACTTTATAAAATTTAAAAATTGTATTTTTTACAAAGATTAAAACAAAATGTTTGAAATTTTATAAAATCTACCTTATTTAACCATTCTTTTTATTATTTGAAAGTTTGTTATTGTTTGGTACATTCATTTGAATACTTTTAGATGCTTTGAAAATAAAAAGTTGGCCCTATCAAACATGGGTTTTATACCATGCACTCCTATACCTAAACCTCCCACCCCCAATTTTTTAAAATATCCAAAATACCTTATTTAATAATTATAAATTTATTCAAAAAAAAATAATATTCACTTTTAACTTGGTATGTTCGGAACTTTTGGAATTTACCCTATAATTCAAAAATTTTAAATTTTCGAAGTTATTTTTTTTAAACTTTCGAAAGTTTCATTGGAAGTGGAAATTTTCGAAACACTTCGAAAGTTTGGTGTAACCTGAAAGTTTCAAAATATTTCGAAAGTTTCAAATCAAAATGAAACTTTCGAAGGTAAATTCTGGAAAACCACTTAAACCTTCAAAAAATTTCGAAAGTTTCTATGAATACAAAAGTTTCAAAGAGTCGAAAGTTTGGTTGAATGCCAAACTTTCGAGGTTTAAATCTGGAAAATCAGAAAACATTCGAAACTTTAGTTGAATCCCAAATTTTCGAAGCTTTAAAATCTGGAAAATAGTGGTTCGAAAGTTTGTAAAGTTCCGAAAATTTTAAATAGTTTGAAAAATACTTACTTTTCTGGATTTCTGAAGATGGAAAATACTCGAATGTTGTTGGAGGATGAGTTTCGAAGCTTTGAAGGTATCAGGGAATCAAGAAAACTTCCGAATCTGATGGGTGAAAAAATGAGTGAATTTTTGTTGGATTAGGGTTATAGTAAACAAGAGGGGCATTTTAGACATTTTGCAACAAATAGGGGGGTGAGAGGTTTAGGTGTGGAGGTGCATGGTATAAAACCCATCAAACATGTATGATGGATCGCATTTGATGGTAGGCTTGTGAAGCCTAGCCCACTCTCATCTCTATCTCTCTTGCAAAACTTTTAACCTATACCTTTGCAAATAATTTTTCTATTTCATATTTTAATAAAAACTTTATTTTACCTTTATTTTTAATTAAAAAATAAAATAAAATCACTATTTTTTCCAAATTGTTTTTTCGAAAAGAGATCAATACATTAATTTTTTTAATAAAAAAACACAAATTATTAAAGTGTATATACCAAAACATTTAATTTAATTTTTTGATATACAAATATTTTGAAATACGTTTGTGTTCCGAAAATTTTAATTTTAAATTTTACGGAACACATAACCATTTAAAAAAAATTAACAGAAAATTGTTCAAAAGTTTATCGGTAAAAAAAAATTAAAACAAAAGGATTCTTAAACAATGTGTACGGGTAAACATATTTTAAATTTTCTGAAACACAATTTTAAAAAAAAAATTAAACTCTAAATTTTTTGGAACACCGAAAAATTTAAATTTTAAGTTTTTCAGAACATAAATCAAAAAGTGGTGGGGTGGAACAATTTTTTTCCTTTTTTTTGGTAAAATAAATAGTTTGTGTAAAATATGTAGTAGGAGTATAATTGTGAGGTATAGAGTAAAATTATCCTTTCTTTCTTGTATTCCATGGTAGGCCTGCAAATCATCTAATTTTATCTCTATCTCTCTTCTCCTTCTCCTATGATCATGATCAGTCACTTACAAATCTATTGTCTCGTCCTAAAATATAAACAAAAGTAAGAAAAATAAAATTATTATATCTGATAAAATTTTTAAATTATATACATCAATAATTTGAGACAGAAGGAGTATAGTTTTAAAAATTAAATATGTTTTTGGTAGTTGAGTTTTTTTTTTTTTTGGGAAAAACCAATTCTCATAACCATTAAGATTATACATTTTAGTTAATGGTCGATGAGATTAATTAGTTGGTTAAAGTTAATTTGTTATATATACTTAGTTAGTTAGTCAATTAAATTTGAAATGTACTTTTATAAATAAATCTATTGTATTAATTGTTTTGTATTTTTTTAATCATCAATATAAAATATTCTAAGATTTTTTTTTAGGAAACTTTAAAACTTATTTTTTAGAATGAAATTCATCTTAAACTATATCATCAAATTATTTCTAACCATAATATCGTGTGATTTTATAGTTTATTTGCATGTTGATTTATTCGGTGACAAAATTTCATAAAAGTTCTTTTCTTTTTTGTTAAGTTACGTGCGATTCTTTCGCTCTTGCATTTCGTGCGGCATTGGTTCTGGTATATGTGATTGCCTTGCTAAAGAGTAATGTGCATGCATGGATTATTGAATTTCAAGATGTTAAAAAGTGCTTCTATAAAAAGATGGTCAAGTATATATTTTCCTTAGGATCCTAATTAACAAAGAGTGAACATGGAAATAATTGCTTGGGAAATTATGGACCGTACACTCCTTAACAAAATTCTTCTTGTTTTATTTTGTACATTTTTGTTTTGGAAGATCATTAGATACATGTGTGGTCTTCTCAAATTTGACAAGGAGCCAGTGACAGTATTAGTCACCGGTGCTGCAGGCATGATTCATTTTTTTATACATTTTTGTGTTCTTAGTTGCATTTTGGCTAACCTTATGAAATAGTATTATGTTCTATATTATCATTCACATATTTTGTTCCATATTACATTGCAAACAAAGAAGTTGTCTTCATAAACATCAATTTAATAATCAATAGAGTAAATTTCTATAATATTTTCATACATGTTTGATTTTGCAGTGAGATTGTAAAAATCACAATGAACCATTGTGATTTTGTAAAAATTATACTATGTAGTTTTTGTAAAATCACAAGGGATCACCGTACTTTTGAAAATTTCACTGTGAAACAAAACTTGCAATTAATTTATTCATATGTGTGTAAGTATTTTTATTATAATATGATTAATATATTATATGCACGTTATCATCTATGGTGTACTTGTCTCTTTAGTATAGATGAAATTTGGGATATTAAAATTTGATTGAAGTATTACAATTAAAGTTCACTGACATGTGCATTTTAATTTTGATTTGATTTGATTCAATTACAGGACAAATTGGTTATGCTCTTGTTCCAATGATTGCAAGAGGGTTGATGCTAGGTCCAAATCAGCCTGTAATTTTGCATATGCTTGATATTGAATCAGCAGCAGAGTCCCTTAAAGGGGTGAAGATGGAACTGATTGATGCTGCTTTCCCACTTCTTAGAGGCATGTTTTTTAAGTTAATGTTGAATTAAGCACAACATGATTTTCTTTATAAATATCTAATAAACAATGTTGTTAATATTGCATGTAAATGCAATATAGGTGTTGTTGCTACTACAGATGTTGTTGAAGCTTGTATGGATGTAAACATTGCTGTTATGCTTGGTGGATTTCCAAGAAAGGAAGGAATGGAAAGAAAAGATGTAATGTCTAAAAATGTTTCAATTTACAAGGCTCAAGCTTCAGCTCTAGAGAAGCATGCTGCAGCAGATTGTAAAGTAAGAAACATTTAAATCTTGAAAATAATTGGCACTAAGAGTTAGTCCTCTTAATATATGAATTATTTGTGAATGTAGGTGGTAGTGGTTGCAAATCCTGCAAACACAAATGCTCTAATATTGAAAGAATATGCTCCTTCAATCCCTGAGAAAAATATTACCTGTCTTACTAGACTTGATCATAATAGAGCATTAGGCCAAATATCTCAGAAGCTAAATGTTCATGTTAGTGATGTTAAAAATGTGATTATATGGGGAAATCACTCTTCAACTCAATATCCAGACGTCAACCACGCTGGCGTCGCAACAAGTAACGGCCAGAAGCCTGTCAAAGAATTAGTTGCGGATGATAACTGGTACATCAATCGCCACCACTGTCTTAATTACTAAAATACTAATGTTTTAAATCAAGTTATTAATTTTTGACTGACCTGTGTTATTAGGCTAAATACTGAGTTCATCACAACTGTTCAGCAGCGTGGGGGTGCCATTATCAAAGCCAGGAAACTTTCTAGTGCATTATCAGCAGCAAGTGCTGCTTGTGATCATATACGTGATTGGGTTCTAGGTACACCTAAGGTTGGTTTTTCTTTTATATCTCTTATCTCAACTATAATTTCACTTATGCTTTGTACTATAAATAAATTTATTTGTTGTATTTCAGGGAACATGGGTATCAATGGGAGTTTATTCTGATGGGTGTTATGGTATCCAACTTGGTCTCATTTACTCTTTTCCTGTTACATGTGACAAAGGAGAATGGAATATTGTACAGGGTACTTTTGTTTTATTCTTATGTACTACATTAATAAATTGGATTTAAGTTTAATACAAGGATTCATGTGTTTATTTGATAATATCTTTGATACTTTGATAGGTTTGAAGATTGATGAATTCTCAAGGGAGAAGATGGACCAAACAGCTCAAGAGCTCATTGAAGAGAAAAAATTGGCTATGTCATGCCTTTAATTGTCTACCCACTTTTATTTAGAATCTCTTTGTACAGTAATTTGGTTGTTGGAAGCAAAAAAAAAGGAGACTTTCTTGAACCTAAATAAGTGTGGGGTGGGGGTACAATTTCAATCTTAAAATTGTAATCAGAATAATTTTATTTGTATTACAAAAAATTATTGTTCATGTATTACTTCTGTTTTAACGATGAAAAATAAAATCCATACTGAGTAAATACTTTGTACAAATACTTAATTTTTTTAAGAGTATACATGCTTCATAGTTTCCTTTCATCCAAACGAATTATGAGGGTTTCAATTAAATGAATAGCAAGCAAATGCTATGTTACGATGAGAGAAATTGATATACATGTTATATATGTAAGGCTTTAAACTACTAACCTACCCTTAATACAACTCTAATAATTTGATAATAATATTAATATTACCAACCTTCAAAAAAATACAATTTTCTTTTTCTAAATAAATTTATGGTAATAAAATAATGTCTGAATCTAATATAAAAGACATAATGATGAAAACCGCAGTAAATAAGTCTAGTATATGAAATATATATTTTATTGAATAAAAAATATACATTTTATAATAAATCCTTTATGAATTAAAAAATATAAATAAATGAAATTAAAAGCGTTGGGCGTGTAGTATATGAAATAGAGAATGGAGTGGAGGAAAGCGGTAGAAGATTAATTGGATCGATATTTACATTTACATTACATATTACATATAGAATATAAAGAAAGGATTAGGTTAGATTAATTGAATTGAGTTATTATTAATGGCGATGAGATTGCAATTGCAATTGCAATGCAGAAGAAGAAGGATAGCGAGTTGGTTGCTACAACAACAGCAGCAGCTTAACCGAACCCTTTCTCTCTCCTCCGTGGATCACGATTACGTCATTCATCTACTTCTTCTTTCTATTCTTATTCCTATTCAATTCAATTCAATTCAATTCAATATCTCACTCTCTCTTTTGACAGGTTTTGGTTGAAGGTAATAATGGATACTACTCCAGAATGGCACTTCTTAACAGACCCTCCTCCCTCAATGCCATTAACACACACATGGTATGCTTACCTTCGAATCTTCTTTCAATTACTACTTTTTTTTTTTTTTTTTTTTTTAAAAA
>JBBPBO010001985.1:74447816-74609708 GCA_037974295.1 Cicer cuneatum | reverse complement strand
AATAATGGATACTACTCCAGAATGGCACTTCTTAACAGACCCTCCTCCCTCAATGCCATTAACACACACATGGTATGCTTACCTTCGAATCTTCTTTCAATTACTACTTTTTTTTTTTTTTTTTTTTATAAAAAAGATCACACCTTTTTGTTTTTTCAGGCTGCTAGACTGCATAAACTTTACACAAATTGGGAGCATAACCCTGATATTGGTTTTCTCATGCTCAAGGGCACTGGCCGCGCATTCGCTTCTGGTGGAGATATTGTCGCTCTTTACCGTTTTATAAACAAAGGTCAAATAATATATCATTACTTTTCCTTTTCCAAATCGCTTCACAAGTTCTCAAAATTAAGATCCACCTACAGCTACTTTTTGTATTTTAAATTTGTCATTTTCCGGTACATTTTTTTATACAGTTCTTTTAACTTTTCCCTTTCAATTTATGCAGGGAACATAGAAGCCTGTAAAGAATTTTTTAGAACAATTTATAGTTTTATATACCTACTAGGTACATATTTGAAGCCACATGTGAGTATAGTAGTTGGATGCTTGTCAATTACTTGTGCTCATTTTATTAGACATATAAGTTTTATATACTCATTTCTTCTGTTTTCTATGAAAAATAATTTATACTTGTGAGTGCTATGTTTGTGCAGGTAGCTCTTCTGAATGGCATTACCATGGGTGGTGGGGCAGGAATTTCTATCCCTGGGACATTCCGAGTTGCAACAGACAAAACTGTATGTAGTATAGAAACTTTCATATATATGTACACACTAATCCTCTTGCTCGTTATTCATGTATTTGCCATTGGGGGATTGTTATTTGTTAGTTACAACTTGGGATTTGTGATTTGGGAATATGTTAATGGGCCTTACATTGTGATGCAAAATGCTTAATCTGACGTTACTTTTAGTACTATGGAAGCTTATACTATTGGCATTCACTTTGTCTTGTCGATGTAGGACTTTAGGTTATATAGCCTATTACTAAGCAAATGTTGATATTGGTAGTTTATCCAAGGATAATTGTACAGTGCATATCAAAATATTTGTTTGCATAATTGCATTGATTGTGAAAACTTCATGGCTTTGGTCTTAAAAGTTTAGCATTCTATTTCAGTGTGTAAAACTTTACTTGCCTTCATGTAGATGATTTATCCTTTCTGCACTATATTTAAATGGTGGATTAGCTCTGGTGTTATGTCAAATCATAAATGGGAAGTGGTGGTGGAACAAACAATTAGTAACTTAGAGTTTGGAATTCGGTTCTATGCTACTTAAACGAGTTTGTCGTCATTTTGGGATGATATGAATTTTAACACTTGGTTGCATATGCCGAGTTCACTATAACTACTAATCACTAATTTGCAGGTTTTTGCTACCCCTGAAGTTCTTATTGGATTCCATCCTGATGCTGGAGCATCTTTTTACCTTTCACATCTACCTGGTCATTTAGGTATTGTTATGTGTATACTGTACATGCCTTGTCTTCTGCTTTAAGTTGAAGTTTCAATGCCTCTGCTTGGGAGATTTTATATAACTCATTTTAACAGAGATAGTCTTGAAGATATTTAATATTGTACTTGTGTCGGTGCACTTGGAGGGGATAGTAGCAAGTTGACAGTTCTATATGGCCAAGTTGTTAGAAATTAGAATGCGTCTTTCTAAACAATTTCTGATTATCTTCGTCAGATATAAGCTCCACTGTGATTCATTTTGTTCATGAAAGAGTCTTATCAGTACAATCAAAATCAACTCAAAGATATAATTCCATATTTCAAATGTTTATACAGAAACTTGTGCTTTATATACATGTTACTTCATCATAGAACGATAGTTTTGCCGTTGTGAGGCTATTGATGGTGATCAGTGGTAGCTATTGGTTCATTTAAACTGGGATTATTACTTCTTAGTAGAAATTTCAGTGTTCTTGAGCTGGGTTACAATTCCTTTTAAACAAGATTAGCTCTTCTCCACAAGTCTTGAAGAATAGTTTGGAATCTGGATTCTTCTGGCTGGCACTATTGTGAATCCCTTTTTGAACATTTTACTCAATCCCTTTGCTTTCAAAGATTTCTTTTGGACAATCTTATCTGGCAATTTAAGTTCAGAAATGGTGCAATACATTTCTGCATTTCTTGGCAGGCAACTTTCTGTGGAACTAAATTTATGGTATTTTTTTAGCAGTAGATCTGGGTACCGAGCAGTTTTGTGGTTCAGATAAACTAAAAGAGGCCAAAATTCTGTAGCAAAGTGCTTCCTTTGCAATTCTTTGGTGCATTTTTCTGGAGCATATGCACACATCTTTAACAGGGCCTCACTTGGCCTTGAACTTAATTTTAGGTAGAACTAGATAAGGTTGTTTTCAGTCATCTTCGAAATGCAAAGGGATTGAACAGTCTTGCTACATTCCTAGGTTTTTTAATTGCCGTTTTTATTATTTTTTTGTTCATGAGGATACCTTATCCTTCCCGTGTTCTAATTTTCTTCTCTCGTGTTATACTAATTTTTTCTATACAAAATTTGGCTATAATCAAGGGTGGCTTAAGGTCAGTGTTAGTTATGGTGGAGTCTTGTTTGCTACTTAACATAGCTTGGAATAGTTGTGCAATAACCTGGTTCATCTTCAAATTTTAGATTATACCTCTCCTCTTTCTCTCTGACACACATATTATAAGTTCTTAGAATTATTCGAATCCTAAACAGTAATGAAATCACGTTCATTTTCTGAACTGTTATTCTTACTTCCATTGAGTTAAAATGTTATGCACCAATATATAATTGAATAATGAAGGATTGGTTAAATAGGTTAATCCTCTTATTTTTTAACATTAATGATTGATGGGAAATTCACGGGGGTTAAGGACTAGTCACCAATTGAATATATGATTGATGAACTTCTTCTTTCTTTGTTTCATTGGTTGTTATTGTATGCAGGAGAGTACTTGGCTCTGACAGGGGAAAAGCTCGACGGAGTAGAGATGGTTGCCTGTGGACTTGCTACACACTATTCACTAATTGCAGTTTAGTTTTGTTAAGCCTTTTTTTTTTCAATTGTAATAGACTATTCTTGCTACATGACATTCAAAACCTTTGTTTTGTCCTGTAGAGGCTTCCACTAATTGAAGAACAGCTGAAGAAATTGGTTACGGATGACCCATCTGTCATAGAAACCACTTTAGAACAGTATGGTGATCTTGTACACCCAGACAACAGAAGTGTACTACAAAGGTTTGGGTTGTCTTCTCTTTCATTTTCTATGAGGGGAGTCTTTAGCTTTCTTAGATAGGAAAAAACAATACAAAGAACAAAGAAACTATGAGAGAGAAGGGTATTAGATTAAAAAATCCAGTACTCAAAGAGGCTTTCATTCCATCTTCAAATCAAAACAAAACAACCCCATTAAAAGGGGCCATTATTAGAAAAGTATGATTGGTTACTTCTCTTATATATTGACGTACAATATAAGATAGCACTTCCACTTTTCATTTTTTTCAGGCTTGAAATTGTAGATAAATGCTTTTGCCATGACACAGTTGAAGAGATTGTTGATGCATTGGTAAGATTTGCATTTGCTTCTGTTTGTAAGCCAAGTCTGGGATGGCTTACTAGCTGTGTCTAAGTGATGTGGATGAATATTTACCTTTTTTTTTATTCTTATCATTTTTAAATTTCCACTAGGAAGCTGCGGCAAGTGAAACAAAAGATGCATGGTGCATTTCTACCCTAAATAGACTTAAAGAAGCTTCTCCATTGAGCTTGAAGGTTTCCTTGAGATCTGTGAGTTCCTTTTGCTTGTCTGATGTCTACACACTTTGATTGGAGTCCTGCTTTCTTTCTCTTCTTTTCTTAGAACAATCTGGTTCTATAATGTAATCCATCTAATCGGGACAGATTCGAGAAGGTAGATTTCAGACCCTTGATCAGTGCTTGTTGCGTGAGTACCGTATGACTTTACAAGGAATATCTAAACATATATCTGGTGACTTCTGTGAGGTATAAACATTGTGAATTTTGAAAACTGAAACAAACTTGTGTCTTTCTCAACATAAGCTGATTTGAATTCCTTTTAGGGAGTGAGGGCACGTGTGGTGGACAAAGACATGGCACCAAAGGTACCATTTCGATGCATTACATTTTTTTAAAGATTTGAAATTCATTGGCTTAAACAATTTCTTGTTTACAAACTAATTTTTCTTTCTATTTATATTAAAATCTAAATTCCTACTCTGATTGTCAACTAAATATATGCAGTGGGATCCTCCAACCTTGGAAAAGGTATCTCAAGATATGGTGGATCAGTACTTCTTACCTCTTAGTGAATCTGAACCTGATTTAGAGCTTCCCACAAAGTCCCGTGAAGCGTTTTTGTAGCTTACCTTTCTACCAACGTGTTTATAGAATTGGACAAACACCATTGATATATTTTGTAGTACAAAGATCAAAGCATGAAGTTGTTGACAATATCGTGGACATGGTAGCTAGTGGATTACCACATGTAGATTGTACCAGAGCTCTGAATTGTGAAACGGCTTTAGCCTTTGTTTCGCATAGATGAATGTCTCCATCTTATTTTGGCCTGCATATAATAATTATTCACATGACATTCATAAAACAAATAAATTTCTTGAAGATAAAATTTGGATGAAAATGTATGGCGTTGATTCTGGAATACCATTAGTACAGACTCATCCAATGGAATTTTTTTTGCTTATATATAATCCAAGCTGGTTAGACCCTTATGAAAGGATATAGTGTAGTCTCTTTATTGCCTATTTTTTTCATTCACAATTCTCGATTTTGAAACATTGATCAAGAGGAATTAAGTTACTTGCCATTTGGACCAACAAGTAAGCCAATGATATTTTTGCTACACATAAGTGTTTTTTTTTTTAAAAAAAAACCGAGTACCTCTATGAAGACTATATATATATATATATGCTTCTTTTTTATAGTTATTTCCTTTCATTTTCTCTTATACCAAACAACTAAATAATCAATTTATTTTTTATTCTTTTTTGCTCCTTTTCATTTTCCTTTCTTTCCTTTATTTTTATTTTTGTCAAAAAGAAGTATAAAGAATTTAGAGAGTAAATTGTTTCAATTTAATTTTTTTAAGAGATTTAAAGTTACATTTATTTTACTCAGAGACTAAATTGAGCTTCACTGTTTTTGTCTAGGACTAAAATTAGTCTTTATTCTTTAAAAATTAGCTAAACGAGGATATTAATGTAAAATACACTTATTATTTGTCTTTTTGTTGCAATTATTACTTTATTTAATTAATATGCCGTATTTTATGGGATCCGGCGTACGATCGCTTCTATATTAATAATAACGATGCCTGATCTCACACGTTGTTTTGTGGCGCCGTTAAAAATTTATCAAAAAGAGTAAACAATGGGAAGCAGTATAATAATAGTCAAATGTGTAAAAATTACAAAATCTATTAGACTCAATTTACCATTCAATAAACAAATTAAGTAATCACATATTCAAGAATTAAATTGATTAACAAAAAATTTATCTAAATATATTTTTATAATTTTGATACATTGATAAGATTGTTATGATAGCGTCTCACACATTTAAGCACTAAAATGATTGTTTGTAATACATAGCAAACTAGTATTTTTGTGCTTCTTTAGAGTTGGTTATAAGTATTATTTATAAGACGTGTAAATAGATTTTTTTTTAAGTTGTAAATCAACCACAAATAAATCCAACTATTCTCGTTCTCTTAGTCTTTAGTTTGGAATCTTTACACCATGCATTCCAATAGTACTATTATTAGACTATACTTAGATTACTCTTTACATTGTAACTCACTGGTTAAGTTAGTTGCAATTTAATTGTTATTCTATTATATTTTTATTCTATTATAGCATATAAGAAATGCTATGTATACTTTTGTACTTACTCCCTATTATGAAGTTTTTTTTAAAGAGAATAAAGTTTCATAATATACATTTTGCTAATATGGTATCAGTGAAATAGTGATTTCCACCATTTTTTTTTCTGAAGCTCACTTTTCCTTCTCCTTCTTTGATTTCCATTCCAATCCATGGCTTCCATACATGATTCTGATTCCGATTCTTTAGAACATGATTCCATCTCTATTCTGTCACCGCCTCACAACGATCCCGATTATGAGCTTTGGGAACGAGGTAACAATATGGTTCTTTCTTGGATAAATCGCACCTTGTCACCGCACATCTCTCAGAGTACGGTTTGTATTGATAATGCAACAGATCTTTGGAATGATCTTCAAGATCGATTTACCAAAGGGAACCATTTTTCATTTCTCAGATCTCCTGCGCGATATGCATTCCATGAAACAGGGTAAGCGTTCTTTATCTCAATATTTTACTGACATGAAGATATTATGGGACAAATTAGAAGATCTTCGACCTACTCCTTCTTGCACATGCAAAAATCCTTGTTCATGTCATCTCAGTACCGTTGTTCGTGAATTCAAGCATAAAGAATATGTCACCTGTTTCTTGAAAGGTTTGAATGATTCTTATCAAAACGTTAGAACTCAAATACTTCTCATGGATTCTTTACCTCCAATTAGCAAGACTTATTCATTGGCGATGCAACAAGATTTATCCCCCAATTCTACTGCTCCAGATTCAACTGCGTTTGCTTTCAATTCGGTATCAAATGGTTCTGGTAAGGGAAACTCCAATCCTGGTAGGGGACGTGGCCGAGGATCCAAACCATCTATGGTTTGCACCAATTGTCACAAGACAAAGTCATACCATTGAGACATGTTATTTCAAACACGGCTTCCCTTCGGGTTATCGTTCGAAGAATCCGTATACCAATTCCAATTCTTCTTCTAGCACTAACAATGTGGAATCCAAACATTCTATAAATCTCACTTCTACTACTTCACATAATGGTCTTTCAATTTCAAAAGATGAGTATCAATACCTCATCACTTTGCTTCAGACTTCAAAGGGCGAAAATTCTGCCTCAAACTCCAACAAGAAGGCTTATGATGATACTGGTAATCATGTAATTTCTAGCATTTCAAAATCAGGTATGCACTCTTCTTTTTTTCCTCTATTTGGATTCTAGACTTAGGAGCATCTAATCATGTATGTCCTTTTATTTATTGTTTTTCATCAATTAAACAAATTAGTCCTATTCCTGGTAAGTTTCCAAATATACATCTTATATATGCACACTTTGTAGGAGCAGTGCATCTTTCCCCATATTTACATCTTAATGATGTTCTTTATATTCCCCAAGTTCAATTTAGTTTGATATTCATTTACAAACTCACACATTATATGAATTGAAAATTAATTTTCTCACATAAATCTTGTTGCATTCAAGATTCCAATACCCAGAGGATGATCAGACATGTTGAAGTTGTCAACAATCTTTACATTCTCACACAAGTTTTTAGGATTATTAGTAGTGCACAACTGCCTAAATTTTCTTTTGTTAATTTTCATGATGCTCATCATGTTTCTAATAATGTTGTAGATACTAATAATAGTCAATTTGACATGTGGCATTATCGTTTAGGCCACTCTTCTCACTCTGTTATTCAACATATTTGTATAGATTTCCTACATCTCTACTAATAAAATCTTGATTTGTGACTCTTGCCATTTTGCAAAACAATGTAAACTTTCTTTTCCTATAAGTCATTCTTCTACCTATTCTATATTTGAGTTGTTGCATATGGACATTTAGGATCCTATTGGGGTGAAATCTATTCAAGGGCATGCTTATTTCTTGACTTTTGTGGATGATTTCTCTAGACATACTTGGTTGTTTTTTATGAAATCTAAAACTGAAACTAGAACTAGTATTAAACATTTCAATAAAATGATTCACAACCAGTTTTCATGCACTGTTAAAGCAATTAGGAGTGATAATGGAATGGAGTTTAAGATGCCTGAATTTTATTCCTCCTTAGGCACCATTCATCAAACCTCTTGCGTCGAAACCCCAGAACAGAATTCTGTTGTGGAGCGCAAACATAGACACATTTTAAATGTCACAAGAGCTTTGTTATTCCAATCACATTTGCCTAAGTGTTTTTAGGCTTATGCCATATCACATGCTGTTTATTTGATCAATCGGTTGCCTACCCCAGTTCTTAAAAATAAAACCCCTTTTGAGGTTTTGCATAACCAACCTCCAACTTTCCTTGATTTAAAAGTTTTTGGGTGTTTATCATATGCTACTACTTTGGTTCAAAATATATCTAAACTTGATCCTCGTGCTAGAAAATGTATCTTCTTGGGCTTTAAACATGACACCAAAGGTTACTTATTGTATGATTTACAAATTAAAAATGTTTTTATTTCTAGAAATGCTATTTTTCATGAATCTTACTTTCCTTATGCTGCTCCTATTTTAAATTCCAATAATGATCATGTCATTACTCAAGATGACTACAATTTTCTCTTTGATGATATCACTCTTCCTACTGCTTCCAATAATATGCATTTATGTACACATGCTAATAACTATGATTTGATGCCTTCCCCTGTTTCTTCTATCTCACTTAATGATGCACAAATTAATTCTGATGATGACACACACACATTTAGAAGATCCACTAGGATTAGGAACCCTCCCCTATACTTAGATGTTTATCATTGTAATGCTTTGGTTTCTCAATCATCTAGCGATGTATGTTATCCTTTATCCAATTTTTTATCTTATACTAACTTGTCTACTGCCCATCAGAAATACATTTGTTCTATTACTTGTATGACCGAGCCATCCACATACGTAGAGGCCATAAAAAATCTTTCATGGATACAAGCTATGCAATCTGAATTGTCAGCTTTGCATCATAACAACACATGGATTGTTTCCGATCTTTCACAAGGTTAGAAGCCTATAGGTTGTAAGTGGGTATACAAAGTTAAATATAAAGCTGACGGCACTATCGAAAGGTATAAAGCTCGTCTTGTAGCTAAGGGTTTTACCCAAATTGAAGATAATGAGTTTTTTTATACTTATAGTCCAGTTGCAAAATTAACTACAGTTAGATTGTTATTATCTATTGCTTTATCACAAAATTGGTTCTTACATCAATTAGATGTTTACAATGCCTTTCTTCGTGGCACTTTAGATGAAGAGGTTTATATGGTTTTGCCTCCTGGTCTTAATTCTAATTCTCCCAATAAGGTTTGTAAATTGCTTAAATCAATTTATGGTTTAAAGCAATCAAGTAGACAATGGTATGCAAAATTGTCTAGTGCATTAACTTCTAATGGCTATTGTTCATCAACCAATGTTAATTCATTGTTTATCAAACATGAAGGACATTCCTTTACTGCATTATTGATTTATGTTGATGATTTGATACTTGCAGGTAATGATATGACATAAATTATCCACATAAAAGACATCCTTCATAAGAGTTTTCGAATTAAAGACCTTGGACAACTTAAATATTTCCTAGGATTGGAAATATCATGAAGTAAATATGGCATCCACATTTGTTAACGTAAATATACACTTGACATCTTTGCTTCAGTAGGCCTCCTTGCCACAAAACTGGCTTCAACACATATGCAAAACGGCTTAAAAGTTTTCACCTACAGACACAAATTACTTATCTAATCTCGAGCCTTATAGAAGACTAATAGGCAAACTTATCTACCTCACCAACACTCGTTCGGATACCAGTTTCGATGTTCAACAGTTAAGTCAATACACCAACAAACCAATTTCTCACCACTTTGCAGTAACTATTCATGTTCTGCGTTATCTTAAGAACTCTCCAGGCAGCGGCATTTTCCTACCTTCTTCTTCTTCTTCGCTACAACTTAAAGCTTTTTGTGATTCCGATTGGGCAACTTGTGCTGAGACCAGAAAATCAGTGAGTGGTTATTGTATCTTCTTGGGGGATTCCTTGGTTTCATGGAAGTCTAAAAAGCAATTGACGGTTTCACGTTCGTCTTATGAAGCTGAGTACAGATCTATGGCATCCAGTGTATGCGAGATTCAATGGTTAACCTTTCTTCTACAAGATTTCCAACTTAATTTTACAACTCCAGCTCTACTTTACTGTGATAGCCAATCTGCTAGGCACATTGCTGCTAACGCGTCCTTTCATGAACGCACAAAAGATATTGAGATCGATTGTCACATAGCTCAGGAAAAATTACTACAAAAGTTATTTCATCTTCTACATATTAGTTCTTCAAAATAATTAGTAGATATATTCATAAAGGCTTTGAATCCTACCCCATTTCGTTCATTTATTTCCAAGCTTGGTTTATTAGATATATATAATCCAGCTTGAGGGGGAGATATTAGAGTATACTTAGATTACTCTTTACATTGTAACTAACTAATTAAGTTAGTTGCAGTTTAATTGTTATTCTGTTATAGTTGTTATTCTGTTATAGCATATAACAAATACTATATTTACACATTTTTTAAGGATTGATAAAATAACTCAATTTAAAAAATGTGTAAATTTTAAACTATTTTTTAGCTTCAAGCCTTGATCTTCCTTGTATAACGAGTGCATCATTCATATTTGGAATGTTAATATCTTGATTTTTGCAAAATAATATATCTCATACTTTACAATCTTTCTTTGTACTCTGACTAATGATATGGAATTTTATCTTGATCACTTCTTTATAATACATGACTCATTAGTAATTATCTTATTCTTTATTATATTTAAATTAAAAATAAATATAAAAGATTGTATAGGTTTCAATAAATGATAACCTTTAATTTATTACTCTTATGTTAAGCCATTTTGCTAATTAAATTCACGAACATCAATAAATGAAGTATAAAAAAATTCAAATCAATGAAATTTAATATCTACAATAATTATTAAGTAAAGTAATTGTAAAAAGAGTTGTTTGTGAAATAAGTTCATCCTCATATATATTACACCGACTAACATATTTTAATAATATTAAACCGTTCAATAACTTTTTTAGATACACATATACTTATAATTAAAATTATTTAACTTTACATTTAATAAAAAAATTTAGTTACTCACAATTCATATTTTTTATTTGTTTCTCAATAAAATTTAGAGTAAAAGAATAGTGACTCACTCCGATTCATATTCTTGATCTCATAAAATATACTCGCTCTAGTTACTGTATAAACAAAAAAAATACGTTTTAAATTTTAGTCATTATTATAAATAAAAATTAACTACTTTTAACTCATTTAAAATTATTATTTTCAATATGTCCTTCATGTAATTCAAAATATTTAATGTTAATAATTAAATATTTGACATTAAACATGGACAATTTAATAAATTTAAGAAAATTAATTAAAATTAACTACATTTATTAATATCCGTTAAAGTAATTTTTTTTACTTATAATAGTGATAGGAGGCGGTATATATGTATTCTCACCTAAATTAATTTAAGAATATTTTGAGAAGATTTCATTGTGTTTTGGTCTTACTATTTTCACTAATTCTTAAAATTGGTTCTCTTATTTTGAAAAATCCAACAATATTGGTCTCTCTCTCAAATTTTTTAATTAAAAAATTATAATTTAACATATTTTTAATGACGTGACATACAATTTCATTATGTAGAATAATCTAGATAGATTAATTATTTATATGTTATTAATTTAATTACATAATGAACCATTTTTGAAGTTGAAACTAAAGTTTGAGAGTGTGTTATTGTAATTTTATGAATATTAATTAGTCAACATTATCGTATCATATGTCACGTTGTTTAAAAAATATCATATTATTATTTTTTAGTTGAAATATTTGAAGAAAAAACAAAAATTATAGGATTTTAAAATAGAAAGATCAATTCAAATAATTAATAAAATTAAAGAGATCAAAACACTAATTAAACATTTTAGAAATGATATCATTAAATATAAATTTAGTAATATTCAAAAGTATCAAATGTGAACACTATTTTCTTATATATAAGTTGCCTCCCCATCTCTTCATTTATAACATATAAGAATCGTGTATTTGTAAAAGAAAATGGGAGGTTTAGACATAGAGTACTACCTGTCAATAATGGCTATGGTGTTGATACAAATTATATATGCAGGTATGAGTCTTGGCAGTAGAGTTGTTTTTTTTGCAGGGTATGAGTCCAAGAGTGTTTGTAGTCTACCGCCATGCAATTGCAACTATTTTTCTTTCTCCCATTGCTTATTTTTCAGGGTACTTAATTTGCTACCTATAACTACTATGCTTTCTTAATTACTATATCATGTCATGTATATTAATTAATTAATTAATTGATTGATTGTTTCTTTCTTTTTTGACAGGAGAAGCTCTGGCTCTTATACCTTAAATTTAAGGAGTTTTTCCTTGATATTTTTGAACTCACTAATTGGGTTTGTTTCCATTCTCTCTACTGATACATATAAATGCAAATTTACAATCATGTAAACTACAAATTTCGTTTGAAGTAAGTTTTATAATTAGTCTTTAATATTTTGTCATATGTAATACTTGTTGTAGTAATATATATTGATAAAAACACTAGAGTAGAGATTAAACTAAACATATATTATTAACTTAATTGTAATTTTAGTTTTCTTGTTTTTATCAATTCACGAAATCGATCTATCTATTTTAAAATATAAAAGTTTTAGTTATTTATTCTAATTTTTTAACTAAAAAATGACGTTGTGACATGTTTTAAATAATGTGACATATGGTACGATGATGTAAAATGATTAACACCCATGAAATTACACTAAAACTATCTAAAAACTTAACTTTAAATTTCAGAAATTTTTTATTTTTATAATTTAATTAATGACATATAAATAATTAATACATTTTGATAGTTCTATATTATGAAATCGTATACTTCATTATTTAAAATAGATTAAATCGTTATTTTTTATTTAAAAAATCAGAGAGAATGACCAATATTGTCAACTTTTAAAATAAAAAAGATCAATTCCGTAAATTAGTAAAAATAGAAGGACTAAAATTGTAATTAATTTTATTTTAATTGATGTAGCTAGTAGAAGTAACTAAATATCTGGTTAGATTGATTAATCTTTTCACTCTTAATTTTATGTTGTTGCTATTGGGATATGTTGCAGCATTACGTTGAGTCAGAATTTATATTTTGCAAGTGGCATGTCCAATCTTATTCCAGCAGTCACATTTTTAATAGCAGCTCTTATAGGGTAGTTACTAATATCTAAAGTCAATATGTTTTTGTTACTCAATCATTTATTTCTACTTGAATTTGGATATATAATTAAATTATATATTACAGAATAGAGAGAGTGAATATTAAAAGTTTGAGAAGTATAGCAAAAATAGTTGAGACAATGATATGTGTAAGTGGAGCAGTGTCTATAGCATTGTTGAAGGGTCCAAAGCTACTCAATTCAGAAAATCTTCCTTCAAAAAATCAGACACAACTTCCGGAAGTGATGAGAATTGGCAGCTTGGATGTATGTTTCTTCTTGGAAATAGTGTATTTTGGTCAATTTGGCTCATTCTACAGGTATTTGATATTATGTCAATAAGCATCACTTCGGTATTATACTGCTTTAATTAATCGTTTATAGTATTAGTTCTTTTGAAATTTATATCTAAAAATAGTGGTTCATTATTTCTTATATTTGAAATTTATATATATAATAAATATTATATTTTTTTTATCTGATATCACGGAGATACGATACGACTAAGAAATTATTTTTTTCCCTCTTATTAAAGGCCGCATTTGGAGATGTCACCGTGTGTTTTTATTTTTTATTTTGTATTTTTAACAAATAAAAAAATGTTAAATTAATAAATAAATAAAAATTAAATTATATTAATAAAATCAAATAATATACTGGAAGAAAAAAAAAAGTTAATACGATTAAGTAGATATACCAAAAAAAAATATGTGTATTATATTTTAACAATTTCCTCTTATTTTGCATCCTATTACAAATAGATTAGCAACTCAATCTTGTTTTTGTTAACAACTCCCACATATTTTTTCTCTTATTTTGTAGCCTAATAATAAAAAAAAAATTAAATTATATTAATAAAATCAAATAATATATGTTAAAAGGAAAAAAATATTACATGAAAAAATATATATCAAATTTAATTAACCATGTCCAGCTAAATATCTCCTTGTTTCACTTTTGTAATCGAACTCATTTAGAACGAGTTGAGGCTGTTTTGGTAAATCCTCATTTTGGTGACAACCTCAATTGGTTCAAATAGCTAGACGAATTCGACGACAATATAATTTGGAACTGATAGACATTTAAGTGTATATAGTTAATTAAAATATGACGTATTTTTTTGACATTTATTGGATTTTGTTTGATTTTATGAATATAATTTAATATTTTTTTAGTATTTTTTATTTATTAGGCGGCAAAAAAGAGAAAATAGGAGGGAGTTGTTAATTTTTTTGCGATAAACTGCAAAATAGGAAGGAGTTGTTAAAATATTATAACACATTGTTTTCTTTGGCATATCTACTCAACACTCTAACTTTGATATATTTTTTTATATAATGTATTTTATTTGATTTTATTTATAATTTAGTTTATTATTTATTAATTTAACATTTCTTCTTTTGTTAAAAAGAAAAAGTCATAGTTGCATCCCCAAAACGCAACCTCTTATAAGCGGAAATTCTTTTTTCTTGTGATCACGTCCCTAACTTGGAAAAGAAAAAATTTCTTCAAGATGTAGGTAAAAATACAATATTTAAGTATAACTTAGTTCTACGGTAAAATTAAAGTCAAAACATATTAATAAGAACTATTTTAAGTTATTTTGGAGAGTTTGTTGTAATTAATAAGGTGAAAATAGTTAACAAATATGTTATAAATTGTTTTGTAGTAAGTTTTCTCAAACACTCTTGCTAATATTAGTGTTCATAGATAAGTTAAAATAAGTTAATTGAAACAACTTTGTTGTCAAAAAATAAAAGTATATTAAATCACTCTTGGGGTATTGAAATGACTTATTCATATTATAAGGTTTCGACTTCTTGGTCATGTGTATAAAAATTCACTATTTAAGAAAAACAAATTTGAAGGTATATTTTTTCAATCTAATTAGTCTTAGAGATTTATGGAAGAATATTTATTCAGAAATTTGTATATAACCTTGCCACCCTTTAATTTATATCTTCCTCAGGTTCCAGTTTATGCAAGTCATCCTAATTACATATCACTTTCAGCTTGGACATGTTTCTTGTCAACATTACATTCATCAGTAGTGACACTATTCTTGGAGCCAGACCTAAATGCATGGAAGATCAATTCTATATTTCAATTTAGTTGCATTTTATATTCAGTACGTGAATTAATTTCCATTATGATAAAAAAAATATATAAAACAATACATCAGCAGTGGCCTAATTAGTAGTGATTAATATATTTTTCAGGGAATTATGGGATCTGCTTTAGTATTCTGTCTCCAAGCATGGTGCATTACTAAGAGAGGACCTCTCTTCTCTGCAATGTTTAATCCCCTTTTCTCATTGATTGTTACTATTTTTGCTGCCGTGTTACTTCATGAGGAAATATACATTGGAAGGTAGTACTAATTAATATTTAACTACTTATAATGAAGATTATGGACATAACTTGAATTCTTAAAATCTAATTAATTAAATGATGATTTTTCTTGCTTTATGTGTGTTAGCTTGATAGGTGCAATTGGAGTGATCATTGGCTTATATATTGTGCTTTGGGGTAAAGCTGAAGATGTAGTTGATGTGAAAGATAAGATAGATCTAAAATCAATGGAAGCACATTGTAAAAATGATTTAGAAGAACATCTTTTAGCTTGAATATTCTATACATTACACTATTAATATTGAATAAAAAGAATTTGTGTTAGAACATCACACTCTTTAATTATGTTTCATTTACTTTTCATAGTTTTGTTATTAGTATAACAAAAAAGTGCGGAATATATAGGATTTTGATTTTGCATCCATGTAATGTATGACCTTTAAAAAATACTAATATTGTTTCTTCATTTCATGTCATAAGCTCCACAGAGAACTCTCGCTTTCGCCCTCTGTCGTATTAAGTCATCATCTCCCGTCGTTTACTACATTTTATATAAATAATCGGTTTGCAAAAAAAGTAGGTTAAGATTTTCTTTTATTCTATATAATTCAATTGTTACAAATTGGACATAAACACTTGTAAATTCACGCCTATAGTAACAATGTGTATTCATCCCGAATCCCGTGAGAGATAAACAAAACTTTAGTTAATATCAATGCACACACACACGCACATTATCTCAAATCTTTTAAAAAATATATGTGCATTCTAACCTACATTATTTAGGACTACTTTTTAAAATAATTATAAAATATAATGAAAATATTAAGATTTACTTATCTTTAATTAAAAAAAATACATCTATAACGATTTTAAATTACACGAAAATAACATATCAGTTTTTTTATTTTTCATAATAAGTTAATTATTATTTTTTTTTGTTTCAAGTTCATCTTTTATGTTCATAAATGTTTACAAATTCTAATTTCAAACCAACAAAATTACTAAAATGTCTTTTGTGTATTGATGTATTCAATAATGAATTTTCATATTTCAAGACAAATTAATAATATTTATTAGAATTGTGTTTGTAAAAATATAATAAATGCATCTAGTAAATTGGAAATAGACTTATATAATAAATGCATCTAGTAATTAGAGATGTAGGATAAATGAATGTGACCTCGAACCACCACATTATTAATCTTTGTATTTTAAAAATTGAAAATTTAACAAATAATATTAATTATTCATGAAAATACTATTTAATTGATTAAAATTAATAATAAAATACACAAACAAATATAAAGATTGAACAGATGATTCAATACCATTCAAACAATATAATTTTTTAAAGGTCAATGTTTATAATTAATATTGCTAATATTTTTATTGAAAGTATAGATCGAAGATACGACCATTTTATAACTCAACTCTCTAATTTTGTCACTCCAATCATCAAACCAATGTTATTTCTCATAACAATATCTTTTATTATAATTGAGTACTAAACTTGTTCCTCATTTTTTTTAGAGTTTTTCTAATATAGGAACGTTTTTTACATATATCGAATTGGTGGTGAAATTTTTATATACATGGTAGTGATAGCGACAGTAATGTGAAAAAATTTCAATATCTGCTTAGAGTTCAAATAGTAGGTTTGATTTTTTTTTTTTTTCATTGAAGGTTTAATATGTCATAAGTTCCTCCTATTAAAGCCTCCCTCCAATTTCTAGAGGCAAAATAATCTTGGGCAAATTTTCTCTAATCAAGTCATTTAATAGTCACTTGATTTATTTCGAGTTTAAAAGTGGTTTAATTTTCATGTTTGAGATAGAAAGCTAGATGTACTCGTTTTCTCTAATTTTTTTTTAATAAGAAGAGGGTCAAGCTCCATGAGAAAAAAAGGTTAAAAATTTTAGGAAACCAAATCAAAATCCTATTGGCTAACACGACAAAGGAAGAGAATCAAGAATCACATAAAAAATACAGATGATCTAAGAAGAAGAAAGATTGAATTTAACAAATATATACGCTATTTTATTAGCTTCACGATGGACATGAAATAAAAACATATATGTGATCACGAATCACCCCTCATAGGTGAAAAAAAGATAAATAAAATAAAAGAGATGAAGGAAAGAGGTTGCTATTAGGTTTTTAGAGTTTAGAGTTTAGGTTATTGATACTCACTTGACTAGTGAGTTAAATATATTTTTAGGTTTTATAAAATTTAAACCTTTTTAATTTTATTTTTTTTATAAAATTAACTTTTGGTCCCTACAAAATTATCATGTATGTTGTGAAAGTGCAAACACGAGAAGGGGTTGAATTGTGTTTGACTTAACTTGAATACTTTTCCTGTTTTTATACTTTTAAAACAAAATTTGATGTATGATTAAAAACAGAGTTAGCAGCGGATATAAAGTAAAAATAAAACTCACAATTTTTATACTGGTTCGCCGTTAATGAGGCTACGTCCAGTCCCTTCACCTTGAAGGATTTCACTAATTCAAACCTTGAATTACAACCGTTCTACCGACCCTCCAAGTCAGTCTTCTCAAACAGTCTAACAATCCTAGACTCTTAAGGAATACAGCTCCTGTCTTCAGCCAATCTGACAATCCCATATTGTAGAAGAAATTACAACACTATGAATGTAATTGCCAAGTAACCTGCTACCCCTACTGACTCCCTCAGATAGTAGACTCTACTTCAACAACTTAGATTTGACACAGTGGAAAGAAAATAACATGAGTACTTGCTTCTTAAAAGCTGGAACTCACAATTGACCTCTCTGAAAATTTGAGTGTTTGCTTTGGAAGTGTATGACTCTTTTGTGATTTTCGATGATGAGTATTCTGCCTTGAGCCTCATTTTATAGATGCAGATTAGGGTCTCTTCCAATGCTTAAATTCGAGCTGAATCTTGCTGGATTCTCTGTAAAAATAACTTGACCAATTGGGCTTCATTTAAATAAAAAACATATCTTTTTTTAAGCTTCAGATTTCTTTCAAAAAATAACTGGCCAATCAAAACTTTAGTTGCTTCCCGCCACAGCTCCTGAATTCCACAATACCTCACTTTTATTTTTGTAACAAATCTTTTTTAAAACTTTGATTAAAATAAATTAAAATCTCCACTGTTAATCCTCCTGATTAAATCTGGACCATTGGATCTTCTGCGCTAGTCCACATCTGGACCATACTAAGTGATATACTGTGATCCTCTGATTTCAGCCATCCCTGGACCACACTTCCTAACCCTTTGATCTTCTGATCTCGGCCATCCTAGACTTGCACCTGATATGCTATAATCCTCTGATCTCGGCCATTGCTGGACCACACATCCTGACCCTCTGATTTCGGCCAACACTGGGCCAAATAATTAAAACTGAACTATTGATCTGGAAATCTTCCCTCTGATCTAGGTCAAATTTGGACTTGGTCTGGATTAAACTGAAATTAAATCTGGACAAGTAATATTTCAGTTTGGACATTTTACCTTTGATTTTGGATCAGGTCTGGATCAATTCTGGAAATCATTTCTTCTGGTCTGGACTTAGGTTCATGCCCTGAATCATGCTATCTTATGGTCTGGGTCAAATCTGGATTGATTCTCTTGTTCTGGACTCATTATCTTATCTTCTGGTTGAGTCTGGAACAAGTTTGGGCTGTTTTAATTTCTCACTGCCAGGCCATCTTCTGGTCAGAATAACTTCTGGAATAAATCTAGTATTTGATTCCTCTTGGTCTGGAACAACTCTCCCTCTGACAAGCTTTCCTCTGGTATGGTCCAGGTCTTCTTCTGACATTATTTCCTTCTGATCTGGGCCAGCAAAGATATCTTCTGGTGATCTTGGAGTATCTTCTGGTAATTCCAGGATGCATTCTGAATGTATTTTCTGCCTCTGCAAACTTCATATTTTGGTTGTATTTAAAGTAATAATTCAAGGTACAAAATAAGATTACATTGAGTCATTTTGTAAACATCAAAATCGTAAGACTTAGAACCAACTTGGTTCCAACATGTTGTTCAGTCAACATACTTTTTTCAATGAATTTTTGCAAGCATGTTTACAACAAAATAAAAACTTCCTCGACAAAAAATAGTTTAAATTTCGATTTCTAATTCCATATTTTTATTATTTTTATCTTGAGTTTTTTATATTTAAAAATTTATATTTAATTCATTTAAAGAAAAATATTCTAAATTTTATGGAGAAATTTTTTATAATGTTCAAAACATACTTATAAAATATCATACAAAAGTTTTAAAGTTGAAGAATAATTAAACATATCTTGTTTCAACAAGTGACTAAAACTATTTGTTGTATTATTTTGTAGGAACCAAAAATTGTATTTTTATTTTACGGGGATTAAAATTAAAATATTAAAATGCTATATATAAGAAGAAAAAAAACATATTTAATCATGATATAATTTATAGATTTTGTAGATTAAGTAGGATACAAATTTGAGGATTACATTCAAAGTTCAATATTTAAATTATTAGATTCTTGTCAAATTATTATTTAAACAAGTGGGTGATAATTTTTTTTCAAAATCAAGTAATGTGTGAAAACATTTAAAAAGAACAAATTTTAAATCTTTAAAAAAATTGAAAATACAATTTCCAATTAATTTTTAATTCAAAATTTTTATATTTAATTTATTATCAGGGAAACTTGTTATTCTCTTAGAAACTATAAGGAAATTTTCGCAATCCTTAAATTTATAGCAAAATATT
This sequence comes from Cicer cuneatum, assembly GCA_037974295.1. Lineage (NCBI taxonomy): Eukaryota > Viridiplantae > Streptophyta > Magnoliopsida > Fabales > Fabaceae > Cicer > Cicer cuneatum. The sequence goes on along the minus strand of JBBPBO010001985.1, from coordinate 74,589,439 downwards.
TGATTAAATAAAGTAACAAGTCAATAAAACAAGTTTTTTGGGTACAAATTAAAACAAGGTTTTGATTGGATGTAATTAATTTTCAATATCTACTATCAAAATATATGTATATACACACACAATGTGTGGCATGAACTTTTGGCCATCGTTGACTTTTAGCTTTCATCGCTACTGAAAATATCTATCTCTATTCACTACGTATGTGATGAAATTATTATTCAATAATTCATCTCTTGTGTGATTGAGCATTTATTAATTATTCATAAAAATTATTGAAGAAACATTATTTTCAATTGTTGTACGTAATTGACACACACAAAATTGAAGGGAATATCAAAAGTAATTATACCCCATTAGATATACACTGTTTTTTAATTTCTACCAATATTTTGTAAAAACTCGTTAAATATCTAGACAGCACTTAATTTTTAGTGGATGCAAAAATAAATTTTAAATGTTTGTTTGTAGGTACACTATTTCTTGCATAGAACTGTTATTGTTGTGGTTAATCTTATTTTGTTATCATAAACCATTTATTAAATTTTACAAAAATGTTATTTAATGGAACACTATATGTACAAACATATTTGTACTTTTTAGGTAAGCAGGGAGGAATACTTTTGTACGGGTGTACCTCATTAACAATATAAATTATTTAATTAACTACTAAAATACAAGTTGTTAATTATTTGTATTCAAAGTCATTTATTTTCATAGACATTTACAACTTAAATTTGGTCACATCATTTTTTAAAAAAAAAAATTGACAAAATGATGTAAATTGCAAATGTTTGTAAAAATAAATAATTAATATAAAAAACTAAAAATGATAAAAGACAAATCTATTACAACTAAATAAGATAAACAAAAAATTAAATGAAATTTTAAAACAATAAAAGAAAGATTTATTACGACCAAATAAGTTAAAAGAGGTTTAGATATCATTTTGCTCGAGCTAAAAATTCCATCTAATAAAGAATAAAAATATGAATTTATTTGAATATTTGAGTTACGAATTTGATAAAATTTGTATTATATTAAAGAATGTAATTAATTTTATGGGTTTTGGTTGAAAATTTTGATGAATTTTTTGAATTTTTGTAAAAAAAAATGATAATATTGTTAACATTTTAAAACATAAAGGATTAAATTGTCACTTAAAATTAAAATAAAGGACCAAATCGGGAAAAAAAAAGATAAAGGACTAAAACGTTACCTGAAATTAAGTTAAGGGACCATGGATGCTATTTAGCCTATATATATATATATATATTAGCTAAGCTACTAAGTTATATAAAAAGATGTTGAGAGAAAGATGAATTCATATAAGCCACAATGGATTTCCAATAATTTATTTCATTGCATTGGCAGCTATTGTTGCCAGAAGATGATGAATCAGTAGAAGTATCATTGATATCTTCTATATCTTCATTTGAAGATTCTAGTTCTGATTCAGAACTAATTAACAAAACTTTTTCTAATTGGGTCCATAATTGGTTGTCCTCAATTTCATTTAATGCTTTTTTGGTCCAACACCTGTTGGCATAGTGACCCACTTTGCCACATTTATGACAAGTAATGTCTAAATTTTTGGCTTTCCTTTTGCCTTTATTGTGGAAAGGTTTTTCTTTAGGTCTTTCTTTATAATTTTTTCTGTATCTCTTCTTGCGAGGAGATTTATAAAAATTATTGGATTTGTTTTTATTCTCATTATAAGGCTTAATAACCTTATGCTTTTTTGCATCTAAGGGTATCTTTGTTATATACATTCCTTTTGGTATCATAATTTATTTTTAACGTTGGAAGTTTTAATTTGAAGATAACGTTAGACCTGGGTTGTAAGTCCCGCTTTAGCCGACGGACAGGCGTTTAGGGCAGTGAATCCTTTGGTACCTTCTTCAAATTAGAACCAAAACTTTAAAAATGGAAAACATATTTTGTAGATCTTCATCTTTCTCAGAACCTGCTATTCAAAACACTTCAGATCAAAGGAAACCGATCAATAGTGAAGAAATCACTATTGAAGATTTTCAAAAATCTATAAACAACTGGAAAATTCCAAAAATCAAAAGAGATCAAGTTTATGAATTTGGACTTTTCAAAAATCTCCTCAAAACGGATTACATAATCAAAACAGAAGAAAACAATGTTCCTTTAACAAAACCCTTCGAAACTATACAACTTCTCTCTCCAAAAACGATAACAAAACATTGTGAAAGAAAATATAATTTCATTCACATAGGCCTTGTTCAAGTAGGCATCAAACCATTAACAAGGGAAGGATTAAACACTTCTATCCTTTGTGTTTTGTGAGATGCAAGGTTCTTAAACTTTCAAGATTCAATCATAAGTTCAATTGAATCTAGTTTGTGTCAAGGACCCATCTACTTTGAATGTTACCCAGATTTTTCTTTGTCTTTAAAAGACCCAAACATCTTGAAATCTCTGGTTTTACAAATCAAAACCCATAACTACAAAATGCTAACTGGATCTATTCCTGTAGCAATCATTTACAAGATCCATTACAAAGCCATGTTTTCAGCCTTCACGGCGACAAAAAACATTGAAAACAAAAAGGGTGAAACTTTGTTTCTTCAAACAGATCTATCAAGGTCAAATACTGTAATTCCAAGAACCATCCTTTGGAAAGATATAGATCTTCTTGAAGAATGGATCCTTGAAGGAGCAGTAAAACCAAAATCTCCTGAACAATCAAAACCAAACACCAAATTGAAGAAAGTTACACAATATACTGATGGAAAAGTAAAACTGAGTTTTACCAGTACCGTGGATCTAACTTCAAAACTCAACAAATTAGAAAAAATTTCAAAACCAAGATTCTCTTGTTCTAGCATCCCTAATGCTTCTTGCCAAAATGTTGACTATTCAACAAACATCCCTCATCAGATCTATACAAATCAAAACATAGACGATGAACAACATAATGATTTGCCAAACATCTCTCCACCAACTTCACCGTCTTTTTCTGCAATAACTGAAAATGTTATTAATGATAAAACCTTACTTCATAATGATTTTTATGATGACAAAAACACAGAAAAAAGAATATGGTTCTTCAAAACTTTTATGAAACAAAGAAAAGAAATTCATAAAGAATTTTATGAATTTGTTTCACAAAACAAAGTCCATATTCGGTTCTTTGACTGGTTTGAAATTTATGCTGAACAAAAATAAATTTCTTATCCTTTCAAACATGAACAAACCTCTGTGAATCCCGTAACAACTAGGAACAAAGATGCAGAATGGGAAATGTCAAATGGTAGGAAAGTACAATCAAAACATCCGCCATTAAGACAGATCAAAATACCACACCTAGAACAAACAATAGAGGCTGCAGCTTACAAAATCCCTAGTGACAGCCCAAATAAAGATATTCAAAATATCTTGCAACAAAACAACTTTACAAATGTTCATCTTAGTACAATTGCAAAGCAATTAACTAAAATAGAGGAACACCAAAAGACAAACAATGTTTCAACTCCTGAAACAACAGATCTGAAACTTAAGAACCCGGTCTTTAAGCCATTCCAGATATCCAAAACAAGCCAAAAATTGTTCAGGGAAGGCAAAACAGAATTTACTCAAGCCTTACGAGACCAACTCAGTAGGATAGAACAATCTTCTACCTCTTCACCATTGGTAGCAAAAGATACCCTAGAATAAACAATTACAACTCTATACCAAGTGTTTGAAAGTGAACAAAACCAACACCTGTGCGGACTCCAGAGGCAACAAGGTCAACCTTTAGCCATGGTTACGGCACCAGACCTAGGCATTGAGAATAGACCAAACGTTCTTTCTCAATCAAAATTTAATTCCAATACTGTCTATGAATGGAACATAGATGGTATGTCTGAATACAACATCCTTAGTCTTCTCCAACAGATGACTATGGCTTCAAATGCTTATAAAACCCAGGCAAACACCCTTGATAAGGCCATTGCTGAACTCCTAATTGCAGGATTTTCAGGCCAACTCAAAGGATGGTGGGATTATCATCTTACACCAAACCAACAATTAGAAATATTAGGTGCAATCCAAACCACAGAGGAAGGAATTCCCATCCTCGACGAAATTGGAAACTCAATACCTGATGCGGTTGCAACACTAATTCATACCATTAGTTTGCACTTCATAGGAGACCCTTCACACTTAAAAGATAAAAACGCATAACTCTTTTCAAACCTTAGATGCAAAAAACTCTCAGAGTTCCAAAACTACAAAAATACTTTCCTAACTAGAGTTATGCTTAGAGAAGACTCAAACCAACCCTAAGTAAAGGAATCCAAGACAACAAAAATTTCTGATGATCAAGTTAGTTTGTGTTTAAGAGTGAGAGATTTTAGGGTTAGAATATTAATGTATACATTTAATATGCGTTAAATGTCTTTTTTTAGATGTTCTCTAGAGTTTTGAGAAGTAGTCCGTTAAAGTTGATGAATTATATAGTCGTGATTCATAGATCAATGCTTGATTAGAAATGCACATCTTATCATGATCATCTAATGATTATTGTCATTCTGTGGTTCAGATTTATATCATAATAACCATCGTGTTATGGCATGGACAAATCCAGACATTTGTTGTTGGTGGGGGCAAAATCATATATTTTAACTTTTTATATAAAAAATGTATTATGCTTGAGCGACAAAATATGATGATATTTCACATTTAAAAATTATAATTGTTTTTTTCGTGTCTTTATATTTTAAAATTGTTTATATTTTTCATGTTCGACGTTATTTAAAATATATTTTCGTATATAAAACACTTAACAATTTATCTTTTACAACACTTATCTTGGGGTGGGCTTACTACTTAGATGCTTTCAGCAGTTATCTGCTCCACACTTGGCTACCCAACGTTTACCGTTGGCACGATAACTGGTACACTAAAGGTGCGTCTTTCCCGGTCCTCTCGTACTAGGGAAATGTCCTCTCAATGCTCTAACGCCCACATCGAATATGAATCGAACTGTCTCACGATGTTCTGAACCCAACTCACGTATCGCTTTAATGGACAAACGACCCAACCCTTAAAACCTACTACACTTCCAGGTGGCGAAGAGCAGACATTTAATTGGTAACAAATAAAAATATTCAACTATTTTTAATAGGAACAATATTTAATTTTAAGTAGAAAAAAGATAATTATTAAATGGCTAACACCTAAATAAATTCATTGGTGGGGGCAGATGCCCCCAATATAGTAAAAGTGGATTGTCTCATTATGGTGGTGAAAAGATGTGCATATGAGTTGTGATGATTCATCACTTTGGATGTGTGGTGGTGAAAAGATGTCCATATGAGTTCTGATGATTCATCACTTTGGATCTTATTTGATGTACTGTGATGCCTTACTTCAGTGGATGTTTGATCATAGGCTCAATTTAGGGCAAACTAGTGATGAATGTTGTCCATAACACAAACATTTGTGTAAACTTTTTATAATTATAGTATGGGATAAATCTTCATCTCTTTAATCATTTGATTTGTGGCACACACATTTAGTTTCTCAATTTTGAGGCTTTTTTTTATCACCAAAACTGCCAAAAATACATAATAAAAATTAAAGATCAATATTCTAGCTCTATTAAAAAAAGATCAGACTTCTATTGCTTTTGAAAAATTATAGATAATTTATCCTAACACTGAATAAAAATTAACCACATAAGTAAATTAATTCACAAACTAATGTTGACTTTATTTGCAAATTTATTTATGTAGATGTTGGATAAATTACTTATAATTTTAAAAGTAACTGAAAAAACCTTAAAAAAATCAACATTGTAATTAAAAAAATACAGGATTAAAATTGTAAAAGAATGATATATGTAGGGATCTTGTAAGAAAAAAAAAAAAAAAAGAAGATATATATGTAGGACCAAATTCACAATTTGAAAGTTACGATGAAAACTGAAAGAAACGAAACGACGTAGTCTCAGATCGAGCAATCATTTTCCTTCTACTTACCGCTTCGTTAAGAAACGAAGAAAAGAAACACTAATTCAATTCAATTCAATTCGATTCCATCATTGCTTGGTGCTTCTTCCTCTGATTCTCAATTCAAATCCGTTTCTTCAAATTCGAATCAATTTGATTCTCATCAATATCTACAAGGTATAAACAATGTAATGTAACTGTACTTCCAATTTTCTCTTTTTATTTTTTTATTTTTTTTTTCGGTTGAATTATATCGCAGTTTGATTTAATCAACATGAACTTCATTTCTCGTGTTTGGCAGAAACTAGTTTCGATGGTGCAAATTCCGAATCCACAGCCTGATGAATCAACCACGCCCTTAATTGTGAGTCACATATTTTCCAAAGTTGGAAAATAAGCAAATTATTTAAAGTCAAAACTTTTGTTAGCCAGGATTTCTTGTTAATAAAAGATATTTTAGCATATTTAATTTAAATGAGCAAATTTTGGTTTAACATATGTATTTATATTTTATAAAGAAATAATTTTGTTATGTAGCAAACCTTCAAGACATGGAGAGAATTAAAACAAAATGAGTGTTCAGGATGAACCAAATATTAAGTATGAATTTGTCGTAGTTGTGTAATATTTGTTGAACATATTAATTGTGATTTTGGTTCAAATATTTATTGGTATTTCGCTACTGCATTTAGTTTTACTTATGTTTAGTATTTCCACCTTCTTTCATGATTGTGCTGATTGAAACTAATTTTATTAGTTTTTCATAAATAAATAATTAAGCTTATGTTTTACAGGAACAGGCACAACCACGGGAAAATGGTTTGACAAATGATGGGCTGATTCCTAATATATTTTCATCTGTGCCGGCTCTCAGTGAAGCTGCTTCTTATCTCTCACAAACAACATCATTCTTAACTGGTTGTTTCTCCGACTATTCAGGCAAGCTTCTTTGTGGTTTCCCTAGCTCTTCTGAGGGTTCTTTCGAGTAATCTCCTTTCAGAAGTTTAAAGTACTTTGCAGCCAGTCCCTATAATTTTCCATAAACATGAAGGAACCTATGAAGCTTAATTATTATGTGGCCTGTAAAAATAATTATGTGGTTTATCTGCAAGAAAAATTGCATGGGGTACTTTGATCATCTACCACCTTTAGTTTCAATAGAAATTATGCATTTAAGTTGTGTCACTTCAACTGTTGTATTTTACATTGGAATTGAAGTTGAAGATTGTAGAACATAATAAAATTGCTTTGGTATTATGGTCACCTTTCAGGAAAAATAAAATTCCTTTTAAGGGACAAGCAAAGGCTACAAAGCCACGGAGAATGGAATTATTGTTTTAGAACTTTAATGTGCTCTAGTTAAATCTTACAGAAACTCAGCTCTAGAAAAATCCATGTAAAATATTTGATTGTGGTTTTCACTTCAGATTTTGTTGTAGTTCTAATGAGATTCTGGAAATCTGCTATTCCTTTTGTTTTCAAGTATTCAAAACAGCTGTAGTTTGTGTGCATAAGTTAGTGACTTCTCTATTCATGAAATTTCCCCTATACATTATTTTAAATTTGTTGAGTCCAAATGCCTCTCATGTATTGACTTCATGCTTTTTCCTTACACAATTCTCTGTTATTCATTGTGTTTTCTTATTCAATTTTTGTTAAAACTTATGCAATTGATTTATAATTACTTTGTTTCACGTCTTTTTTTAATTATATTAATTGTACTAACTACAAGGCCTTTGATGTTAGCACTTTTTGACATTAAAAATTTTGTGTTTTTTCAGTAGAAAAATCTCCAAGATACTCTGGTGCTTCTGATATTCGTGCACAAGAACTCGTGGCTTTTTCTTCCAAAGAAACTGAGCCATCTTCATCTACGGAAATTGATCCTATTTCTTCAAACAGAAACGATTTAACAAGTGTTGAATCATCTACCACTTCAACTTCTGCAACTCTGCGTATGCATGAAGAAATCACAAGGATTACTAGTGGAGATCCTTTACAAAATAGCAGTGCACTTGTTGAATCAAATAATACAAGACAAAGTGGCATTTCCATTTTCCAAGGGTATTTCTTTGTCATCCCAATCTGAATTTGATTTTTCTGATAAGTCCTTAAAAACTTCTTCCAAATTATGAAACTAAGCTGTTATAATATGACATTGTTGGATATTAAGATATATTTTTTTACTCTCCAATTTGTATCTTTGTGAAATTTCCAATGAAATAAGAGTTTAACGGCCATACACGGTTAGTGCAAATCAATTTGACACTGATATTCAATGAGAGCCCTCCATTTCTCCAAGCCATATTGTCAATTTTAAAATGCAGTTACAAAAGAGGGATAATGTGGAAAATAGTGAATTTTCGTTGGATGTCAGCGTAAAACCATGCATATATGATATTCATCCTTCAAATCCATGAAATAATTCCTTCATAATGTATATTAGGCAAAAAGTATATGAAGGTGGTTGTGTACAGTTTTTTTCCCTTCTCCCACCCCCCTCTTTAAGTCAGTTTGATTTTCAATTTTTATTTTTTTTGGCATGAAGTATGAACGAAGAAGGTTTAGCAAAAAATTCTGACAGGAAAAACTAACAAAGGTTACATCAAATGTTGCTAACATTTTGTAGAAAGTGATGGAATAATACTTTCTTATTAGTATTGCAACAGTCACGGACTATATTTATAGCAAAAGCAATTACATTAGTAGCTCTCACTTTAATTAGGACTAATAGTAACAAAATAAAATAAAACCACATAGAATCAAATCAAAACTTTCCCGATTCTCCTACAGTCCGTCAAGTTGGTGCATGGATATTTGTCATGCCCAACTTATGTATTAATCACATGAAATTTGATCTACCAAGCTCTTTGTGAAGATATTAACAATTTGTTGATTAAAAGTTACAAAAGGTAGGCATATATTCCCAGCATCATTTTGCTCCTTTATGAAGTGGCAGTCACAATATGCCTAGCTCTGTCGTATTAAACAAATGTGAGCAATACTTATTGCAGACTTGATGTCACAGAACAATTTTAATGGCAAGTCAGCTATAATTTTGGGACTTCCAATACTCTATGAATCCACTTAAGTTCATTGATTTCCTTGAGACATTGCTCTTAATTCAGCTTTTGCACTACTCCGACCAACAACATCTTGTTTCATACTTCTCCATGTAACCAGATTTCCCTAGACATAGGCACAATATCCAGTAGTGGATTTTCTGTCAGTAACAGATCCAGCCCAATCTGTCTCTGTAAAGATAGAGGCATCCCTCTCATTGGTTTTCTTAAAGTACCATCCGTTGCCAGGATTTGTTTGTAAGTTCCTTAAGATTTGATAAACTGCCTCCAAGTGTTCTTCATAGAGAGAATGCAACTTACAACTCTCTGAGAAGATATCATACTTGGTGTGAGCTAGATAAATAAGTTTTTCATCTAACCTCTGGTATCTCCAAAAATCAACTGGAACATAACCTCACGAACATTTGTTTTTAAGAACCATTATCTTGGTAGTCCCACTTTTAAGAGTTTTGAAATTCATCTTCTACATTAATAATTGGTGCATTTTTTCAAGATGATAAACATAGCAATATGCTCTCTATCTTCAATGCATTAGTGTCACCTTCTTTGATATTTGATCTTGGTGTATTTGATATGGAATCGTTCTCAATTTATATGATATTGATATATCACTTTTTTCCTTTCTAAATAGTATTAAATGTATCTTAGGTTAAATACTGTACTCAAATGATTGAAAGATGTGGAATTTAAGCTCTGCCATATTATCTACTTACTGCTTAGGCCACCAATCCATGAGATTAAACTCTGCTATTACTTTGTTCTACTTGTCGTATAAATTCATGATGTTGCTTTCTCCATTTAAGTTTTTCTAGGACGACCATACTCCAATTTTTTTAAAGCTCTTTTGACTACTGATGTGGGGATGATAAACTTCTTTTTATAACTTCAGCCTGATTGATCGCGCTCGAAGAACTGTTCGTGGATCTGCAGATGATATAGGTTGGCTTCAACATGCTCAAGGAATGCCCCCGGTTGAAGATGGAACAGAGAGGTTCTTGGAAATTCTTGACAGCATTAAGTACGTACTGTGTCGTTTTTATTTTTCTCAAATCTTATTGTTAGTGTTTTTTTAACTCAGTTTTTCTTACTGTCAGGCACGGTGTTCACAAGTTACCAAATTCAATGGTTTATTTGTTAATTCCAGGTAAAGTAACGGACTGTACTCATGGTAAAGTAATGACCATGATTCGCACGCACACACCCAGCATAGCCCTGAAATCTAGTGACGAATCCATCATGAGATGTTTTGAGTTCACCTTATTTACATTGCAAATAGTAGAATTGCAAGGTCAATATTTTTTATGTGCTATTAACGGTTGTGCTTCTTAAATTCGCAGGTCTTTTCAGTAACCATGGTCCACTTTACTTTGTTAGTACGAAAATCAGTTTTTCAAAAATGGGTTTGACCTGTCATATTGCCAAGATTCATAGTGAGGTATATTATAGTAGTAGTTCTTATGGAAAATGCTAACTCTAATTTTTATTTAGATTGTATTGGTGTTCCTTTTCTTACATTCTCTTACTGAATTTCAAGTACTAATTAATTAGGCTTCAGTTGAAAAAAATGCCAGAGAGCTAAAAGAGTATATTGAGGAAATTTATTGGGGTTCAAAGAAACGTGTTTTGCTTCTTGGACATAGCAAGGGAGGAGTAGATGCAGCAGCTGCTTTATCATTGTACTGGTCTGATTTGAAAGATAAAGTTGCTGGATTGGTATTAGCACAAAGTCCCTATGGTGGTACTCCTATAGCTTCAGATCTTCTGCGAGAGGGACAACTTGGTGATTATGTGAATCTACGGAAACTCACTGAGATTCTTATCTGTAAAGTAATTAAGGTATGTTGAATTCTTGTATTATCGCCTATTTGATCCTTGTTTGCACTTGAAATGTGTATGTTTTCTTTGCCATCTTTTTCTTATCTAGCATTTCCTTCTTACTTATTTTCTGTAGTAACTCTTAAATTATGTTTTGCTAGGTTTTGTGTCATATCTTTTTATTTTCATGTAAGCTACATAATTATGTGATATTATCCTAGTTGTGGTCAGTATCTTTTAGTTATGTGAATGTCTGACATTATATAACTTACCATCTCTTGCTATCATCTATCATTTATTAATACAAGGGCGACATGCGGGCCTTGGAAGACTTGACATATGAAAGGCGGAAAGAGTTTTTAGAGAAGCATCATCTGCCAGAAGAAGTCCCTATTGTTTCCTTTCACACTGAAGCTAGCATTTCACCTTCTGTTTTAGCCACATTATCTCATGTTGCTCACGCTGAACTACCCCTGGTTGCTTCAGCTGGTGAAAGTACAAAGCTCCCTGTGGTGATGCCCTTAGGTGCGGCTATGGCTGCTTCCGCACAGTTACTGCAGGTGAGGTATGGTGAGAAGAGTGATGGGCTAGTGACTTGCCGAGATGCAGAAGTTCCTGGATCTGTTGTGGTGCGACCTAAACGAAAATTAGACCACGCATGGATGGTGTATTCGTCGCTAAATGACGACCCTTCTGAAGGAGATGCGTCACAGGTTTGTGAAGCTCTCTTAACTCTACTTGTGGAAGTTGGGCAGAAAAAGAGGCACGAGCTTGCAATGAAAGATGAATGAAAAGCATACAAGTTTTTTCTTCTACCTGTTCTTATTTATCTCCAAAACTCTATATTCAATTTATTTTTTTTAGTCTAGCGGATAAAAAAGTTGAATTAGGACAGGATAAGAATGCACGTTCTCATAGATATATAGCAAATCTTGTATGAGTGGACAAGGATTATTTTCAATTTGATGATAGTATAACTTTAGATGCAATAGTCTTGAGTCAAACAATCCAAAGGGAACAAAAAACACATGCCCCTATTTTGCATTTTATTCTTAATTACCCCTGAAATTGATGGAAATTGAATCAGGTCATGCAATGAGAATTGTCAGTCATAACATCATATTCATAGTATGGAATCTCACCCAAACTATAATTGAGCTTATTGACTTGAAAGGAAATGTTTCCCCTCCTCTTTATGAAACTGAGCTAATAACTGGTCAATAAACTGAAATTAACTTCGTTTATTTGCCAAACTAACTTCTAATCACAAAAAACAATTTAAAAGCCGAATGGTATCAGTTAAAACAAAAACAATGGGTCAACAGAGATCAGTTTAGAAACTCTTACAGGTCTTTGCCCTTTGGGATACAGATTATGAAGCTTCTTCTCCCACCCCATGTTATCAAAAACCCCCAATTAATACGTCCAGTTAACCAATCCAGAGGTTTTTTTTGTTGTCAAAATACACTTCCGAAGTGCCTAACATGAAGAACATTAGAGGGTGTGAAACCCACACATTATTTACTCAACACTTTAGACTACATAGTAAAGGCTTTAGTTATGGGTCCTTTGAGAACAATAAATCCTTTAATTTTTATTCTTTTAGAATGTGGCAATTGACATTATTATAATGAATTGAAGAGAAAACTTGCATCAAAAGCATACAATAATTCACCATTTTAAATAAAAGCATCAGATGCATTTCTTTACAACGTGAAAGAAAAAATGAAACTGAATCTTGTCCTCCTTTTCCAACCAAACTCCTTGTTCAAAGAGTACCCTTTGTCCTTTATATTTATGATAATAATAATTATAAGACTTGTAAATTCATTAAAGCCTCAGACTCCCTATTATTTGATTCTGTAGTGGAATCTTTGTTTTTTAAGATTTCAAATTATTGTAATTGTAATCTTTCATGGGCATGGTGCTACTGCACGTGTTAATTACTCTGTCCGTCTAGAAGTATTGTATTATTGATTGATTAATTGTTACAAATCTTGGGCTACATTTTTATTAACCGTTCTTTATTTTAATTTTTATTTACACAGCATAAATAGTGTGGTTCGAGTGGCCCCACTAACAAGTAATTTAACACATCTTTTATAATACTATCTTATAATTTAAAATTTAAATATATTTATCTGATATCTAACTACTACGATTGATGTTATATTTTTAAGTTTAACCTTTAGTAGAAAATGTTGATGTATTTTCCTCATTCTAATATACTAATTTATTGTTGTTAGTAGAAAAAAAATGCAAAACAATGTGATAATTTAAAAAAAAATGCAAAACAATGTGATATTTTTAAAAAAAAATTAATATAATTGAAAATTTGAAGAAAAGAAACATAAATTTTGAAAAATAAAAGTCATAAAATGAAAATACAAAGAAATTTCTCAACCGACAAAAAAAAAGAAGAAAAAATTTCTCAAAAAGTAATATATTTAGTGAACGTTGATATATTCATTTTGTTTTTTATATGGAATATATTCTTATATTAAAAGTGTGTGTAGGTGAGGCTTATTAGCATAGTTGTTTGTGTATGCATAATTTATGAGATGAAAAGTTTTTTGGACAAATTATGTAATGAGAAGTTGAAAATTATAATCATTGTAGTTACAGTAAAATGCATTTGCATTGGCGCATTACAAGTCGTTTTCAATTATATAACTTTTTTTTCTGAAAAGGTATATATACATATTATGTAATGTCAAAAGAGATATGTTACTTCATGGTGAGGTCTACTTCTCTCACTATTTTCTCACAGTGAGTGTGAAGTCATTTAGCACTTACCATTTTGTTGCTTTAAATAATTCTAATAGAAAAACAGTGTGTTTTGGGTCAGCTAATTTATACTATCTTCATATATTTTTTCTTTAGTTAGATGATACTGTCGCCTTCTTTGGGTACCTACATGTGTGTCTATACAGACTAAGAATAACAAATTTTCTTATGATTAATCATGATGCAAAAATTGGTGCTTAATTAATTAGAAGCAAAATAATTAGTCGATCTAGATCCTTCTGGGTATTAATATTCGCACTATATATTTGATATATTAATTTATAAGCTAATCGGTAAAGGCATGATTACTACATCATACATTTTATCTTACATGTATAGCTTTCCAACCAAAACCATATATTTATTTATTTATTTATTTTTATTTTGAAAAAAGAGGGGGCTGCTTCTCATGCGTAGCTTTATTGGAAAAAAGAATATGTTAGAATGCATAGCCCTTTATCAAGGGGATCGAAATTATGTGACACGTTTTTTTACAATCTAGTAGTACATTTTAAATAGGAAGATTTAAAACTATAGCAAAATTTAATAGCAATTATAATACAGAGATTATGGCCACCCAACATATATCGAGGGCTAAAGTAAAACATTCATAAAAAAATAAAATAGAAAATTCAAACAATAATATTTTATTGTAATTTTATTTAAATTCTTTTTTTTAGAAGAAAAATATTTTAATTTAATATATCATTGATTGTATTTTTTTATAATTGAGAGATATTTTATTTATTATATTACTTTAAGTATTTTATTTTTTGAGACCTAAATAAATATGAAAAAGTAATTATCTTCTAGAGATATAAAGTCCTTGCTATATTAGCTTGGGTCTTGGATTGGCCCGGTAGGAGATAACATGAGTGATGTGATAAAGAAAAGTGTAAATTTAATTTTTATTTTCGACAAAATACTAATAATATTAATTATTAATATTTTTTATTGAAAAAAATAGCAATAATATAATATGTTAAACGTAAATCACGTGTGTAGGGGTGTAATAAGTTGGTTTGGTTTTTAGAAGAAAATAAATTCTAATCAATCAAAAATAATTGGTTTGATGTTGATAACCTTTATTCACAAAATTCAAACCAAACTAAATCAATGAAAAGCAAAATAATTTAATTTGGTTTAATCAAGTAAATATTTTTAAAAAAATTTTAAAAAAATTAACTTTTATTCAAACACTGTAGACTTTTTATACAAATAAATTAAGTATACAAGTTACAATTAAAAAATATAATATATAATTCTAAAAAAACTACATAAATGCAACATATTTTTTTTAAATAAAAATATATAGTGTGAAGTAAAAAATATAATAATAAAATATAATAATTTTAGTTCAAATTTCAGACGATCGACTCTGAATGGTATAAAATCGATACTCAAACACAATATATTAGACTTGATTAGTATGAAACAAATAAAAAAATCAAACAAATTTATTTGATTTAATTTAAATCATCGGATTTATCCAATCATTGGTTTAATATTTATACCTCTAATCACATATATTAAAAAGACATGCATAATTTAACATTTTCTTTACATTAATTACTACAGTATTATAAAATATCAATTCTATGATATGATGAAATGCATTCTACCTCTAATTTCTGCATAAAAATATTACTACAGTAGCAATCAATGATTGGGATAAATCTATGTGTGAAGATTAGAATGATGAGAGGATTTATACATATACTTCGAGGTCATGCTTACACAATGCTTTAAAATATAACTAATCGTTATTTAAAAGTGCATTTTATTTTATTCAGATCAATAAATTATATAATATAGAAAGAAAAAAAAAAGTTCAAGGTGCAGGGAGATTTTTTTTGGTGCTGCAAGGCGCATGCAGGGATATTGTTATGCTTTTATAAATTATTTTTTTAAAACAAAGTTTTAATAAAACTCTATTTTTAATACTTTCTTACACTTTCATTACTAGGACAAGAAACAAATGTTTATTGCTATGTATCAATGTCATATTCAATGTTCTATTGACTTGTTATCTAAAAAAATTACCTAACATTAACTTTTTTAAAAACCCTTTTTTTTGTTGAGAAATTAAAATCTCTTTTGTACCTTCATTTTTTGATAAATTTTTTTTACAATACCTTGAAACTTTTATTAATTCATAACCAATTTTCATAACCTCTTGCAAGGGAATGGTGAATTGATGTATTCAGAGTTTAGTGTGTATTAGACCAGTTGTGGCAAAAACCATTTTCTAACATCTTCCTAAGTATCATTCATTTTTCAAGTAAGGGTTCAATGTGGACAATCTCGAGGCCACTTGTAGTCAAAACGTATTTACATAAGACAAAAATTTGATTTATAGTTGGATAAAAAAAGACTATGAATTCTTAATTTTTCGTCGTCTTTGATTAATCGACAATTAAGATTTAGACATTGAAATAATTTTTTCTAAATGTTCATCAATACTCTTTGTGTATTGACACTGACACATATATCTCTAGTTATTTATCTTCCAAAAATTTAAGTGTAATGTTATATGTCTTTTCAATGAAATTTTTTATCATGAAATAAAAATTAGAATCCAATGTGAACGTACTCACACTATTGTGATATTAATGAAGCACATCTTTATAAATTGGTTGTCCTATTTTTTGTTTTCTTTGTTTACTATCACATTACCTACCACAATCTATCACTATTTTTGTTTATTTATCGTAACGAAAATATTTTTTTTAAATCAATAATAAAAAATTATATTTTATTTGAGAAGCTATTAAAAATAATTTATTTAAATTATTTCATATTCACATTTTTTTTAACAGTTGTAACAATTAAATGAAATTTTCAAAAATGATTAATTTAAAAAAAAAAGCGATTACATATATATAAAAAAAATAAAATAAAAAAATAAAAAACAACTATAACAAACACACTCATTATATGATGACACATTTTATCCAAAAGTAGAAAAAGATATGGTGATTATTCTATATAATCCAGCTTTAAGGTGTTTAAGTCAACTCCACGACAATGACAAAGCATATTGGAAACAATCAAGGAGAAGTTGATTGTTTACCTTCCAAACTTAATAACTTTTCAATCAAAAGATAAATAATGATGTAATGCAATTCTCTCAATTAACTTTTAAGAGTTAGAATCCGCAAGATGCAGCTGTCTTTTTACTGAGATAAAAACATTGAATTTATCTTTGTGAATATTACTTTGTTATCTGTTTTAATGAAATCACTGCAAATAATTAAATGGGACAAATACCTATAGACAACAAACAACCTTTATTTACATACAAAAATGTAAATAATAAAAAAGGACAAACTTTGAATCTTACTTTTATTTTAAGTTGAAACAAAAACAACTCCTAATAGTTCTCCCAAAAAGATGGTTCCTGATCAAGCCTAAATCCACTATCAACAGCACATAAATTCCAACAAGAGTAAGAAGAATAAAGTCGATTGTTTCCATCAGGAAAAAGATCTGGTAAGTCAAACAATGTAGCATCATCATTAGTAGACAGAGAACTTGAAGATGAACCATGTTCTTCTTCTTCTTCTTCTTGACAATACAACTTAGCTTCATCAAATGAAGTATTGTTTGCTGCTTTTGCAGCTGCAAATTGAATGTCTTTTGGAGAAGTGCTTATTGGCTTTGGAAGTTGTTTTGCCAATTGAGGGAAATTAAGGTATGCTGAATGACCCTTTATAGCTAAAGCAGCAACATCATGTGCTCTAGCTGCCATTTCAGCTGTAGGGTACGTTCCAAGCCATATTCTTGATTTTTTTCTTGGCTCACGAATCTCACACACCCATTTTCCCCAATTCCTCATCCTTACTCCTCTATATGTTGGATGTTTCATATTTTCATCACTTTCATTTCTCTGCCTCTTCTTACACTCCTTATTTGACTCTTTTACATTTTTGATCAAGTTTTGTGATGTTGTTGAACCATTTGGAGAGGCTTTGGTGCATGTATCTGAATTTGAAGTTGATGTTGTTGTTGTTGTTGAGGAAGAGGAGAATGAGTGTGTGCTACAAGTGTTGTAATCAGCATCATTTTCTATATTGATATGTTTTTCCATTGTAGAGAGAGTTTTAAGAGTACAAAATGAGTGTGAACTGTGTTTAATAATAAATAGACTTGGCTTATGCTTCTCTCTCAAAAAATAAATTAGATTTATTTATGCAAAAGAGGAAAGAAAAAGTAAAAAATAAAAGTACAAAAGAAAACAAGAATACTTCAACAAAAAAAAAAAAAAAAAAAAAAAGAAAGAGACATGGGTAGGCTCATAATTGCTAATTTGTTTTCCATGTGGGAATTGAATAACATACTAATTTTAACTCTATATACTATTTATTACTACTTGACTTTAATAGTAAATTAAATGTCAGTTTAATATTAGAAGTTTAACTTTGTAACTTCAATAATAGATACAGTAATTAACAATTTTCCTACCCAAGTTAAAAATAAAAAATAAAAAAAACTTGCCTCTAGTCTATTCTAGCGTTTATATTCTATATGTGTTCATAATTTTTCATTCTCTTCTATATTTTTACATGTGTTTGTACAGTGTATTCTCCTTTAAACAACAACAACTACTACTCTTTCCATTCTTGTGTTATGTAATTGGTAGGCCCTTAAAATTTAGTTTGTCAAAGATGATTTCTAGATGAGTGCTTCGTATCATGATACTTGTAATTAATTTGTCTATCATTCTAACTATTGAATATTGAATATTGAATATTGAATTGTGGCTGGCCAGCTATGCCCTCGTGTAAAACAAAGACCTTGTAAATTCTTTAACTTCATACATAACTTGGTCTTTATTTTCTCTTGGTGACGTATAGAAACTTATATAAAATAATTATATGTTAACTTAGCATATAGTATCAATGCTTCCAAAAAATGAAATTTCTATACATTCAACAACTTGTTAATATGTCCTCCTCAACTTGACCCATATGTCTTGCTTAAGCTGATCTGTCCTTCAGCTATAGAGATTAATGTTCCAATTCAATAATTGTTAATACATTAAAAATGTATAAAATTAATTTTTCTCCAGTTGTGATTACTTGTCACACAACCAATCGTATCAGGACTATTGTCTTAGAATTGCTGGTGGAAATTCTATAACCAAACAGGACTTTAGAAAAAAAATCAATTTTTGTGCAATTCAACACCATTTAAGGATCCCCACGTGGGTTTTGGTCATAAAGAAAGAGACAAATGACTCAACACACAGAAACGTAGGACTGTTCCATTTTTTTTTCTTATAAAAATCACACTGTTCTAATCACAGGACAGTAACATGTATTTATGCATATTGCTAACTATCAATTGTTATGTTATGATTATATTTAACTATTTATGAAACCTATAAATATTGACATAGTAAAGGTTGAGAATTGAGATGATCATTTACTTAAACACATGGTGCACATGCTTGTGGGCCATTCTTGGGTCCAACTAATGCCAGTTTTCAACTATGCAAAATCAATTTGTCAAAATAAAAACAATGCAAAATTAACAACCAAACCATTGTAAGCATTTGAGTCATGTTCATCTAAATGAAATTCTAAAGAAACAAAGATTTACCCCCAAACATAAAATTAAGTAGCTAGGAAAAGAAGTGGGAGAATTTTATGAACCACCAGAAGTTAAGTAACTAGGAA
The DNA here is from genome assembly GCA_037974295.1 of Cicer cuneatum. Lineage (NCBI taxonomy): Eukaryota > Viridiplantae > Streptophyta > Magnoliopsida > Fabales > Fabaceae > Cicer > Cicer cuneatum. The sequence goes on along the minus strand of JBBPBO010001985.1, from coordinate 74,570,110 downwards.
ACGGGGGGTAGGTTCAACAATTACTCATTCCATGAACAGTTTATTAGATGAGTATCATATAATATAATCTATGGTACTAATATTTTAGACATTACTAAGAGAAGAACAATGATATATCACTATACAATTTTATTTATGTATAAGAATGTGATTTTAGAACATGGAGGAAGATTATAAACACATAAAATTGGCATTGGTAATGTACTTTATGTTGACATTATTAAGCATAACTTAGTTAACATAAGTCAATTATATGATAGTCATTTTTTTTTACATAGGAAAAATGATTTTTATTAATTGCTATGTATAGTCTTTTTTGACAAATATCCAATATTTGTCATCATATCTTAGCTAGAAGGCATAAGAATCTATATATATAAGATTGGTCTAAACATGTAACTTGTTTCATAATAGTAAAATATGATGACAAATGGATTTGGTAAAAAAAAAACTTGGTCATGCAAGCATGTGGTTAATCTCTAAGCTTATCAAACATGAATTGATTAAACGAAGGAGGTTCCCTTTTATTCCCCCAAAGGGCCGTTTGGGTAGAGTGGAAGGTAGTAAAACATAATAAACAAACGGGATTTTGAGCCATTCCATACACTAAAATCCTGTTTTGGTAGGTATTCCTTTAACTATACATCGATTCATCAGGTGCAAACTATTTTCAATTAGTAAATTATCTATAGATACAAATAATGAAATACAACATGTGCGTCTATCTCTTATTCTATTGTGTGTCGATGTATATATATTTTTTTTAAAATGTTATTTCAACACAAATTGTGAATATAATATTTGTTGTTTATTATATTTACATGGTGTATAATAATTTTTTTTTAAATTTAATTTTTTTTATTATTGATACATCTTTTTATGACACATATACAAATTTATACTATTAACCATTTTAAATATTCACTACTAAAATATAAAATTATAATTATTTATTTAACACTAAAATGTAAGATATCAACCACTTTAGAGTACTATGATTTAGTAGTTAAAGAAGTACTTTAAAATAGTTAATATCGTGTATTTTAGTGGTTAATGAAATATATATTTAAAAAATGATTAATGAAGTGTTCAAAGTAGTTAATGATTTGTATACATTGTTTTAAAAAAGTGTTTAATTTTTTTTAAGCTTTTATTTGAAAAGAAAAATTAATTAAAAAAAAACAGCAATGTATATTTTTCAATTTTATAACATCAATGTTTTTTTAATTTTTCTAAATTTCAGTATTAATATTTGTTGTATATTTTAAAATTAAATTTTTGAAAAGATTAGGTTATTAAAAAGTCCATGTAATTATGACGTTGATTTAAATACAAATATAAAAAAACTGAATTATTGAAGATAAATATGGTTAAAAAATATTGGACCATAGTTACATATAATTATCAATATTGTTCTGGATTTAGACCACAGGCCGAAACACATGCTAGCAATTGAGTGGTACAGGACTCTTGAAATTGAATCACCTTTTCAACAAACAATACTAGTACTCCATAAGAGTTTGGCAATTATCCTTGTACTCTTGATGAGTAGGGTTGAATCGATTTAACATCAAATCTCATCCCATCATTTTATTTAATCCAAAAGTTTAAACCAATCACTAAAATAATTTATATAATCAAATAATTTGTGATTTGTCTTGAAATCTTTCGATCACTTAATAGAAATAAACAGTAATCATTGTACCCTTAACATTGTTTTCTAACTAAATTCTATGGACAACCATGATTTCAAGGATCATTCCTAGTAGTCAATTAATCCCATCCCTCTCTATATATATAATATTTTAAAGTGAATGATATTGTTAATTTTTAATATAGTTTTAATTATTTTTTTCAACCTATAAAAATGTGTTACAATAAGTGGCGGAATGAGTAACTAATATCATTACACTTCTATTGTGTGAACAAAAATCTCTTTCCCCGTTAATTTTTTACTTGAGTACAAAAATTTTCTTCTCTGTTGACTGTGACGGATCTAGTTTTTTTTAATAAAAAAAAAAAAATCACATCTATTTCATTAATAATCAAAGCAATACATTTGGAGTACATTGACGATGTAAATATACTTTACATAGTCACCTAACAGCAATTGAATTTACTATCACGTGTGTTCTCACTTAAAAATTAAGAAAATCTTGTGTCCCAAAACTTGCAGTAAATATTATATGCAAACTGATGAAAAATAAAGTCATAAAGTCAATGGTGTGTGTTTAGAGGTAATTTGGTAGATACAAAATCATATATACTATAGATGATCGAGTTGATTCAGCACAAGTTGTACAAACGAATTTTATATTAATTTTAGACTCATGGTAAGAGGTCAGTATCTTCTAGAAAATTGTTAGTATCAATGATTAATATCTACACACAAAAAAACAAATCAGATTTGCATAGAATTTAAAATTTATTTGCAATACTATAAACTAGTTCAATTTTAGTAGTTGGGAAAGGCATAAGTTTTTTTTTCTTCGTGAGATTCAATTTTTTTCTATTATGTTTGGTTGCATATTATATTTTATTGTATAATATTTGCCGTTAATTAATTCATTTGTTTCAATTTTATAATATCTATATTTCAATTATAATATTTATGAACTCAAGATTGCATGGATGAAATGGTTTGGATGTTTTCCATCATACCAACTAACAAGGGGTCTAGAATTCGAAATTCGAATTCAAGGACAATAAAACACTAGAAAGAGAGATCTGTCACTCAATTTGATCATCCCAAACTCGATGGATCACTCTCTACAATTGTGTCTATAAGTAGAGATGGATTCAGGGGATTGTCCTGACCCCTCCTCCCTCTTCGCTGCTTCTTTGTTTGACTAATACATATATAAAATCAATAATAGGACTAGAGTGATAATATAATCCAAAGTCTAAATAAATGCATAAAAATTGGTTTGTTTTTATAATTATATTAAAATAAAAAATATTAACGGCTAACTCAATTGACAAATATCAGTATTGTTACATTATGTATCTTATCTCGAATGAGTTTTAAGTGGTACTTACCATTTTGTCTACAGACAAAAACAAAAGCAACATCTAGGATTTTTTTATCCCATATTTGATTTTGATTTTTTTTTTTAAATTATTTTATTTTGTTACTATTTTATCATACAATTGTTTATTTGGATTTAAGGAATAGGTAAATAAAAAAGAAAAAAGACAATAATAATAATAATAATAATAATAATAATAGATCAATTATTCCTCATGAATTTTAATTTTTAGGTTATGTGATTATTAATAATTATTTAATATTTAAATAATTTAAAAAAATTAAGACCTGCGTACAAGATATTCAGTTTACACCAAATATCTATCTTATATGATCATATCTAAATTTCAAGTTCGACATTCATATAATATACAAGCGGAGGAGACAAAATGGATGAAAAACTCAATGTCCAATATGTTAGAAATTTTGCCGTAAAACTTGAAGTTGTTGGTACATATTTGATGAGCAAATTGAAGATACAAGAAAACTGTAAGTGCCTGCCTACTGAAGGAACTATGATTGATTTATGCATTATCTTCATCTATTTATGCTCTAAAAGTTTTCGTCTCTGTAACTTGTAATATTTGACATGTTACGCTTCTCGTAAAGTAGTGGCTACTGCTTTAAAAAGTTGTATCATTCCTTCGTATGGTAAATCCCAGGAACTACATTTTCAAATTATTCCTTCCCAAAATCAACAGTAAGTTTTTTTAAAGAAATGGTGAAAGTTCCACGCCTTAGAAGTGGGTATCTAAAAAGCAGGTCGTCATAAAATTTATTGCTCTTGTGAAAAATAATCATTGCACACCTTGTGCCAACAAGTATTTAATAATTTTCATATACTAATAAACATTAATATTACAGCAGAATTCAAAACAAACGACAGTAACTGTAAATAAATTAAATAAATTAACATTACCAGATGAAACCTAAGGTAAAACTAAGATGCAGTTATAATGCATTGTGCAAACAGAAGACCCATAGAGAACATTTTAGTTGTGAATACTTTCAGCATAAATTGCACTACTGTTGAGCACATTGTACCCGAGGCATCGATGACTCACCATCCTCATCGTCATCATCATCATATGCTTCACGGTATTGTTGCTTCTTTCGACTCATCTCCTCTGCAATATCGATATCATGCAAGGTGGTCTCCTCACAATCATCTAGCTCCTTTTGCGACAATTTCTTGCTGGTCTTTTGAGGTAATATCTTTTCTAATGCCTGGCTTTGGCTAGGGGGAAGATAACCTGAGTCTGGGAAATCAACACTAAACTTTATGTAAAGACGTCCCCTCATGAAAGGCCTATTGTGTTGTGGCATTCCCTCATCATTAATAGCTTTATGTTGACCTACACAGTAACATTAATATTAATAAATCAGAAAATTAAATACAATGATTGAATTGAATTCCATTGTAATGTAGTACTCTAAAATAATAGTACCTGGCTTGATGACTTCCCCAGGGTTTGATTTGACCAATAGTTGCCTCCCATCAAGATGTGTGACAGTAAACTGGAAGCCGCAGAGAGCCTCAGTTAAGCTCAGATTGTGATCAATATAGAGGTCATCATGCTCCCTCTTGAACTTTGGATGCCCTTTTACTTGTAAGACAAAAACTATGTCTCCTGTGATTGTGTCGGGCTGCAACATGTACAATTAAATATCAACTTATGAAACACCCGTGAAGAATAAAATAAGCACCCATCATTACCAAGTATTGACATAGTTAATAGTATACTAAATTTTAAACAACAATGCCAAGCACAAAAAAGTAATAATTTCTACTTACAGCTTCATCAGCTTGTCCTTCAAATACAATCTTTTGACCCTGCTGCATACCCTTCTCCACATGCACCTCAAGCACCTTCTTTTCTTGGGTAATCTTGTTTCCCTTGCATTGAGGGCATCTATCTCTCTCACTAATGACCTCACCTGCATCAATGATTGATGAGTTGTGTGCGACAAGACAACACAGAAGCAACCTAACAAATATGACAAATGAAATTTCCATTACCAGTTCCTTTGCATTCAGGACAGACGTGTTGCATTTGTTGAATCATGCCCAGTCCAATTTGCCTTCTGGTAATCTTCATACCTGTGCCCTGACATCCAAAACACCTTCCAGCTGTTCCACTTTTTGAACCTTTCCTGATAAATAAGAATTGGAAAGCAAACTATTCTTATTAATGATTAGTGGTCAAATTTTGACATCAATCCTATAAAGTTATATTTTACTAAATCCAAATACTAAACTATGCAAAACACCAAGTAACCAAACAATTAAAAAAAGACTGTGACATGCTTCACCACAAGCCACTGGTAGTAGGCCACCCATAATTTCACATTACAACAATTATTGACCATTGGAGGACTTAAAAAAAATTAAAGCAAGAGGACTTGAACACCATTGATTTGAGTTCAACATAAGACCTTTTTACATAGATAGGACAAACAATAGAAGCTCAATCATGGACTGAACATATATATCTTACGAGAAATCTACATCAATAACAAAAGGAAAAGTGATGCACAAATTAATCAATAAACCAAGTTAAATAAAAGCATAGTACATAAGCATGTTCACATTACTATTTTTTGTGTAACCACATCCTTAACATCAGTCCAGACTTCTAAAACTAAACTTGAAACAGCACAAGGCACAATGCATTCCAAAGCAGTAGGTGGATTGGATGTCAAAATGTAAAGTTGTCCAAAAACAATCTGAAGTACAGAGCATATAAATATTGAAGTTCATACCCTTTACATTTTGGGCACAGCACATTTCTAGAAAGAGATAGTTTCTTTGTAGTGCCATTGTAAACATCCTCCAAGGAAACCTTCAAAGAATGCACCACATCTTCTCCTTGCTTCTGTCTCCTTCCTCGTGAAGGACCACCACCTAAGAGATATTAGTAGTAATAGTGCAATGGTCAATAATACAAGAATTAAATCTGATTCACAAGTGAAAATTATAAATATAAAAATAAGAGTCTCCCCACCAAAGCCTGCTCCCCCAAAGAATGATTCAAATATATCAAACGGATTATGAAATGAGCTTCCTCCTCCCATTCCTTCTTTAAGGGCATCTTCACCATATTGATCGTACAGTTCTTTCTTTTCAGGATCACTTAACACTTCATATGCTTGACCCAACTCCTTAAACTGATATAGAAATGAGATATTTAGATAGAAAGGTCATCAACAAAAAGGCATATTTTGCAGTTTTTCAACCACAGAAGTTTGCATAAGAACCCCAATTTAATAACATATACTTCATATAAATGAAAAGTCACAAACAAACACATATTTCATATAAATGAAAAGTCATATTACATATAAATGAAACATCGCAAACAAACAAACACATATATTTATAGCACACTCAAGTCATCAGCATGCAACAGTAATACTAATTTTCATTGCACATGGAGTCCACCATGCCACACAACTGCACAATTGAATCCGCTACAGCCGCAAATGACTAATAGAATTATCTTCATAATTTACACTATATTCTAACTTTATTGATAGAGTTAACCTCAAAGTAACAAATATATAATGTGTATGATCAAATTATAGTCAGGCTACAACCAAACCAAGGACCTCAATAGCAGAGCAGGGTTTTCATATGGCATGGTATAATGAAAATACAACAAAGTAGTAGTAACCATGAGGCTTACCTTCTCAGGATCCCCACCCTTATCCGGATGGTTCTTCATTGCTGCCTTTCTATAGGCTTTCTTGATTTCGTCTTCACTGGCATTTTTTGCAACACCAAGAATATCATAATATTTGGTGCTATCACTCTTCCTTGGTCCACGCCCAAACATGACTGATGCACCTTAAAAAAAACAACACAAAAAAGGAAATTATAAATTATCAAATAAAACACGATAAAATAAGTAATCACAAATTTTCAAATATATGAAATCCATAACAAAAATCTATATAATGGGAATCTATGTGCAGCAAGCACAGAGCATCTTATTTACTTCCCTTAGAATGGACACCCCAAACCCATAAACTTCTTAGCATCCAACACAACACCTAAGTTACAGTCTAGCCAAGCAAAATAATGCACAGCATACTACATGGTCAACAATCTTCATACAACAAAATCAACCAACGTTAAATTCATGATCATCATCACAGCCTCTCACAATCGCAGGTGTAAATAACACTCCATTTTTAAATCCTTATCATCTACAGTTGTATATGTTAATTCAATCCACACAAAAATTTAACCCATTATTAAGTGATAGTTCCTATTCCTCCCCCCCCCTAAAAAAGAGACAACTTTTGCTTTCCAAAATATTTTTTATCATCTAAAATTCCATACCAAAGTAAAACCGAAAATCGAGCTATACCACTCGAAAAGAAAAAAAAAAGACTATCTAACATGAACTGAACACCATGTCACAAACCTAACAAAATTTTGATAGTAAAAGTACAAAAATTAAAAACCAAAAGAAAAAATGGACCGTAAACCTCACGCTGCAACTGAAGAGAAAACAAACATTAGAAATTAGCAAAAAGTAAAAAAAATAAATAAAAATTGATGATAAATTTCGGATCTAAGAAACTTGAAGATTAAAAACCCCAATCCAATTGGAAAAACAGGGGGAACAGATCTGAACACTAGAAATCGAAATGAAAGAGAAAGTATTATGTAAGAGAGAAAGAGCATACCCTTTTGTTGACGGTGTTGTTGTTGTTGTTTCTTCTTCTTCTTCTTCAAGGGAGAAAGCTAAACCCTCGAAGAAAGAAAAAGAAAAGAAAGAGGAGAAAGTTGAAGTGAGAGTAAATTGGTTTTGTAGGTAGCGAAATTTCTATTTCCACTCCCCTATTTGTTTTAATACCAAACAGTGATAAGTTTCCTTAGTAGAGAAGGACTTGTTTGGGATTCGGTTAGCGTTACAGTAGTAATTAAGGATTGCGCTTTCATTCATTCTAGGGCTGCGCCCTGTTTGGTGACCCTTACCAAAGTATTTACATTGGCGGCGTTCCTTAAAAACTCATCATAAATAATTTTATGTAATTAGTCTGATCTAAAATGCATCAACTTTCTAAGAACTAAAATCAATTTTTTTAATTTTATACGGACAAATTGTATACGTAAGTTTATATACATTATTTATTATTCTATTAAAAAAATTAACATTATTAAATATTAAGAATTAAAACGAAAATATTTGACATTTTGTAAGAACAAAGATTAAAATTTTTAATGTATAAGGATTAATTTTTTTTATTTTGTAGAGATTAATTACATTTAAGTCTTTTAGGAAATAAAAACTTTTAAGTTGACTATTTTCGTATCTTATATATTGTTGATTCTTAAAAAAAAATCTTACTTATAGTTGGTGTTAATTTTAAACAATAGTTTTCTTCTAATAACATTGTCAATTTAGACAATAGTTTTTATTATAAAAAAAAAACTTGAATTTTTTTTTATATAGTTTAAATATAATTTTTTTCTTGTGATATGGATCATTTTAATTTTGTCCCTTCAATTTTTTTAATTATATCTCTACTCTTTTCAAAAAATTTAAAAAAATCCTTGATGTGTTTTTTTAATAAAAAAATGCTGATTTAGTCTATTTTTAGTGATGTGGCATGCAGTGACACTCTACCATTGCTGACGTTACAAAATCTAATTATTAAAATATCAATTTTATTTAATCGATTATTTTAATTCATCTTGAACTCCAACTTCACCAAACAACACCTCTCAAAGTCACCAATTTTCCAATACCAAGTTTCCAAAACCTTCATTACTGCCATTGTTGATGTGTGAGAAGAGTGTGTCGTTGTAGATTTGGAAATTTTGTGGGTTGATTCTTCGCTTCTCCCTTACGCCTGTTCTTCATTCTTCTCTCTTCTGCGTTTTCATTATTGCAATATGAACCCTAATTCCCTTTCTAATATTACCAGTAAAAAATAATAAATATTTGCTAAAATCAAATGAATAAAATGATTCACATAATTAATAAATGAAATTAATGTTTTGAATTTAATAAAAAGATTAATATTATAATGATTAAATAATATCTGGCCAACAGCACTTACATGAGAATAAATAAATCAATAAAATTTACAGAGATTAAAATCAAAATAACATGTATTTGTAAGAATCAAAAATATATTTAAATTTTACTATATATAAATATTTTGTTTTATTTATATATTATATATAAAAGTTGATATTTAAGCTACATTTTTCTTTTAAAATTATGGTTAATTTAATAATTGGTTTTAAAAATTTCACGAGAAAATAAATAGTCATTCATTATTGTTTTGACAAACAAAATCATATCTTGAACGTGAAAATGGTAACACAATAAAAATGAAATCAGATAAAATAAACTTACAAAAAATCAATTTGAACTCGATTTAGTCATTCACAGCTAAATTAAAAAATATATAATTATTATTTCAACAAATTTATATTATAAAAAGAATAAGTAATCAATTTGGTTTTTAAACTATCACTCTATTCAATTGATCTCTAAATTATTAAAATCTCTTATTTGACTATTTGTAATTATTTAGTTAGATATAAATTTAGAGTGTTTTTGGTGTGATTTGTATTGAAGAATTAAATTTAATTATCTAGTTATATATATGTAGTCTTGAGCTCTATCATCCTTTACAATTCTAAGCAATGTGCGGCTTTTTTAAATCATCAATTTCAACCAAACATAACAAATTAACCTATAATATAGCCTTTAAAGTATCATACAAAAATAATTTAATCTCTGCTAAATTAATAAGCACACACGTGTAAACCGATAAATCATTTAAGCAAATACAACATCAACTATTCTTTATATCCACACGTGTTTAAAGCTACTTAAATCTTGCTTAAACCGGTAAACCATTATTAAAAATGAAAAACCAATAAATCAAAAGTGTTATGTGAACTAGTAAATTAGAAGAGTTCATTGAACTAGTAAACCAAAATTAATTTTGTGTAGAAATGTGATATGTGAAGATGGATATTGATCTTTAACAACATACCCAAAAGATTAGTTGGTTTATTGATTTAGTTGCTTTTATATTCTTATTGGTTTATTAGTTAAGCTGATAAACTAAATTATTTTTTAGGTTAAAATATATTTTTAGTCATTTATCTTTTACTAAAAATTTATTTTGATCATTTATCTTTACAATATTAAACAAATTCATTATTCCATTAAATGAGAGTTGAGTTTGTTGTTAAAAAAACTATGTGGCGCCTGTGACGTGTGAAAATTTTAGTTTCTTTAAGATATTCATTAAATTTAGGTTTAATTGTAGTTTTAGTATCCTTATTTTTATTGATTCACAAAATTGAACCCCCCATATTAAAAGTTGACAATTTCGGTTTCTCCTTCATGTGTTTTAACTAAAAAATGATGATGTGAGATGATTTAAATAACGTGACATATGATACGATGATGTAAAAATATTAACACCCATGAAATTTGAATAAAACGCCGTAAAAAATTAGCTTTTAACTTCATAAATTTTTCATATTTTTAATTTAATTAATGATATATAAATAATTAATGTATCTAGATGGTTTTATATCATAGAATTATATGTCACATCAGTTAAAATATGTTTAATCTGTCATTTTTAAGTTCAAAAATTTGAAGAAAATATCAAAATTGTTGACTTTTAAAATAGAGAGACCAATTCCGTGAATTGGTAATAATAGAAGAAACAAAACTGCAATTAAATCTTAAATTTGAAGAACAAAATTCATTGAACTCCAAATCCCAAATCAAAATAGATAAGATGAAGCATAATCAAAATCAAATATTGTCGGTGAATTCCAAAGTCACACTTCATAAATAAAAGAATCCAAATCCCATGCATGGTAGATAGGTTTCAAAAGTTGGTGGGTTTGACATTTAGAGAGAAAATGCATAATTAGTGAAATCTAGATGGACATGAAGGCATCGACATTTGAAATCTAATGAACAGTTAAAAGGAAATTAAATTGAATATGAAAATAAAATTATAGAACATACATAGAGCATAAGCTTATTCTTTTGTTCCTTATTTCCTATTGATATATTTTATTTTATTGAACAACTTTTCTTTCTTAGTGCATTTTGTGGCAAATTTAGAAATGAAGGGAGTGCAATAAGCATTTTGTGTCTTTTTCATACTTTAATCATTCTCTCGTTCAATGATTATATTTTTATTTTTTCATAAATTTAGGGAATATTGAGGGAAAGATGATGAACCCTAAGTCAAATTAGGGTAGGGAATATTACATCAATGCTTTGACATGTCACAAACAGTTATAATAATATTAACAAGCAACTCAATTTTCATGTAATCGAATGATGAATTTGTGAAATGTTGCAAACATAAATAACCAAAATGAATTTTTTAAAAGACAAATGATCAGATTGAGTTTTGAGAAAAGGGTAAAGGATTAAAAATATATTTTAGAATAATACCTTATATATTATATTGATTTACTTTCATAGTTTAAGACAAAGTTTTAAATTGCATACCACACCACGTGATACAACAAATGTGTATTCAATGTTGGAATAGGATCTTGAGGCTCCCACATGATTATATTGACGTCCAAAAAATTTACTTTGTATTGTCGTATGATTTGGAGTTCCTATCACCCTTGATGAATATACAAGTAATCATAATTTTGGTCACTTTGCTCGTGTTCTTGCTGAGATTGTCTATATCAACAATTATATGATCAAATCTATGTGGAAAGATGAGGATATATTTTTTTGTTGATTTGAAATTTGAAAAAGTGTCTTCTTTTTATTCTTTTGCCAATATATTAGTCACACTGTAGGGGAGTGTAAAATGCAAGTATGAGTACTTTAAAGAAATTGGTTAAGCAAGAAATTAAATTGGCCAAAGAGATCTCGATGGTTTTCAATTAGATATATGTTTCAAAATCTAAGATTGTAACTTCTATTAGTGATGAAGGCACAATCATTTTAAAATAGACTTGTTTGAAAGAAGCATAATGGTTTATTGAGTTGAAACAAGTAAGTGAGAAAGAAAAGCCAATGTTGTTGAGGTGTTTGAGCATTTCACACCATAGGGACGATCATTGAGTTTTGTGGTACTGATGATCTAAAGTTGGTGGAGTGCGTCATGAGTCTAATTTGGGTGGTATATATGCTAAGAGGTCTCTTAATAATGTTATTCATGAAGTTTTGTATAGTTTATTTGATTCGATTGACACTAGTGGACAATTATCAGATGATGTTGAAACTGTTATTGTAACACCTCGAGTTTTAAACAGCGCGGGTGTATTTTTTTTTCTTTCCAAAACCAAATAAAAGAATTTCAACTTAATTCAAAAGAATTAAAAGAAATTAAAATTAAGTCATTTCATAAAATAATACGTCGTAAATTCAAATGACAAAAGTGATTACATAATTACATCATGATTATAGCCAAGTAATTTAATTTTGGAAATTGATCTTCAAAATATGTCAAAATCAATTACATCCAAAACTGTATCATGGACCCACCAAACACTATCAGAGTGCGCAAAAGATACAATTATCCAAAAATAAATAAATACAGCCCTCAATGTGACACCCTAAACCCCAAATTAATTTTTTTTTTATTATTTATAAAATTGTAATTCTTCAAGAGAAATATACGATATTCCAAATATTGTATAAGGTAAGGAGTATCACGCAATCATAAACATATCACATTAATCCAAAATTCTCATCAATGTTCAAGAACTCGAAATCATGACAGTAGTCAACAAAATCCTTTTTAAAACACGCGTATATAAGTTTACTGATAGTAGTAAATGTAGTCCCAACCCGATGTCACTATCAGAGCAGAAATTCCCAATTTAATAAACGTTAACAATAACAACACAAAAAAAAAAACTTATAATAAAAGTCATCGAGACAAGATGGCTCTCGCCACTCGGATGGTACTAGTCGTCACCTGCAGCTTACAACTCGTCTGCGTCCATCGCAAACGCCAAATACAAACAACGAGGGGTGAGTATCGAAATTATGTAATAGTATAATATAAATGAGGAGAACACGCAAATAGTCAAATTATTACAAACATGAGAAACACTCAAGAACATTATATCAAGGTTAATCCAAGTTAATCACAATGAATTAGTTACAAGGATGAAATGTTATGCATGTCCTATACTCTATACTTCTTCATCACTTGGTACCATTCTACTCTGAAGTAATTGGTTAAGAGGCCTGATGCTATGCCACTACAAGAGTGGACGAATAATTCATGAATGGCCAAGTCCTCATAGATCACCTTAACTCAACCCGAGACACATATACGCGACGGTCGGAGTACTCTTGTTTTTGCACGGTAGCTCCCACCCTTAGGGAATAACCCACTAATCCACTTAGGAATTCCCAACTAGATGTACCCCTAAGGTCTATCAGTCTTACCTTACGGTTCGACTGTAGCCCTCCACGATCAAGCTCATTCAGTTGTACTTCCCGGAATCACTAGGTTTGTCAGACCCTTCCTATATGATGACAAAATAATCCTCACTTCAAAACTACAACATCTATCTCATACTTACTCGATTGTCACAACTCAATAAATTTCAACTCACAATACATATCAGAATTTACATCATTATATATATATGTATATATATATATATATATAATTAGTCAATCACAATAAAATCCCAATTTTATCAATCACAGAATAAATCAAACAGGTGGTGCATTCAAGTAATATCACAGTTTTAAATCAAGTAAACCAGAGCACCCATGTACATATCATTCACACAATAACAATCAACACAAGATTTCATAAAATTAAACAATATGCAGTCTTGATATAAATAAACTACAACAATTCTATAGGTTGCTAAAATACATTTCAGTCCTCACTATTACCATTCATATATTATTAATTAATTATTATTACTCAATAGGGCTCGACCGTACGTAGCAAGCCCTGGGTGAATATATGGGAATTTCGGTATTCTCGTTCATCTCATATTATTTTATACTCATAAAATCGAACCTCTTCTCACCCCTTAGCTTGGTTGAAAATTTTTCCCAGCGAAGCCGATCTGCTTATTTAATGTGTTGCGTCTTCGTCTACCACCGTCTCTATTAATCCAAGGAAGTAATAAAATAACACAACAACAAAATACAAATTAATTATTTGTGAAAATAAATTGCTTACTATTTGTACTAACATCCAGAAATGTATTTAGAATTATACACATTTATGATATATTAATATAGAAGAAAAAAAACAAAAAAAAAGAAAATAAGATAAATAAACAATGCACCAACAATTTCAACTATAGCACTACCAAACAAACACAAGGGAGGCACATGAAAATTCATCACTAAAGGAATGAAGTGGATCATGCCTTAATTTGTTTTGAAATTCAAGTAGAAATATATTTAAAGCAATTTCAAACCTACATCCCAGTTTTGATTTTTTTCACAAAAGCAAATAGAAGCTTAGAGTTTCTTCTTAAATTGGCAACAAATTAAATATCAGTTGTAACTGTGGAAATTTTCATACATTGAAAAAAAACATGCATTTAACCAATAACTATCATTAGAGAAATAATACTTCTATACCCAATCTAAACTTCAGAAAAATAAATCTAAAAAAAAATATATGCAGGAACAAAGTACATAACTTGAAACATGATTCAGAACTCAAAAATTTGCAGATAAAAATTTCTTGTTAGGTTACTATATATAACCCCATCAAGCCCGCCAGAGAGACAATCTAATTAACTACAAGTTGTTTGGTTCAAATGGGGAAAACAATCACCACCATACATATATGTTCATACCACTAGCTGAAAGACAACTTTTAAAGTAAAAAAAAAATAGATTCATATCTGATTTTAATGCTTTAGAATCTTCCTTGAAAATAGATTATCCCATTTTATTCCTTTCTGTATCAAATAGGTGCATTGATGTGCATTTCAGCCATCTTTATGCTGTCTTTTTCTCCATATATAATATGTCTAAGTCTACTGATATGAATTACTTTCTCATTTAACAATTTAAACATGTTCCTGCTTTCACCTTTCCTTTCATTATCATATGAATCGATCTTCCTTGCATTTCAACCTTAAATAACGTACTATCCTCTCATAGCAAGGACAATTACATACTTCAGTTTTGTTTTAAATATTCTGAAGACCAATGCAGTAAAGAATAATCAAGAGAGAATAAAATTCTTTTTGTGAAAGTTACCTAAGAAAACTCATCTTCTAGCTTATAATATAAGTGAAAAACAAGTTCATTCAATTCAATGGTTGTCAAACCATTAAAAATCATCCGAAGACAATAATCACACACACAACATATATGAATTAAAACAAATTCAAATAAGTAAATTTTAAAAAAAACGAACTTACTGCTTGGTGAACACTATATACTTTGAATTATAATTAAAATAAACCAAAACCTTTAGATATCAAACAGATTTTAGACTCTTTGATATAACATAAAGTTATAATTATAAAGCATATAAATAGACTGTACATGATCGTATAATAATTAAAGAAATTATGTCTTTTTTTTTTATTCAGACCAGATTGTATCCAATTGATGGAATGAAGAAGAGCATACCTGATCGTGGTTTTAGTATTAGGAGACACGACTAAAGGCAAAGAGCAGCAGCTAATTCCTTTTTTTTTTCTTTCTATTCTTCCTTTCTGTACGCAAGGCTACTGATTGTGTGTATATATAATATATATGGTATACGTAATAGAGCGAAGTTTTTGTTGGTGGAGGCGGATGCTAATTCTCAAAGGCTGATACCTAGTATTTATATATGCGGCACATGTTTGGACAATATATATATAGCATAACCTAGTACTTAAGAATATATATATATGGCATATGTTTGGACCGACTACTAACTATGTATATATATGGCTAAAGCTCCAATACTTTTATTATTATTATTATTATTATTATTATTATTTTATGTTAAATATAGTTAATATTTATTATTTAAATCAATTACTAAGACAAACACACAAGACACGCATGAAGAAATTATAGCACATATTAACACTTATATAATATTAGTAGTGTACTATTATACTATTAAAGCAAAATAATAATGAAAAATTGGGGTGTTACACTCAACATTAGGCCCTATACAAAAAGACTAGTCTGATTTGATCATGCGCTAATGCTACAGTAGCAAGTGGTTACCACCGCATCCTCTACAAGTCTCGTCTTCACCCCAGTTGTGGGTCCCTCTGCGTCGTCCACAATTACTCCGTACGTGAAGATCAAGAAAAACTAACGACGTCTCCGTCGTTAGTGTAATCGTCGATGGTACGGATTTGGGTATCATTTGAGGGCAAAGTCCAATTTTCCACAATAATTGTAAAGGGTCACCAACCGAAATTAACAATTACCACATAACAGTTATGTCAAAGATAAAAAATATATTCATGCCATGTTCCAATGTTATGACAACAGTAATACATAAGTATGTTCACTTATTAAAATGTATAACATCTACATCTTTACAAAACAGCCAATTTAACATATGAATCATGTTGCAAGTACAGATACAATTCAATAATCACAACAACTCATTGGGCACTTAAAATTCATAAGATACTTGCACACATCGATTTCCACTCGTCAGCTCATATCTGACGCAGTCGGAATATCGCAAAGGTTAAGCGCTAATCCTAAAAAAAAGAACAAGTTCTAGAATCCACCAGAGAAGAGAAAAACTCTCAAAATTAATTATTTTATCAAAAGATACCTTTTGTTACAGCATAGAAAGTCTTTAAATAGATAATAGAAACCCTAGTACCAAAATTAGGAAAAACAGAAAAAGCCCGAAATTAAAAGAAAAACTAAAACGGTCGTTTTGAGGCCCAAGACGAGCTCAAAACGGTTTTGGAGCCCATACATCATGGTGGAGCAATGTGTTGTGTTTGTGGCGCGATTCCTTTTCCGGAAAGGTATAATAATAGACAATCTGACACCGGACAATCGTTTTCCGCATTTCCTGCTGCGTTTGTCCGCAAAGTCGTTTCTTCCTCGATTCTAGTCGTGAACCTTCCTACATCAGTCTCTTCCACTTCTAAAGAACTCGACCCCGAGTTCATACCAGGATAAAGGTCAGTATCTTCATGGAACTCATAAATATCAGCCACATTAACGGTATTGGAGATATTCATGGATCCCAGCAAGTCGATCACATAAGCGTTGTCATTGATCTTCTTCCGCACCTTGAAAGTCCCGTACTTGCGAGGCTGAAGCTTCTTGTAAGTGCCAACTGGGAACCTTTCCTTACGCAGGAACACCATCACATCATCTCCCACAGCAAAGACGTTGACTCTTCTGCGCTTGTCAGCAGCGACTTTGTTCTTCTGCCCAGTAGCCTCTAACTTTGCCTTCACAGCTTCCTTAACTGGGCAAAACCACTCAGTTTCTTTGAAGGTCTCAGTCATGTCATGCTCATCTTGCGTCATAACAAGAATACTGGACTTCTTATTCCCTGTTTGTCTATTAAAACCGGAAACCGGGGTCATAGCTATCTTGTGCGTTCCCCAGGTGAACATCATCACATTATCTCTGCCTCTATACGTGATATGATTGTCATACTGCCAAGGTCGCCCCAATAGGACATGACACACATCCATATTCAGAACATCACACACTACCTCTTCCTTATAATGCCTTTCGATGGAAATAGGCTCATTGCAAGTCTTCGTCACCTTGACCTGCGAACCCTTACTCACCCAGCCCAAAGCATAAGGCTTGGCATGCGGTTCTGTCGGCAACTCTAGGTGTTCCACCAGCTTCTTGGAGACCAAGTTCTCTGTACTCCCGTTATCCACGATCAGATTACACACCTTATTCTTAATAGAACAGTGTGTTCTAAAAAGATTCTTCCTTTGCCCCTCCTCCTTTGAAGACAACAGAACTCTCTGCAGCACAAAATTTACCGCTTCTTCAACTTCTTCTTCAGCGAACTCAACATCGTCATACTCGTTGCCTGCTTCCTCTTCCTCAGATTCCTCATTCAAGACTGCAATCGTTCTCCTGGAAGGGCAAACATTCGACTTGTGACCCTGCCCACCACAACGGAAACACTTATCTCCCGTCGGTTTCGCGTATGGGTTGGCTGACTTCTGGTTCGCTCTCTTGTTGGGCGCAACACTACTAGTTCCACCAGTTTCCTTTGTCGAGGAGTTAGAATCCTTAGCAGCAACGCTCTTATCCTTGTCACTAGCAACTTCAGAATTACCCTACGGAGGGAATCTGTGAAAAGATGAGAAATTTCTGGGGGATTTCTCCATCAGTTCCGCTTTCAAGGCTAGCGTAGAGGCCTCCGTCACGGTCCGGACAGTCTGCAGACCTATCTTCTCCTGTATCGACCCCTTCAAGCCATTAATATAGCGAGTCACCTTCTGACCCTCAGTTTCCCCTAGTTCGTTGCGTTTTGAGAAACGCAGGAACTCTGCTGTATACTCGGTCATGCTCCTTCTACCTTGAACGCAATCGATATACATCTTGTACAGAATCTGCTCATAATCTTCAGGCAAGAAACGCTCCAACATCAACTATTTCATTCGCCTCCACGTCCTGATTGGCGCTTTCCTCTGGTGGTGCCTCTGAACAACAAGCTTATCCCACCACACAGCAGCGGTACTTTTCAATCGAATTGCCACTATCTTCACCTGCTTGTTTTCTGGCACACCCATCACGTCGAAGAACCGATCAACGTCAATCTGCCAATCCAGAAACTCTTCAACCCCCATAGTTCCATAGAACAACAGGATGTCAGCCTTGACTCTGAAGTTGTTGCGATTCTGTTGATTATCGAAACCCTGATTCTCCTCCACGATCTCTTCTTCGGAACTAGAGTCCAATTCAACACGAGCCTGCAAGCCTCCATGTGGACGCCTGGGCAGTTCGTCTCTCCTGCCTTTGTCCCTCCTATTATAGACGACGTTCACTTGAATCGTCAAAGTCGCCATCTAAGTCGTCATCTGCGTAGTCAAAGCAGTAAGGGCCGTGGTAAAAGCCACAGTGATACCCTCGATGTCTGCTCTTGTGACTGGTTGATCTCCCATGGTTGTTCAAGCTACGAAAAGAAACAGGAGAAAGTCTGCTTTGATACCACCTGACGCAGTCAGAATCACAAAAGATTAGCAAGTGCTAATCCTAAAATAAAAGAACAAGTTCTTGAATCCACCAGAGAAGAGAAAACTCTCAAATTAATTATTTTATTAAAAGATACCTTTTGTTACAACATAGAAAGTCTTTAAATAGATAATATAAACCCTAGTGCAAAAATTAGGTAAAACAGAAGAAGTCCGAAATTACAAGAAAAACTAAAATGGCTGTTTTGAGGCCAAGACGAGCCCAAAACGGTTCTGGAGCCTATACATCATGGCAAAGCGATGTGTTGTATTTGTGGAGCGATTCCTTTTTCGGAAAGGTATAATAATAGGCAATCTGACACCGGACGATCGTTTTCCGCATTTCCTGCTGCGTTTGTCCGCAAAGTCGTTTCTTCCTCGATCAATATCAAATCATGACTCACAGGTCAACCATCCCAATGCAATATGTATATGCCAATGTACACAACTCTTGGAATTACCAAGGTTCAGTCTCTCACGGACCAGCACATGTGCAGTCTCTCACAGACCAACACGATTTACACATGTTAGCCTTTCACAGGCCAAACATTACCAAAGTGGAGTCTCTCACGGACCAGCACCAGTGCAGTCTCTCACGGACTAGCACGTTTTACGTATGTTAGCCTCTCACAGACCAAACACACAGAAGTTAAATCCTCGCATGGATAAAATGGACCACCACGAACACGCGGCCATTCTGTAGCCCGGATAGAATAGACCATCTAATACACGTGGAACTACTCTAAACCCGGATAGAATAGACCATATAATATACGCGGAACTATTCTATAACCCATCACAGTTGCTACTTAACTTCGCGGCCCATCACGGTTACCGCATCAACTTTGTGGCCCATCGTGGTCACCACCTGACTATGCAATGCATGAGCATGCTATGTTTCTCTTCACTGAAACCAGTATGCAAATGTAATATGTAACCCAACACTTCATCACCACCTCAAACAATCTCAAGAATTTCATTTGATTAATCACATGTCTTACAATTGTTTTCCAAATACACCTGAAACAATCTCAAGAACTTCAATTAATGCATCACATGCCTTTCAAATGTTTCCCAAATCATTAAGTGCATAAACCAATGTTTAAAAATAGAATTTTTGGAAAAACCCCATCTGTATTCGAATACAGCTACCTTGTAGCCGAATACAGATGCGAAAACAGTGGCAAAAATCAGCATTTCTGTATTCGAGTACGAGGTTGTCGTAGCAGAATATAGATGTGAAAACAGTGGCAAATCAGCAATTCTGTATTCGAATACGAGGTTGTCGTAGCCAAATACAGATGCTAAGTCAGTAGCAAAAATCACGTATTTGTATTCGAATACGGAGTGTCGTATTCGAATACAAGGTTCAAAATTTGAATAAAACTGAATTTTTACTGAAGTGTATTCGAATACGCCAGTACCGTCTCCGAATACATCTTCGAAAACAGTGAGATTTTCCAGAAAACTTCAACATAGTTTCAAACTTCTTTCCTTTGAAAACCAACACAAACACCTTCACACAATCACCATTGCTTGAACCACAAAACCACAATGTCAACAACACAATAGAAATGATTTCTTTCACCACAACAAAATAATAAAAGCATCATCCACTCAACAACAAGTCAATAACAATAGCAAGAACATTACCCTCAACAACAGCCACAGAACAGTACAGCCATGTCTCAGCACATGCATTTTGATCATCCACAAACAACATGCAAGGCAGTTTCCAGTATCAACACACAACATAACATCATCAATGCATCAACCACGGTAGCAACAAAACAGGCAGCGACAAAACAGAAACCACATGCAGTTTACTCATTCATAACAACATGCAAGAGCAATTCATGGTCAGAACATAACATCACATAACAATCATCCATCAACATGCATTTACAGCCCTATATGCAATCTAGAAAGTTGGAAGGTGCCCCTTACCTTAGTTACGTTTTCTTGCTCGTTTACATTACCGCGACAAAAGTTGGCGACACTCTCGCTCGCGTCGTCGCTACCAAAGTTGGTTCTCTAACACCGTAACAATGAGAGAAACAACTTTCCTTCTTGACACTTTCTGTTTCGACGCTTGGATTTCCAAGTAATTTGAGTTTTGAGGATGCTCTTTTTCACCAACACAAATAGAAACAGAAGAGAGAAGGATGGTGCACGGCAGGTAGGAGAGGAAGGGAAAACTGCTTCTGTTCTGATTTCTTTTGCCTCACACACACAACACATTTATATATACACATGCCCTCACTTACTATGTATATATTAATATTATAATATTATTTGACCCTCAAGAAACTAAATATTCATGTCGCAATTCCATTGACAGATAAAATCTTGATCAACTGTCGATATTTAATTACTCGTAATTAAATTAATTTATCATCGTCTAATAATTTTAATCAATCTCAAAAATATTTATATATATATATATATATAAATATACATATATCAAATATTTTACAAATATTCGAAAATATATTTGATATTAATCCATAATTTAATTTAAATTTAAAGGTCTTATAGTTATTCAACGCGTTGGTATAATCTATTGCATAGTTATTAGATTTTTTATGAAGATGCCTCAAAGTCGAACAAGAAAATTTTGAAAAATCTAAAGCCAAGTTTATATTGGATCTCGTAATAGTCTTCAATGTTGCTTTTGTCATTTATTTTTATTCTTTTCTTAGTTCTTTAATTCTACTTCGAATTTATACAAAAGAATAATTAATTGCACACTATACTCTACAAAATCTTTCACCCATAAAATACTCCTATAATAATTAGAACTGAAAATACATACATTGCATGCAGTAATGTTTTTCCCCTTACTAATTATCTTAATTATTAAGTGTCAAATCTAAGTAAGAATCATAATTCTCGTCAAGTAGAAATGAACTAGTGGATCAACATATAAATCATGATATTTAATACATCTAATATCTTAATATTTGAAGTAAAAATGTGATGTCTAAATCACATCTTAATGCACTGATTGAGACTCTCTCTTCTTCACTCAAACCTCTCTCATGTAATAATCAAGAAACAATACAAACTCAAATAAGAGACAACCACTTATAGATTGCGATTTACAAAAGAAACACAAAATCTCATGTTAATATTTAAGAAAATATTTATCCAATAGAAGTAAGAAAATAAAAACAATTTAAGTTGATTCTCATGTTAATATTTAAGAAAACATAAAATCTTGAAAGAGACTTCAAATTAAATTGTTTAAATAGAATCTCTCTAAATCATCTTATGATATTATTCTCGGAAAATTAAATGAATTTGAAAACGATAGTGTCAAATGGGTATACCTCATGTATAGATGTACACCTATCACTCCTATCACTACTCTTTGAAAATTAAATTACTCTTTAAAAGATAGATCTACCAAGCCAAACATGGTGCCAAATCTAGTATCAGCCCCGTTTCTACTTTGTTTATAAATCAATAATAAGTGCAAAGACATCACTATAGGTCAAGTGACTCCAACTACGTTGACATAATCTCCTTAAAAATCTATATATTTATTTCGATTTTAAATATGAGAGAAAATGAATCAATAAAAATAAAAATGTTTAATTCAAATTTTAAATTAAAAAATAATAATTTTAATTTCCTCTTCTTCATGATTAATGTGCGAATTTTGTCATTGAATTTAAAAAAAAAAAATTTATCATAAATACACAGTGAGATATAATGACTTGAAAGTTGTGCATACACAATAAATTTTACTGAAACAAAAAACTATTTTGAATCTTGAGAAATAAATATATTTGCAATTGGATTCCATGTTATTAACTTTTTATTTCAGTACAATATATGAATTCAGTTTGGAAATTTAAAAAAAAATGTCAATTTTAACTCACACTTTTGAATAATTAATGTGCAAGTTTTGCCACTGAAGCTTAAAAAACAAAAACAAAATTATCATAAATACATAGTGAGATATAATGACTTGAAATTTGTGCATACACACTCAACTTTACTGAAATATAAAACTATTTTAAATCTTGAGAAGTAAATATATTTGTAATTAGCTTACTTGTTATTCGCTTTTGATTTCATTACAATATATGAATTGTGTTTGTAAATTAAAAAAAAAAATGTCAATTTCAACTCCTTCTTCTTCATAATTAATGTGCAAGTTTTGCCACTGAATTTTTAAAAAATAAAATTTATCATAAATACACAGTGAAATATAATAACTTAAAAGTTGTGCATACATAGTCAACTTTACTGAAATAAAAAACTATTTTGAATTTTAAGAATTAAATATTTTTGTAATTGAATTCCATGTTATTGACTTTTGATTTCAATACAATATATAAATTAAGTTTGGAAATTAAAAAAAAAAATGTCAATTTTAACTCTCTCTTCTTCATAATTAATGTGCAAGTATTGCCACTAAATTTTTAAAACACAAAAAATAAAATTTATCATAAATACATAGTGAGATATAATGACTTCAAAGATGTGCATACACAGTCAACTTTACTGAAACAAAAAACTATTTTGAATCTCGAGAAGTAAATATATTTGTAATTAAATTATGTGTTATTGACATTTGATTTCAGTATAATATACGAATTCAATTTGGAAATTAAAAAATATTGTCAACTTTAACTCCCTCTTCTTAATAATTAATATGCGAGTTTTGTCACTGAATTATTAAAAAATCAAAAAAAATTTATCATAAATACATAGTGAGATATAATCACTTGAAAGTTGTGCATACAGAGTCAACTTTACTCAAACAAAAAACTATTTTGAATCTCAAGTAAATGTATTTGTAATTGAATTCTATGTTATTGACTTTTGATTTCAGTACAATATATGAATTCAGATTGGAAATTAAAAAAATGTCAATTTTCACTCTCTTCTTCATAATTAATGTGCGAGTTTTGCCACTGAATTTTTTTAAAAATAAAATAAAATTTATCATAAATACATAGTGAAATATAGTAATTTGAAAGTTGTGCATACACAATAAAATTTACCGAAACAAGAAACTATTTTGAATATTGAGAAATAAATATATTTGTAATTGAATTTTGTGTTATTGACTTTTGATTTCAGTACAATATATGAATTTAGTTTGTAAATAAAAAAAAAATGTCAATTTTAACTCCCTCTTCTTCATAATTAATGTGAAAGTTTTGCCACATAATTTTTAAAAAATAAAAAATAAAATTTATCATAAATACATAGTGAGATATAATGACTTGAAAGTTGTGCATACACGGTCAACTTTACTGAAACAAAAAATTATTTTGAATCTTAAGAAGTAAATATATTTGTATTTGAATTCCGTGTTATTGACTTTTTATTTCAGTATAATATATAAATTCAGTTTGTAAATTGAAAAAAAATGTGAATTTTAACTCCCTCTACTTATTAATAAATATGCGAGTTTTGCAACTGAATTATTAAAAAAAAAATCATAAATACATAATGAGATATAATAACTTCAAAATTGTGCATACACACTCAACTTTACCGAAACAAAAAACTATTTTGAATTTCGAGAAGTAAATATATTTGTATTGGATTCCGTGTTATTGACTTTTGATTTTAGTACAAATATGAATTCAGTTTGAAAATTAACAAAAAAATGTCAATTTTAACTTTCTCTTCTTAATAATTAATGTGTGAGTTTTACCACTTAATTCTTAAAAACCAAATAAAAAACTGTATTAAATACCTAGTGAGTTATAATGACTTGAAAGTTGTGTATACATAGTCAACTTTACTTAAATAAAAAACTATTTTGAATCTCAAGAAGTAATATATTTATAATTGAATTTCGTGTTATTGACTTTTGATTTCAATACAATATATGAATTCAGTTTGGAAATTAAAAAAATGTCAATTTTAACTCCTTTTTCATCATAATTAATGTGCTAGTTTTGCCACTGAATTTAAAACAAACAAAAAATTATCATAAATATATAGTGAGATATAATAACTTGAAAGTTATGCATACACAATCAACTTTACTGAAACAAAAAACTATTTTGAATCTCAAAAAATAAATATATTCATAATTGGTTTCGTGTTATTGACTTTTGATTTCAGTATAATATATGAATTTAGTTTGGAAATTAAAACAAATGTCAATTTTAACTCCCTTTTCTTAATAATTAATGTGCAGAGTTTTGTCATTAAATTCTTAAAAAACAAAAAAAAAATTATCATAAATACATAGTGAGATATAATGACTTGAAAGTTGTGCATACACAATCAAATTTATTGAAACAAAAACTATTTGTGAATCTCAAGAAATAAATATATGTGTAATTGGATTTCGTGTTATTGACTTTTGATTTTAGTACAATATATGAGTTGAGTTTTGAAATTAAAAAAATATCAATGTTAACTCCTCTTATTCATAATTAATGTGCGAGTTTTGCTATTGAATTTTTAAAATACAAAAAAAAATTATCATAAATACATAGTGAAATATAATAACTTGAAAATTGTGCATATACAATCAACTTTACTCAAACAAAAAACTATTTTGAATCTCGAGAAGTAAATGTATTTGTAATTGAATTATGTGTTATTGACTTTTGATTTCAGTACAATATATGAATTCAGATTGAAAATTAAAAAAATGTCAACTTATATTTTCAGTATTTTATGGTGTAATTAAAGTCATTATAGTTACATAAAAAAGAGTAAAAACTTATTTGAATCTTTTGAAAAACCGTAAGACTTAATTTAGTATTTAAAAAATAAATGCAATTCAAAATCCTGAGAACAAAAATTGAGACAACTTAGGGTCTGTTTGAAACACTTTTATATTTTAGTTTTTAAAAATTGTTTTATAAATTTGATTTTAAAAATTGTTTTAAAGAATATAATTAAAGAAAAAACTTGTTTGAGATACTTGTTTTAAAAACAGTTTTAGAGATAAGAAAAAGAGAAAACTTATTTGGTAATCTAAATTTTTAAAATAATTTTTGACCAGAGAATTTAAAAAACTGAAAACTGAGAAGTAAAACATCATTTATCTGTTTTGCTTTTTTAGTTTTAAAAAGTATAATATTAAAAATAGTTTTACAAAACAGTTTTAAAAACAAGTAATCCAAACAAGTTTTTAAATTTTTAAATTTTAAAAAACTAAAATAGAGTTTTTGGGAAGAGAATCAAACAAGCCCTTAATTTCTACATATACCACTTTTAAGAAATGGATAGTTAAAAAGTTCCTAATAATAATTAAAGACAAACAATTTAATCCTTAAAAAGAGACAATTTGATTCTTACAAAATAAAGGTGTTTAAATAATTTCCTCTTTAATAAACTTTTTCTTTTTTCTCTAACATTCACACAATCGGTACCATTTTTTATATGCTATAGATATTTTTTAGAATTTTGAAGTATTATTGATATTTAATTGAATAATTATTTTCATTGAATGACTTGGTTTGACTGATAAAGAAAGCAAAAAGATTGATTTATCGAAGAAAAAATAGAGACTTTATGTGTTGTAGATTTTTTTCTTCAAAAGCAAAATAAATTATTAATAGAACACTAATCAAAGCATTATATATAATTGTTTCTTTTAATTATTGTTAGAATTTAATCACATCTTTTTTTATGGTGGTTCAAATTAGACCTAAGTTCTTTCGGTTCTATTTTTCCATTAACTAAATTTCTTTTTAATTTTTACAGGATCAAATTAAATCTCACAATTTTTCTTAGGAATTAAAATGACTATAAAAAAATTGAAGTGGAGTTAACTTATGGTCAAATTTACATTTAATGTTTAAAGGAGTATAATTTAATTATACAAATATAATTTTATTTCTAATTTATTGTTAGTGTTGACTTTTTACAATAGCTTAATATTTTATTATAATATAAATATATTATTGTAATTCTTATCGAGTACAATTAATATTTAATAATTGTAAATAATATAATGGATTTGAATTTTTAACAATAGAACATTCTGTAAAAACAAACATATTAATTAATTAAATTTGACTTAGTCCTTCAAGTTTTATTTTGTTTATTATTATTATTAATACAATTGATTGATTTAAATGAAAAGTGAATGTCTTCGAGTAACAACATATATAATTTGGGATGTCTAGGTAGTCTATCATATATGATGCTTTTGCACCTTAATATTTGAATAAAATAAAAAATTAAAGTCATAAACACTCATGTAAATAACTTTAAAATAAAAGTAAAAATATATTAGCTTAGAGCTAACTCTATAACCTCATGGTACAGTAGGTATATGCGTCATTATTAAATTATAATTATATAATATATTATATATCTGTACTGAGTATATATTATATTGTATCAAAATAATTATTATAATAGGATATTTTTCTTTATTATTATTATTATTATTTATTATAATAGGATGTTTTTCTTTATAATAATAATAATAATAATTATTATTATTATTATAATTATTTTTTGGTTTCCTATAAAGTATTTCTACCGAAGATAATCCTAAAAAATGTGTTTAACACAAAATTTGAATACCTCTTTGCAATAGAGATTAGTACCCAAATTTAATATATTATGAGAATTTAGCCTATTTCATTAATCATTTATTATTATTATTATTATTATTATTATTATTATTCATTTTGTATTTGGTTCATTGTTTCTTCTCTTAAATTTATTTCACATATTAAAAAATTATTATTGTCATCTATAAAATAATCCCCACTCCTAGTCGAGCTCCAAGTTATTTCTGAATTCCAAAAACTCTCCTACTCACTCTAATCACAATGGATACTTCTAAGCCAAATGGTGAAGCCAATGATTCAAGTTCTCCTCCAACAAAAAATGTTCCAAAATCCAATCTAAATCCAAATGCAGCTGAATGGAGATTGGCAGATAATCGAGTAAGCGAAAAAGAAAGGTGTCTCTACTTAACATTTTCGATATGGAACCCATCTTCAATCAGTGCAGATGAGATAACTAAATATTTTAACAAGTATGATTTCTTTAATTTCTTTTCAATCTATAGTTATATATAATTAATTAATTAGAAATCTACAATTCTATATATCTTGATTCCAAAAACTACCTTAAATTTTACTACTATGTTTTACCAATTGGGCATGATTGAACTCAACTCCATGTAAAGTAACTAGCTAGCTATATAATTAACAAAGCCTTTAATTCACAATTTATCTAAATTTTCAATTCATATATATATATGCTCTTTTAATTTCAACCATTTTCTAATGATGTTTCCATGATTTTTTTTTTGTCAGTGCATATGGACACAATATATATGGACAAAACTGTGTGCAATCAGTTGCGTTTTATCCGATAATTGATGGTCAAGATCAACCTCTAAGTGCTAAAGTTATTTTTATTTCTTCAATTACACCTTTGAGTGTTTTGGAAGGAAAAAAGGAAGCCTATTTATTAATCAATTCCAAATTGATGTGTTGCAAAAAATACCAACCAAAGAGAAAACATCGCAAGGATCGAAAGTACATGAAATAAACATATAGGATGGATCTATCTATTGCAAAATAAACTTTGATTTTAGATTCTGTCGAAAAAAAAAAACTTGAGATTTAGACTGAATGGAGAGACCTGACATGTGTGAAGTAAGCTTGAAAGAATAGTTGTCATGTGTCATGTATTCAAAAAATGGTATGTTTAAACATTTTTACAATAAATATTTAGCAGTGAACTTTTTATTTAATTAGAATATTGAATTTATTATTTTATTTACTTTTGCAATACTAATACTTAAAAAAAGTGCAAAAACCTTCTAAATTATGTAAAGTATAATTATGCAAAAACTAATATAAAAATATTTTACAATGTTAATAAATCATATTCATTCCACAACTCATATGTATAACTTTAAATACATTTTTTTATTTTTCCTCCACACCTAATTAGTTTTATAAAAAAATGACTTACATTGTAAAAAAAAAAAGGCTTAAACTAATTGTATATATAAATTAAATAATGAATATCTATTTTATTTTCTGAAAAAAACTGTGAGATTGAATTTAGTCATCAAAAAAAATAAAGTAATTTTTAATCTTTAAAAAAAAGTTGTGACAACTTACTCTTTAACTAAATAATTGTCATAAAAGGGACAATATTTCTCAACAATAAACAATAAGTAAAAAGAGACAATTTAATCCTAACAAAATTAATAAGAGATAAATTAGTCTCTACAAAACAAAAAGTCTCTAAATAATTTATTCTTCTATAAGTCGTTCATTTTTGTTGTTTTTCTTCTTAATTAACATTCAAACAAAGTCATTCAATGATAATAACGATTCAATTAAATATCAACAATATTTGATAATTCTAACAAAGATAAATAATATATATATATTAATAAAAATCCAAAATTTTAACTTTTAACATTAGAAATTTTAAAAAGATCTACGATACTTTTATTATAAAAAAGATCCGCTACTTGTCTATTATAAAATAGATCCATGGTATCTTAAAAAATGTACTAACGATGTATCAAAAATAAAACACATCTTACTTAGTTTCATATTGACAATTATTTAGAGATATTTTTTTTTATAAAGATCATATTGTTTCTTTCTAATTATTGTCCGCTACTAAGTTGTTTCATTTTTTTTTCATGGATTAAAAGTTGTTTTTGTTTTTATCAAAGAATTAATTGACTCTCATAATTTTCTCGAGGACTAAAATGAGTGTTAATTATAAGTTAAATTTATTTTGATAAAAAAATATACTTTATTTATTAAAAAATAGACTTTATATTTCTCTCTCTGTTTTTATAAGAGACTTTATGTTTCTCCGATTATATATCGTTAATAATATCTTTTACAAAAAATGTGTAAAACATAAATACCACTGTATGTTAATAAATACAAACAATACCAAATAAAACTGAGTATATATATGTTATTAATTATCAACTTTTTAAAAAAAAAAAAATATTCCTTCATTAAATGAAAACATTAAAATATAAATAAATATTAATGCATTTTCTATTTATTACAATAAAATTAACTTCATTTTTATCTTATTTTGATAGTTGCAAATTAAAAGAATATAGAGCAAAAATATTTTAATAACAATAGTAAATGTTATATTTTATTGAATAAAATGACTAAATATTTATTTAAAAAATATATCCTATAAATTATAGTGTACTTAATATATTTAAGAGGAACTAATGATAATATTAATTTATATTTTTTTTAGTAAAAATATCAGTATTTAAAATTTAAAAATTTATGCACATAACTAAATTAATGAGTATTAAATAGAAACTTTTATTAGATATTTTACATTCCTCACAACAAAACTCATAGAACTGCATTAAGCATGCTTATGGCCTGATCTGACCTGTTTAATAAGAAGGTTAGGTTCAGACTATTTTTAAGGAAAATTTACTCCATACCCCACATTTGTACTTATACCCTCACAAAATTTTGAAAATGTTAAATATATCCTTGATTTTTTTTTACTATTTTGCCAACTCAAATTTACTTTTTTTTTTTACCATTCAAATATTTCCAGACAAAAAAAAAAGTGTTCTGGTAAGTAAAAGTTTTTCGAAAGTTACCGGAAAACATGTTAAAAAGATTTCCGGTATTTTTTTTTTGTTAAATTGTTAGGGTTTAGGATAACTAACGGAAAAGTTTTCTAGAATATATTTTTTTGTTAAATTGTTAGAGTTTAGGATAACAATCGGAAAACTTAAAAATGTACTTTGTTTTTTTGTTAAATTGTTAAGGTTTAGGATAACAACCGGAAATTTTTTTTCAAGTTTTCCAAAAAGTTTTCCGGCATAGACATGTGTACCGGAAAACTTGAAAAAAGTTTTCCAGAGTGTATTTATTTATTTTTTAAATTTTTAGGGTTTTGGATAACTAGCAGAAAACTTGAAAAAAATATCTGGTATAGACATGTGTACCGGAAAACTTGAAGAAAAAAATTCCGGATTAGTTTTCTGATAGAGTTTGAAAAAAAATCACTCACTTTTTACCGAAAATGTCAAATGATGGAATGGTGAAAATTTTCAAAATTTATGATTTACATGAAGGAAAAAAGGTCATTCTCTTGCAATTGTGGGGGGTAAAAGTAAATTTTGAGGGTATGGGGTAAAATCTTTCGTTTTTAAAGCATATTTATTTAAATAGGTTAAACTTAAACTTATACAAAAGCCTATTATGTCAGACAGGTCGGCCTATATATATATATATATTATTTATTAATGTTATTTTTTATTATTATTTATTAATATTACCTTTTTATTTTAAAACCTATCAATTAGGCTATTTTAATATTATTTTATTATATTAGATTTGATTATAATTTTATTAGCCTTCCTTGTATATAAATATCTAGTTTAGCATATTTAAAAAAATGTAAAATATAATATTTAAATGTTTTAATGTGAATAAAAATTTTAAATAGACTTTCAGGCCAGACAGACTTTTAAAAAGCCCAGACCAAATCGAAAAAAAGTCTATGATAGGTCGTGAGTTAGACTTAAACCTAAAAATTTAATCCTAAACTAAGCTCAAACCTTTCAAAACTTGGTCTGACCTATTCTCACCCCTATATGCAGAAACACTATCTCTATTATGGCTTTTTATACACTACATTTTCAGCAAGTTCTTCCTGTTGATGAACCTTTACCTTATGACTTACATCCAAACTTGGCAGCATTACTTAGTAACTATCTGAATTTGTTTTCTAAGCCGATGGGTCTTCTTCCAGCCCGGTTTCAAGACCATGCTATCACTTTACTAGAGGGCAGCAACCTTGTCAAAGTCAAAATGTACAGCTATCCTCATAGTCAAAAGGCGCAGATTGAAACTATGGTTAAAGATATATTGGCTCAGGGTATCATACAACCTAGCAATAGTCCTTTTTCGTCACCGGTTCTCCTTGTTAAGAAAAAGGACAGGTCTTGGTGGTTTTGTACGGATTATATGACCTTAAATGCTATTACTGTTAAAGATAGTTTAACTATACCTACTGTTGATGAATTATTTGGTGCTCAGTACTTTTCCAAACTGGACTTGCGTTCCAGATACCACCAAAATCTTGTCAAACCGGAGGATCGAACAGATCATGGTCTATACGAATGCCTAGTAATGCCTTTTGGTTTATCCAACGTGTCTGCCTCGTTTCAGAGCTTGATGAATGATGTCTTTCACGCTCAACATCGAAAATTAGTGTTTTTTTCTTCGACGATATCTTAATTTATAGCCCTTGTTCCATTTGAAAGAGGTTTTACAGCTGATGTGCCAACATTCTCTCTTTGCAAAAATGTCCAAGTGCTGCTTTGGTTTTATTACAGTCGATTACTTGGGTCCCACCATCTCAAGTAAGGGCGTTCACATGGATAAATAAAAAATCAAGCAGTTTTAGAGTGACCTATTCCAAACAATTTGAAACAACTTAGAGGTTTTTTTTGGCTTATTTGGTTACTGTAGGCGCTTTATCCGAAACTATGCTACCATTGCTTCTCCGTTAACTGCACTATTGATGAAGTATGCTTACTCTTGGGATGTTACTCCAACATAAGCTTTTAATGCTTTAAAATATGCCACCACTGCTGCCCCTGTCCTTGCAATACCGAATTTTTTGAAACCTTTTGTCCTTGAAACGGACGCATCTGACATCAGCATTGGTGCTATCCTTAGCCAAGGCAAGCATTCCATTGCTTATTTCTCAAATAAATTGAACTCATCCATGCAAAAAAAGTCAGAATATGTGAGGGAGTTGTATGCTAGGCCATGGCAAAGTTTAGACATTATATTTTGGGCCATAAGTTCGTTATACAAACTGACCAAAGAAGTCTTAAATGCCTCACGGATCAAACCATTCAAACACCAGAGCAACTGTTGAAATTTAAATTTGAAAAAACTATTTAAAAATCACAATTTGTGCCATCGAAGACATTACTGGGTTGAGTCGCGGACTAGGTCGCTCTCTTTAAGACGTTTCGCGGCACTGTCCAAATTGTGCAAGACAGACTATCAACCACGACGTCTCCAAGATAAAACAACTCAGATTTCACTGTATCGGAGTTCTACTGAACCGTAAAAAACCGTTCTAGAATTATACCCTTAATATGGCTGTTAAAGTCACTCTCAATATGACGGTTAAAATCACTCTTAATAAGACAATTAAAGCCTCACAATATAGTACTATGACCACTCAAAAATCGACGGGACTACGGTATAAAACCGCTCTAGAAGGATAGTGGTATTAGGACAACTCAAAACTCGACGGAACTACGGCATAACAACTGCTCTAAAATATCGAAGGGACTACAGTATAACAACCGCTTTAAAATATCGAAGGGACTACGGTATAACAACCGCTCTAAAATATTGAAGCGATAGAAGAAAAGGGAGAAGTGGCTCGGTAACAATCGAACAAAATATAAGAGGGAGAAAAGAAAAAGTTGGGAAATGCATCCAACTTTGGTGTGTTTTTAATAATAAATTGACACTCTTTATATAGTGATAGAAGCAAACCCACATATGTTTTCTAACCAATTTGGGACTTCAACAAAATTTTGAGAATATTTATATAGTGATTAAAACAATTCAAAATGAGAGTTTTCCAATGTAGGACTTCAACAATTTTTAAATTCACATATTATGTTCCAACAACAACAAAAGTGGCTTCACAAATTTGTGGGTTTCGACTTCACGATTGAATACAAACCCGAAAAAGACAATGTAGCTGCAGATGCCTTATCTAGATCATTTTTATGGCCATCTTTGGCCCTACTAATCCTCTACTGTCTGTTATTAATGTTGCTGTCAATGCGGATGCGAAATTAGTTGTTCTGAAACAACAATGTATCTAGGGTTCCTGCATTGATCCTTGCTACCAAGTCAGAAATGATGTTCTGCTATGGAAAAATCGTGTGATTGTACCACCTCTTCCCCATCTGGTTCAGTCGATTTTGGAAGAATTTCATTCTTCCGTTTTGGGGGGACACTCCGAGGTAGCTCGAACTAAAGCTAGAATTGCAACTCAATTCACTTGGCCTTCAATGTCTAAGGACATTACCTTATTTGTCGCCAATTTCTTGGTGTGCCAACAAGCTAAAGCCTCCACGGCTGTCTCTGTCGGCCTATTGCAACCACGGCCAATTCCAGCTCAGATTTGAGACGATGTTTCCATGGATTTTATCACGAGTCTCCCTTCTTTAACAATTGTACTGTTATTATGGTCGTGGTGGATTGAATTTCAAAATATAGTCATTTTGCACCGTTAAAGGTTGACTATACCAGTCAGAAAGTAGCTGAAACTTTTATGCACCACATCGTTAAATTGCAGTTGGATTTCAAATTGTGGCTGAGAATAAGTCATTTATTGACTAGTTAGTCTGTAATTAATTTATTATATTATATAAAACAGTTGTAGTGAATATCAAGCGACCTTGTACAATAAATCTCTCCTATTTAATTCTCATTTATTTATTAAACTATGGAATGTTGTATTTAAAACCAGAATTGTAACCATTCTGATTCAAGAAATGAAAATATCATTTCCTCAATAATTCACACATGGGTTTCCGAGAAGCATTGTATCAGACAGGGACAAGGTTTTCACTAGTTCTTTTTTGCATCATTTATTCAAACTAAGTGGTACCATGCTATCTATGAGCTCGACTTATCATCCTCAATCGGATGGCCAAACCGAAGCTGTTAATAAATGCCTTGAGATGTATTTAAGATGTTTTGCAGGACAGGTTCCTTCTAAATGGTCTAAGTTGTTAGATTGGATTGAGTTTTGGTATAACTCTTCCTTCCAAACTAGCATTGGCATGACACCATTTAATGTCTCCTTTTGAGCCGTCTTAGCTTTCTTTACTTTCATTTCCTCAATTGTATTTCAATTTCTCTAAAGATAAATTGTATTGTTGCTTATAACATTTAGTACAATTTATCACCGGTGATTCTCTTGTTCTGTTTTTCTCAAATTAACTTATAACTCTTTGAAGGACATTTTAAAGAAAAAAAATGGTTACATGCAATTTTTGTGGGAAGATTTTAGAAAAGGAGGCATAACAAGGATAGAGAAACATCACTTAGGGATAAGGCCATAAGGGGAGCCATAGATATGCTCACTATTTTATTTTATATTAAAGAAAATGTAAACTTATTCACATTCTTAATTAGTGACTGAAAACAATTTTTGATAACTCTCTTCCCATTTGTGTAGTAAACTAGAGAGTGCCTTTCTAGAGGAACCATCTTCACTCACCGCATCACCAGCCCCAAACCTCAACTCTTCAACTCTTCTCCTCAATTCCAAACCAAAATAACCATCCTCCATTATAATCTTTATAACTCTAGCAACTTCTTCTCCTTTAATTATCCCATCTTCATCACTAATATTTGGCCTCACAGCCACTTTAAGAATATCCGTTAATGTTGCTGCATTCATTCTTTGTTCTGCAAACAATGGCCAAGCAATCATAGGCACACCATAGACAATACCTTCTAAACTTGAACCCCAACCACAATGAGTCAAAAAACCACCTGTTGAATTGTGTCTAAGGATTTCAACTTGTGGAGCCCATGAAGGAACCACCAAGCCTTGACCTTTTGTTCTTTCCAAGAAACCCAATGGCAAATACTTTAATGGGTCATCATCATCAAAATCAACCTTTTGTGATGATCCACTAAAATAAGTAGAACTTGAATGTTTACTTGGAACTCTAATAACCCACAAAAAATTGCAACCACTCAATTCCAACCCAAAAGCTATCTCATTGATTTGTTCTTGAGTGATTGTTCCACCACTCCCAAAAGAGATAAACAAAACAGATTTTGAAGGCTTGTTGTTCAACCATTTAATACACTTTGACTCGTTGACGTCACTCTTCGACTCATTTTGAATAATGGGTCCAACAGGGTAAACACTAAGAAAATCTTCAATAGATTTGATTGCATCAGGTTCTAATTCTGTGAAGCTATTAACAATGATACCATCTGCCAAAGGGAGTCTTTGACACAAACGAAGAATTCCTTTGTATGTTTCACTTGATCTTCCACAAAGAACAGGGTCAGGAAAATCTTTTACCTTAAAAGAAACATTAGAATTTGGAATGTCCAATGTTTTTGTCGTGTCCAAGAACTCAGAGGTAAAACTCTCATCAAGTTTAGGAAGATTGAGACATAATTGAAGTCCTGTAGCTGATGTAGCAGCGAAAAAATAAGACATAAGGTTGAATTTTTTAGCTATGTCAAGAACTTCGCTTGAGAAAATGTCAAAAACCAAAGCAACAAGGTTGTTTTTTGATTTTGGAGAATTTATGAGGTTGTTAAGAGCTTGATACAAAGAGGGTAGGGAGTGTTGAACAGTTAGTGTCATTTGTGCTGCAATGTGAAGGTTTGGAGGAAGGTCTTGAATGTTGATTTGTGGAAGGAATTTGAAATCTATTGTGTTTGGTGGAAGAGAGTTTAAGATGGCTTTAGTGGAAGGTGTGGGAGAACCAAGTGTTGGAATGAATAATGTTACATGGAAATTGTTGTTATGAAGAACAACTAGTTTTGCAAATTCTACAAGTGGGATTAAGTGGCTTAATCCTGGACATGGAACCATAGCTATGCATATTTTTTTCTCCATGCTTTTACTTAGTATTCAATTTAGGAAGTTCAACTTGCTTTTATAAACCCACCGAAGGAGCACAACCATTAACATTATTATCATATTAATCACAAGCCAATCTTTTGGTGGTGCTTTTATGTTTTTTTAAAACAAGTGCAAATCCATCTCATCACCTATTATATTGACACGATCACCATCTATCATTACTTTTTCATATATACTTTTTTATAAAAAATTGCGATGTCTTATCAAAAATATTTATTTTATTATTTATTTTAATATTTATTAGTGTCAAATATTTGTTATGTATATTTTTAATGGATTATTAAAAAATATTTGTCTCTTATTTTTTATACATTAATTATAAATATTTATTTTATTTTATTTTAATGTTTATTTTGTGTTTTTTTATATATTAATGACAAATATTTGTTTCGCGATTTTTTATATTTATCTAAAAATATTTATTCCCTGATTTTTATGCAATAATTATAAACATCTATATCGTATTCTCAATTTCTAAAAACCATCTCTTTTTCCTTAAAAAAAAAACTAATTATTTTGTAA
The DNA here is from genome assembly GCA_037974295.1 of Cicer cuneatum. Lineage (NCBI taxonomy): Eukaryota > Viridiplantae > Streptophyta > Magnoliopsida > Fabales > Fabaceae > Cicer > Cicer cuneatum. The sequence continues at coordinate 74,532,749 of JBBPBO010001985.1, read as the reverse complement.
AAAAAGACATTTTATTTATTAAATGAAATTGTCATTTTTATCCTTCATATTAATGTAATGATTAAAATTGAGAAGGATAATATTGATTTATTGGTAGTATTTTATTTTCTTATATCGATAGTTGATTGATAGTTATAATATACTGATTAATAGATAGTTAAGTTATAATTTGATTTAAAAAATTGATGTACTTGACCTATAATATATAGATCAAATACTTTTGGGGTGTTTGGAGGAGCACTTGAGAAAACAACACACTAAATGTTTCAGGATCTACAAAATATTTTAGCATCACATTTTCACTCAAAATTTTAAGACACTAGGTGTATGAGTCACCACTTATATATCCAATAATTAATTTATTCTTTAGTCAATATCAAACTTAAATACTCACATTTAATTTAATAAATATATCTATTTTTGTTGATTAAATTATAATTTAATTATCTCTTATAAAATATCGAGAGTATCAAAAAGACAAATATCTTGTATGAAGGTAAAAAATAATTTAAACAACAGATACATTTAACTTTTTTCTTATAGTTATGACCGGAATTCTTTATAGTTAGGACAAGAGGCGAATAGATAACTAATATTTTTTTAAAGTTGTCGATCTAAATTTTTTTTTTTGAAGTTTTAAAAAAAAGAATTTGGATTCTGTAAATTGTCTCCCATAAGAAGTTATTCATGAAAATAAAATTTAAATTAATAAAAGAATATTTTAGAAATAAAACCATTAAATATGGTTGAATTAATTCAATTTTGCTTTTAGACCTTGAAATGTATCATTTTTTATGTTTACGTTCCAATGAGAGAAAATATTTTCTCCTTCCTTAAATATATATAAAAAATATATGTATTTAATTCAAATTTATATAAAATATTTCTTTTAAAATAAAATATAAACAAGAATAATTCAAAGAGTAAATATATTTAATTTAAATTCAGATCGAAGACATCCTCTATTTGATTCATATATTTGTTTCTATTATAAGTAAAAATTGCTAATTATTTATGAGCTATTTAATATTATTTTTAATACATCATTCATTTAATTAAAAAATATTTTACATGAATTATCAAATATTTGATATTAATAAATTTAATTTATATTTCACATAAAATCTAAAAAATTAATTACACTTAATTATTATAATTTTTTTGTAATTATATGTTTTAATAACTTTAAAAATTATATTTTCTTATAATATATAGTAACAGAAGGAGTATGTCATTAATGAAAAACACAATTTCAAGAGAAAGTAAATCAATAAAAAATAGATGCATTTAGATGAAAAAATTTATTGAATATTGAATGAACATAAATTATTGAAGGGATGGCAACGTTACATGTCAAATTTCCTTCTAGATTGCACCAAGTTCAATTACTAATGAGCATAAATTATTGAAGGGAGACAGCGTTTATATCGTGGAATTTCCTTCTAGATTTTACCAAGTTCAATTATTAATGAACATGAATTATTGAAGGGGGACCACATCTTCATTTGGTCAGAAAAGAGAAAAGGTACAACCGCTCCAGGATATAGGTTTTAGAGTTTTTAATTTTTTAATTTATTGAAATCACTTTTCTAATATATTTTGGTTTTCTATTTTATTTAAATAAATAGTCTTTTTCACTTATTCAATTTTCTTTTATATTTTATTTATTGATTTTTGTGTGTGTATTATTCAATATATTAGTGTGAAGTTGTTTTTGTTGGTTTTAGTGTTTGTGTTTTTTGAGGTAAAGATACTTTCCATTGTTACTAGCAAGTAAAAGACCATGGTTAATTTGGAGGAATCATAAACTACTTATTGTCGATTTAATGTTGAAGTTGAAGACATAATCAAAATCAAGATAAATTGTGAACTGTTCATTTAAAACTACTCTTGTTTTTCTATGTCCATATTTAAAAACATTTTATAAGTGAGTTATAAGACTTAGATTTTGAGTGTGTTTACTGTCTTTGTTTTTTTATATCTTTATAATAAATAAGAGAAAAGTTAACATGTGTTTCAAAGACACATGAGTTATTTCAATATAAAAATTTTATTTTAGATTTTGTGCTTTTAAATCTTTAAAAATTGTGTTTTTCAATTAAATTTTTTAAGGTATCTTATTTTTCATTAATAAAATATTATTATTATTTAAAAAAAAACTTAGTTTCCCTATTTTAAAATCTAGTAATTTTTGTATCTTCTTTATATTTTTTAAATAAAAAATAATAATATAACATATTTTAAACATGTCACATATAATACGATGATATTAAATAATTAATATTTCTGAAATTATAATAAAATTGTCTTCAAATTTTAGTTTCTACTTATAAAATTATTTATTTTTTTAAATTAATTAATAACATATAAATTATCATTACATCTAAATAGTTCTATATTATAATATTATATATTATATTAATTAAAATATATCATATCATTATTTTTAAATTAAAATATTTTAAAAAATAAATCAAAACTAATAAATTTTAAAATAAATGAACTAATTTCACACATGGATAAAATATAAAAACAATTGTAATTAAGCCAATATCATAAATTATTCAACCTGAATTAGAGAAGGTCGGTGTGCACGTGGGTGGCGTGGAAAAAAGAGACGTGGAACGATGTCGGTCAAAATTTAATATTATATTAAATTTATTCACAATTTATATAATAAATAAAGAAATAACATAATTAGGATATGTAGATAAATAAATAATTAATTTAGTTAAAAATTTAAAAATATCATATATAAAGACATAAAAGAAAAAAATCAAAAAGATTTATATTTAAAGACATGTATATCATTCATTTCCAAGTGCTTATAACAACCATAAAGTTTACAAAAAATAATTTGTCTAAAAATATTACTTTTAGCTTTGAAGTTAATTTTAATTTCTTTTTTTATAATTGTACCTTATATTTAATATTTAATACCAATTATGTTGTCTTACAATGAATTTTATTTTAACAAAAAAATCGTTTTATGTTTTAAGGTAGTATATATAAATTATTTTTCTCAATTGTATTATTTAATTAACATATATGTATTATTTTCATTTTACTTTATATCTATGATAATGAGAATCACACAAATTTCTAACAACAAAGGTAGAAGTTTGATTTATAATATATGTGAAATGAAAAAATAACACTTATAAAAAAATTGATAAATATTATATACATTATTTTTAAATTATTAAAATAGAATAAATCAACAATAACATATCCAAAAAATAGAATACACCAATAATAAACTTAGTAAAATCACAATATTTATTTATTTATTTTTAATATATAAAATATTTAATACGATAATTATTTTAAAATAACAACAGTTGAACTTAATAATGGTCATATTTTGTCTACAGAACAAGGTGGCACTAATTACTCCATGTCGGTTCAATTATAGTAAGAAGAAAACAAAAAATTCTAATTTATTAATAAAAAATGTGAAATAGACACCTCTTTGAATGTATACATCATGAATTCTTGTGAGGGTAAAAGATAAAAAGTTAATATAATAAATATAATATATTAATGATATAATGAATAAAAATAGAAAAAATAAAATAATAAATAAATATTTACGAATATGAGATATATGTGTATAATTACTATTCTTATTTGGTGGCTTCTAATTAATGTTACAAAAGGCTTGCTCATCTATCAAATCTCTCACCCGTGAGGACGCTGATTTTTCCATTAGATATATTTGTTCCTTTACATGATAATATTAATAAGCTTGTTATCAAATATCCCTTATAATATGTTTACAATAACACTTTGATAAATAATTAAAAATAGACGTTTTATTTTAAAAAGAACAAATTTTACCCTTTTAATGAATTAGAAATACAACTTTTAAAAAATGACAAATTGGGTCTTTTAATATTTGTTTATTTAACAAGTGTTTAAGATTATTTCTTAATATTTATCTATTAATAATTCTCGAAAATTTACATTACAATTTTATTTGTCTTCTCGGCACTCTTCCGTAAAATATAGAAGTGTCCTGTTAATATGTATTTTTTTCATCTCACAATGAATGTCACTTTAATAAAAAATTATCTTAACATAAATTTTATTTTTAATAAAATTTAATTATTTGTTTTCTATAATTCTCTTCAATTATTATTATATATATAATTTTTAAAATATTATTTTTAGTTAAATTAATAATAGTAAAAAGCACATCAATAATTTGAAATGCCTGAACTTGGCATACGATTAATTTTTTAGGTCTAAGTCTGGCTTACAGGCTTTTTTTCGTTCTGATCTGACCTTTTTAAAAATCTGGTATGGCCTGGAAGCCTATTTAAAAGCCTTATTCACATTAAAACATTTAACTGATATATTTTACATTTTTTTAAATAGGCTAAATTAAACAGTTTTATAAAAGGAAAATTAATAAAATTATAATTAAATCTAATATAATAAAATAATATTAAAATAGCCTAATTGATAGGCTTTAAAATAAGAAACAATAATATTAATAAATAACATTAATAAATAATAAACAATATATATATACTTTAAAATAGGAAACAATAATATTAATAAAGCTAAATAGCACCTGATCCTTTAACTTAATTTCAGTAAACGTTTTAGTTTTTTATCTTTTTTTTTCTTCCCGATTTGGTCATTTATTTTAATTTTAAGTGACAATTTGATCTTTTATGTTTTAAAATGTCAACAATATTATCCTTTTTTTTACAAAAATTCAAAAAACTCATCAAAATTTTCAACAAAAACCCATAAAATTAAGTATATTCTTTAATATAATACAAATCTCATCAAATTCGTAACTCAAATCTTCAAATAAACTCATATTTTCATTCTTTATTTGATGTTGTTAGAGATGGAAATATGAGTTTATTTGAAGATTTGAGTTTCGAATTTGATGAAATTTGTATTATATTGAAGAATATAATTAATTTTATGGGTTTTTGTTGAAAATTTGGATGAATTTTTGTAAAAATAGGATAATATTGTTGACATTTTAAAACATAAAAGATCAAATTGTCACTTAAAATTAAAATAAATGACCAAATAAAAAAAAAGATAAATGGCTAAAACATTAATTGAAATTAAGTTAAGGGATTGAGTGCTATTTAGCCTATTAATAAATAATAATAAAAAATAACATTAATAAATAATATATATATATATATATATATAAGCCGACCTGTCAGGCCTAATAGGCTTTTATATAAGTTTAAATCTGACCTATTTAAATAAATAAGGTTTTTAAAGCCTTCTTATTAAACAGATCAGATTAGATCATACCATAAGTAAGTCAGACCCCTGACAACCTAACTTATATCTTTTTGACACTCGCTAAAAAATTAAAAAGTAGAAACATTGCATTAGAAAGAGTAAAATTTATATTTAAAAAATTTAAATGCACAATTTTTAATACATTTTTAAAGAAATGTTTTTATTTTTAAATTCTTAGCGGGTGTCGTTAGTATATTTGTTAATACGTGACAATGTAAAAATTGACTTGGATCACATGGCATTGTAGATAACTTCAAAAATAAAGAATAGTTCCAAAAAAAAAAACTTTAGAAATAAAAGGAGAGGGTACGAAAAATATGGAAGGAATTGGAAAGAGAGAAAATAAAAGACGAGAGAGATAAGAAAAAGTGGGGTGATTTTTCATATATAAAAGCAGATAATTATTTTAATCTTTTGAATGTATCGAATATCATATTTGTTTATGTTATCTTAAATTATTTATATTTAAATTATTTATATTTAATTATTTTAAAGTTAAAAAATTTTATATTTTTATAAATGAACTTTTAATAATATTTTAAATATATTTACAAAAAGTTATTTAAAATTTAAAAATAATTAAATATATTTTATTTTAGTAAAGACTAAAATTATTTTGAAAGGTTAAAAGTTTATAAAAGAAACTTTCTTATATTAATTTGTAAGTGATTGTAGATTTTAGTTCTATTTTACATATTGAGGCTGCAGTAAGGAGGGAAGCCTTTAAGGTGTATACGAGAGAAGGAAGAGATACAACATTATTATCTCTTTTTTTGCTCTGTTTAGAGAAGTGCACAAAATTGTTGCTTCTGTTGGTTGGAGCTACTTGCAATATCTGACTCAACCCTTCAAAAGCACAGATGATGAAATTGATGCCCTCAACGTGAGTACCAAATATTTTTGAAAAATCCTTCACATTCAATTCTCTTTATATTAATCTTGGTTTGATTAATTCCTTTTGTTTTGGTCCATATATTCTTCCAATGGATCCAGACATTGTAGCATCAATAAAAGATATTTAAATACAATAGTATCTGTTAATGAAACATAGAAAACTCTATCATATTCAAATTTTGCATACCATATGATATAATGCCATATGCATATTGTATATTGTAATTCCATTGCACCTCTTTTGCCTTGAATCACACTCCTCACAACTTCAGCAATTTCCTCCCTTTTCACCACCTCATTACCAAAAAATAGGTAATGAGATCTACAACGAATAAATTTTCAAACAACAAAGTTTGGTAGGCTTAAACAATATACGTAAGAAAGCTATGAAAATTACTATATGGATTCAATATTATTTATAAGGACGAGTTAGAGAGTAAGATCAACAAAGCAACCACTTTAGACTCTAAAATATATATAATTTTTTACTTAATAAAAGACATCTAAAAAAATTTATACTTAATAAAAATCTCTCTTATTTTAATATTTTTAAATTAAAATATAATAATATTTTACCTAAAATTGATATTGTCTCAACAAATTTTAAATTCATTTACTTAATTATTAATTGAAAAAGTTATATTATACAAAATCAATTATATTAGTTTAATAAATTTAATAAATGATATTTTTATTATAAAGTACCTAAAAAATAGTTTTTCAAAAAAATTTAGTGATTTTAATAAAATACTATATCATAAATTCTAAAAAACTTCATATTTAAATTTATTTTAGATCTCTATATCTTGTGCAGGTCTTGATTACTTACCTCCGCTATTAAATTTTAAAACATTGTTCACTAAATTATGTAAATAAAGAAAACTAGTAGTAGTTATTATTTTTTTTAATAATTAGTATCCGTTCTTAAATTTTAAAACTTTGTTCACTAAATCATGTAATTAAAGAAAACTAGTAGTAGAAATGATTAATAGATCTTAAGTCTTAGTTGCTTACTTGAGTTAGAAAAAAACATACATAGGAAAATAAACGCAACACAGTGAAAAATATAATACGAAAATTATAAAATTAAAGAAAAAACTACGTTTTTTTAAACTAATGACTACTAGAAAAACAATGTTATGTGAAATTTTATATTAATATATAAACTTATTGAACACTCCATATTTTTAGTACACTTAACTCTCCAAAATAATTAAATAACTAAACTACTTCTTATAAAATATCTTAGATTAGAGATTATATATATATTTAACTTCATCTTAAATTAGAAATTTCTCCATGAGAGTCGAAAAAATCTAGTGATAGTATTGACGAGTGGTGTCGTTTTAAGACCAACCATGTTTTGAAGAAGCAAAAATTTCATTGAAAGATGTCAACATCAATAAAAAGCATAGGTGTTCAAATTTCAATTCATCTTCACAAGTTAAAATTTATTCACAAAATTTCCAAAATAGGACAGCTCATCAAACATTGTTTCAGCTACAACATGACAGTCATAACTCATAAGAAGCTCCTGCCACACCTATCAATAGGTGGGTACTAATGATAAATAAGGAAAATAAATAACGTGCTTTTATTTTGTTTTTTTAACTCGACAAAATCATAAAATCAACCAATTATTTTTATTTTGACTTTTATAATGGTTATAAATTATTTTAAAAATAAATTATATCTTTTAAGAATTTTTATGATAATAAAATATATTTTTTAGAAATTATCTTAATAATTCGATAATTAATATAGATATTTTGCTGAATCAATTATCAAAATAATTGCATTTTATACTTTTAAAGACTAAAATAAATAATAAATATTTTGTATAAGTAATAAATATTTTTTACATTGTATGACTATTATTTTAATAAATTTAAGATTTTGAAATACTTCAATTTTTTTTTAAATGGATAACATTAATAATTGCTAGTTGTTAATTTTGTTAAAAGGAATAGTTCAATCCTCATTCTTATCTCTCCAATTCACTCAAACCTCCAAACTACCTTATAATATGGAATGTCAACCTCCACTTGTTGTTATCATCAATGAAGTCAATTGGTTGTCTCATCCAATTAAGGATGTCATTTTGCATCTGTCGGAATATAATATGTGAATTTAAAAATTGTTGAAGTTACACATTGAAAAACTCTCAAAATATATACATATTCTCAAAATTTTGTTGAAGTCCCACATTTGATAGAAAACATATGTGGATTTGCTTCCATCACTATATAAAGAGTGTCAATTTATTGTGAAAAGCACACTAAAGTTGAATGTATTTCTCAATTTTTTCTTTTCTCCCTCTTATATTCTGCTCGATTGTTACCGAGCCATTTCTCCTATTTCTTTCTGTCCCTTCGATATTTTAGAGCGGTTGTTATACCGTAGTCCCTTCGATATTTTAGAGCGGTTGTTATATCATAGTCCCTTCGATATTTTAGAGAGGTATTGTACCGTAGTCCTTTCGATATTTTAGAGCGGTTGTTATGCCGTAGTTCCGTCGAGTTTTGTGTGGTCCTAATACCACTATCCTTTTAGAGCGGTTTATACCGTAGTCCCATCGATTTTTGAGTGATCATAATACCACTATTCCTTTTAAAGTGTTGTTTATGCCGCATACCGTAGTCCTGTCGATTTTTGAGTGATCATAATACCACTATCCTTTTAAAGTGGTTTTTATGCCTCATGCCATAGTCCTTTAGAGTGTAGTCATTTTGATTTATGAGTGGTCATAGTACTATATTGCGAGACTTTGATCGCCTTATTAAGAGTGACTTTAACCATCATATTGAGAGTGGCTTTAACAACCATATTGAGGGCGTAATTCTAGAACGGTTTTCTACGGTGCAGTGGAACTCCGATACAGCGAATCTGAGCTGTTTTATCCTAGAGACGTCGTGGTTGATAGTCTGCCTTGAACAATTTGGGCAATGCTGCGAAACTTCTTAAAGAGAGCGACCTAGTCCGCGACTCAATCTAGTAATATCTTCGATGGCACAAATTGTGATTTTTAAACAGTTTTTTCAAACTCAAAATATAACAATTTTAAGACGTTTTTTTTTCTGCCATGTCAATTGAAGACATTATTGAATCTATTTCTTTAAGGCAAACAAAAAAGGATAAGAAAGCTGGAGAATTAACCCATGAGAGTGTAATGATTACCTTTATAAGAATTATATTCTTAATGGACTTGTTGATGATCTGTATGAATACTATAGTTCCAGCAATAGTGTTAGACAAGTATGTGATGCTATAAAGAAGGGGAAGTTGGAGCTAAAAAGTATGTTGTAGCATGAAATGCTATAAAGAAGAAATATGATATCGAGGAACTTCGAGCTAAAAAGTGTGTTGTAACCGCTACCTCAAGCATCAGATTACCGATGACAAATACGTGGAGAAATTCATAAGACAGCTCAGGAGATCATCTTAAGGTATGACTTTAGATGAATTTTTCAAATTGATTGTTATTAACGACAAACTGTCTCTGTTTGGAAGGATTTCAAAAATTCTTAAAACAAAAGAATTTTCTCTAAAGAGTAGATAACCCGTCTCTAGAAAAAAAATGTTGTTTATTATTTTTCTGAATTAGGCATAATTTACTTATATCCAAGGCATGTTTAAATTTAAGTGTTGAAATTAAGAATGTCTCCTTCTATTTACATGTTGTGTGATTTTAATATTTGACATATTAGACTTTGTCATGTGAACACATGTTATTTCAAACTTAAGTAACTCAAGTTTAATATCAATGTTATCTTTAAATGATATTGAAAAAAAATGTGATTTTTCTAGTCAAGCTAAAATAACAAAGAGTTCACATAAATCTATAGTTAGAAAATCCGAGTCTTTAGATTTATTACACTCTGATATATGTGAACTTGATGAGACGTTAATAAGAAATGAAAATTATTATTTTATCACTTTTATTGACGATCGTTCTGACTATACTTTTATATATCTAATGAAAAATAAAAGTGAAACACTTGACATGTTTAAAATCTTTGTAATTGAAATTGAAAATCAATTTAGTAGAAAGATTAAGAGATTTCCTAGTATAGAGGAACAGAGTATGATTCTAGTTTATTTAATGAATCTTATAAAACTCAAGGAATTATACATGAACCACAACACCTTATTCACCTGAAATGAATGGTAAAGTTGAAAGAAATAATATGACTCTGACTGAACTATTTGTTGCTATTAGGCTTAACTCTGGTGCTGCATCTCATTGGTGGGAGGGAAATTATTTTGACTGTTTGCTATGTTTTGCATAGAGTTCCAAAATCTAAAAGCAAAACATCTCTTTATCAGATAATAAGGAAAAGACAACCAAACTTGTCTTATCTTCGAACATGGGGTTGTCTGACTTATGTCAGAATCCTCGATCCCAAACGAATTAAACTCGCCAGTAGAGCATATGAATGTGTATTCATTGGTATGCAGTAAACAGTAAAGCGTATAGGTTTTATGACCTAAATGCAAAAGTGATCATAGAGTCAAATGATGTTGACTTCTATAAAAATAAATTCCCTTTCAAATCGAGAAATAGTGGGGGTAGCTAACCAAGTCATACTCCCGTGACAAGAAGCACTAAAAGCAACAAACAAGGTGAATTGGAAACTCAAAGAAGTAAAAGAATCATTGTTGCTAAAGATTATGGACCATAATATATGGCCTATAATTTAGAAGAGGATCCTGCAAATCTCAAATAAGCCTTGTCATCATTGGATGCAAATCTTTGGCAAGAAGCTATAAACGATGAAATGGATTCTCTAGAATCTAACAAGACCTAACATATAGTAGACTTGCCTCATGGTTGCAAACCAATAGGTTGTAAATGGATTTTGGAAAAGAAACTAAAACCCGATTGAACTATTGATAAATACAAGACACCCCTTGTAGCCAAAAAGAAAATATAGATTTCTTTGACACTTATTCACTAGTCACTAGAATAACATCCATTAGGGTACTCATTTCTCTAGCAGCTTTTCATAACTTGGTGATACACCAAATGGATGTTAAAAAAACTTTTTTAAATGGTGATCTGGAAGAAGAAATCTATATGGAACAACCTAAAGGTTTTGTAATTCATGGACAAGAATACAAGGTATGTAAGTTAGATAAATCTCTGTATGGTTTTAAACAAGCTCCTAAGCAATGGCATAAAAAATTTGATAACTTAATTATATCGAATGAGGTTAAAGTGAATGAAAGTGACAAATGTATTTATTACAAATATGAAAATGGCATTTGCACTATCATATGTCTCTATGTAGACAAATTACTCATATTTGGTTCAAATATTCATGCTGTAAATACTGTGAAATCATTGTTGAGTAACAACATTGATATGAAAGACCTCGGAGAAGCGAATGTAATCTTAGGAATCTAGATTACTAGGTCAGAAAAGGGAATTTCTTTGGATCAATCTCATTATGTTGAAAAGATCCTAAAGAAATATAAATACTTTGACTGTAAACCTGTTTGCCCACCATATGATCCAAGTGTGAAACTTTTTAAGAATACTGGTGAAGGTGTTAGACAAACTAAATATGCGAGCATAATTGACAACTTCAGGTATGCCACTGATTGTACTAGACCCGACATTGCCTATGTCGTGGGACTATTGTGCAGGTTTACTAGTAGATCTAGTATAGAGCATTGACACACTATTGAAAGAGTCATGAAATACCTAAAAAGGACCATGAGTCTAGAATTACATTATCAAAGATTTCCTATCGTCCTTGAAAGATACAGTGATGTTGATTGGAACACCTTGCCAGATGTCTCTGAAGCAACCAGTGGCTATAATTTTAGTATAACCGATGGTGGTGTATCTTGGAAATCGAAGAACAGACGATAATGGCTCAGTCCACTATGGATTCTGAAATGATAGCACTAGCTACTACTAGTGATGAAGCGAGCTGGTTGAGATGTTTGCTAGCTGAGATCCCTTTTATGGGAAAAACCTATGCTAGTTGTGTTGATCCACTGCGATTGTACCGCAGCTATTGCAAAAATAGAGAATCGTTATTACAACGGTAAGAAACGACAAATACGTCATAATCACATCAGAGTTAGCGAATTACTTACTAAATGAGCTGTAACAGTGGATCATGTACGCACTGATGATAATTTAGCAGATCCTTTGACGAAAGGATTGACTAGAGAGAAATTCATAAATACATCCAAAAGGATGAGACTATTGCCTATAGATCATTGAGTCACTCATGATGGTAACCCGACCTAAAAGACTGGAGATCCCAAGAATTAGGTTCAATGGGTAATAACAAGTCATAATGATATGAGATGAACATGTTATTATATCTAACAAAAGCATGATTCCTAAAACGATGAAAGGTTGAGATAATAGAAAATCTTATTGAGATCTATACTCTATGTGGAGGGAGTACCTAGCTACAGGAGTACTCTTGATAGACTCACATATGTGAATGTGGAAATGGGGTCACTTTCTATGGAATTTCGAGGCAAAAAAATTCCTAGAGCGTTCACTATACTGGGATAGACGTGCAGGGCCATTAACGCACGAGCTTTTGAGAATACACCCTATGAAAATGTTGTGTGTGGGTTTGATGTTAGAGATAAAGTTCAAGACTACGAGTCACTCTTGTTGAATATGAATCTCACTTACTATGCAAAGGTTCGAGTCAAGAGACACATTTGCTTATGCAAAATCTTATAGAAGCGTTTGACGCTATTTTGGAAACATTTTTTTAATTCAAGTGGGGGATTGTTGGAACATAATGTGTAAATTTAAAAATTGTTGAAGTCCCACATTAAAAAACTCTCATTTTGAGTAGTTTTAATCACTATATATATATATATATATATTCTCAAAATTTTGTTGAAGTCCCAAATTGGATAGAAAACATATGTGGGTTTGCTTCCATCACTATATAAAGAGTGTCAATTTATTGTGAAAAGCACACCAAAGTTGGATGCATTTCCCAACTTTTTCTTTTCTCCCTATTATATTATGCTCGATTGTTACCGAACCACTTCTCCTCTTTCTTTCTGTCCATTCGATATTTTAGAGCGGTTGTTATACTGTAGTCCCTTCGATATTTTAGAGTGGTTGTTATATCGTAGTCCCTTCGATATTTTAGAGCGGTTGTTATACCGTAGTCCCTTTGATATTTTAGAGCGGTATTGTACTGTAGTCCCTTCAATATTTTAGAGCGGTTGTTATGCCATAGTTCCGTCGAGTTTTTAGTGGTCCTAATACCACTATCATTTTAGAGCGGTTTTATACCGTAGTCCCATCGATTTTTAAGTGGTCATAATACCATTATCCTTTTAAAGTGTTTTCTATGCCACATATTGTACTCCTAACGATTTTTGAGTGATCATAATACCACTATCCTTTTAAAGTGGTCTTTATGTCGCATGTCGCAGTCCTTTAGATTGTAGTCATTTTGATTTTTGAGTGGTCATAGTACCATATTGCGAGGCTTTAATCGCCTTATTAAGAGTGACTTTAACCGTCATATTGAGAGTGACTTTAGCAGCCATATTGATAGTGTAATTTTAGAATTGTTTTCTACGGTGCAGTGGAACTCCAATACAGTGAATCTGAGTTGTTTTATCTTGGGGATGTCGTGGTTGATAGCCTGTCTTGCTCAATTTGGGCAGTGTCGCGGAACGTCTTAAAAATTGCGACGTAGTCCGCGACTCAATCCAATAATATATTAGGTGGCACAAATTGTGATTTTTAAACAGTTTTTTCAAACTCAAAATATATCAGCAACTACATGTAGAAATTTGTTTTCTCGCGGGTATGGAGATAAGAGAGAAAATTCCTTTGTAAAAAGTTAATGTGGGGATGATGACGAGGTTGTTCTCACTTCCTACATGTTCTCCATTCCATTGAATACTACTGCAATATATTTTTATAAATATATAAATGAGTTGTGAATACAATCTCTTTTTATTTATTCTTTTGTAGAAACCAACATAATTCAAAACAAAATAACATATCTTATTGTTTTTATTCCTATTATTCCCAAAGCCGTAAAGATATGTGGGAATAGGGACGAGATATAAACTTTTTTTGTGATGGACAACAAAGATGGGGATGGGGAACATGTTGAGGGGAAGGAAGCATTTCCAACTTTGTTCCATTGACATCCGTATCTTCAATTGTGGTGTATTTTTCAAGGACCATCTTGGCAATTTTATTAGAAAATTTGCAGCTATTTTAGGACTTATGCATGCTCTTAATGCAAAATTAATTTCAGCCATGTTAGCAATCAAAATTGCTTTTGATTGAGGTTGGACTTACTTATGGCTTGAATGTGATTCTAGCACAACTCTACAAGCATTCACTAATTCATCCATTTTTAATGTACATATATTAACTTCCCATTATTTTTAAATCATTTTAATTGAAAATAGTATAAAAGCAAAGTTAGTAAAAATTAAAAATCACACGCATACAAATAATTCAGAATAAAATTAGTCCATTGACCAGACTTATTTGTACCACATATTTGCCCATCCATTAATTTTCTATGGGCCTTCCCAAGCCCATCCATTTGAGTGCCAACATAGATAACGTCTTCATGGATGACCCATCTTCCATCATAGCACAATTAGCAAACTTTTGTAGTTCTTTCACTCTTCTTCTAATTTCTTCACTCTCCAAACCCTCCATCACACTCTTTATGAGATTAGCCACTTCCTCCTTTTCTACTATGCCTTTGCTATTACATTTTGGTCTCAAAGCAACTTTGAGGCCATAAGTTACCAATGCAGCGTTGCATCTTTGTTCAGCAAATAATGGCCAAGCTATCATTGACACTCCATGCATAATACTCTCCAAAATTGAATTCCAACCACAATGAGTTAAAAATGCACCAATTGCATTGTGCTTAAGGACTTCAACTTGTGGGGCCCAATCACACATAACAAGACCTTGTCCTTTTGTTCTTTGTAAAAAGCCCAAAGGTAAAAAATGTAATGGGCCCACTTCTTCATTGCTTAGGTAGGTAGCAGTGGCTTTATTATTTGGTGGTCTCACATTAACCCATAAAAATTTCTGGTTACTTAATTCCAATCCGAAAGCAAGTTCATTTATTTGATCTTGTGAAAGTGTTCCACCACTTCCAAATGAAAGGAAGAGAACTGAGTTACGTGGTTGGTTATCTAACCATAGTAAAGATTCGGACTTGTTTTTTTGAATTGTGGGCCTTGTTTGTATGATGGGCCCAATTGGATATACATTAGGTGTAGTACCATTTAGTATACCATTTTGAAATATTGCTTCTAAAGCTTTTGATTCCATTTGAAGGAAGGTATTGATTATGATGCCATCAGCTAGACGAAGTTGTTTGGAGCGGTGAAGAAACAACTTGTAAGCTAAATTGGATCTATCTTGAACACTGTCTAGGAGATCTGTGCCATTAACAGATATGCAACCTAGAAGCAAGTAAATGTCCAAGTCATTTAATGTTATGATTTTGAAATGTCATTATAAATATGACCCTCATATTTAATGTTTAACATCAACTTGTTTAAAAATCAATAAATGTATTAAAGAAATTTAAAGAGATCATATTTTGGTCTAATACTTGTTCAAAAGCAAAGAGCTAAAATTTTCAATTCAAATTGAAAAACTCATAACAAATTTGAGTTTCTTTAAGAAGTGAAGGGAGTGTACTTTGATATACTTTTTTAACCATTAGAGTTTAGACCCTTGATATTTAGTAGCTTGAGTCTTATACCTACCCAATTTCCAAGCCAAGAAATTTGAATCTTTCTTCTATTGGATTCAAAATAATTCATTATGATTCAACTCAATTCTAACAAACCACTAAAAATATCTAACAATTACGCAAGCGATTACATATATATAATAGGTCAAATTACATATTAAGAATTATATTGAAAGTTATATTCATTTAATAATATCTTTAAGATAAATATCTTCAAAATCAACAGTTTGATTGAAAGCTACTACTATTATATAAATCATTTTTATAAATTTTAACATTAATCTATAATCATTTCCTATATTATTAAAATGTGTCAAAATTAACATTATATATATTTACACAAATAATATAAATATTAAATCAAGATTACATGGAAAGTGGTGTGTTAATTTGACTCACCCGGAATCTCTATTGGTTGGGGATGGTCTTTGTACTCAGAGGTAATTGTTTCATCCAACTTTGAGGAGTATAGGCACATTGACAACACCATTGCCGAACAAGGAAAATATGTGTAGGATAAGATGTTCAACTCCTTAGCAAATTCATGTGCTTCATGTGCAAAGACATCAACAATTAGAGCAACCATATTATTTGAGCTAGTACTAATTATTGACCTTAAGGTTTCACGCACTAAAGGCATAGATCTAGTGACCGATATTTGAATTTGAGATTCAAGCACTACCTCATTCCTTATTATATCCTCAACGTTAATTGGAGGAAGGTAAATGTATTGTATGTTAGACGGGAGGGTATCAAAGAAGGGTTTGGAAGATATGGAAAGAGAATCACTAATTGTGGGAATGATGCATGTGACATGGAAAATGTTTTTGTAAAGATTAACTAATCTTTTAGCAAACTCGAGAATTGAAACTTGATGGCTAATGACAGGGATAGTGACTAGGGCTATGTGAGTTCTTGCTTCCATGAGAACCAAACAAGTACTATAGCATTACAAACCTCACACAACAATGAATTCATTACCAACCTCACACAACAATGAATTGTCCAGACACACTTCTCTATTTTTATACTCATGACTCATACGAGTAGACATGGCATCAGGGTGGAGCAGAGGCAGATTTAGCGGTGTGAAATTTAGACTCTCATTTCCGTCTGCAATTCTGGTTTTGGATTTTCCCGTCCACACCCGCATCCATTCATATATATAAAATTATAAATTTAAAAATCATATATATTATAATTAGTATAATAAAATTAAAAAAATATATTTTTTATAGAGATGAGATTTTTAATTTTTAAAAAAATATTAAGTATATTTAATATGTGCATATATATAAAATTTAAAAATTACAATAATATTACTAACAGGGCGGGTATGAGTGCAGATGCAGGGTGGATATCAATACACTCGCACTCGAATTTTCAGTCCGGAGAAAATCTGCACCCGCACCCAATCAAAACAGATTTTCCCTACCCAAATAAAACGGTTTCGGGTGGGTACCGCGGGTAAAGGTTATGTTGTGATCCCTATCTACAAGAAAAACATATCATATTTATGGTAAGATTTAATTTTAATCAATTTCACCATATTTAATATTATTTTGCTAAAATTGTAATTTAATTATTGTTTTGATATAAAACAAATTTCAAGAGAAAACTAAATATTATAGAAAGGGTGTAGTTTGAGAAATTAAATTATAGTTTTTCATTATATGAAAAAAAAAACAATATTTCAACATCAATCTAATTATTTTCCTAAGAACGTTTATATGAGATGTGACATATCTTTTCTAGCTTACCCAAGATCTTAGATTTAAACTTGAACTTGAAATATAATACCGATTTAAAAAAAATATAGCTTTTCCATTTTGTAAGAAATGAAGAAAAGAATCTAGTTGGTTCCACTTTCTAAAAATGAGTTTATGCTGTTTATATAATTATAACCATTTATAGAAAGAACAAAATTGATAGTTGGAGAACAATTATGGCCTCTATCTAATTTTATAAATTTTTTACTACTCTAAAATAAAATATAAATAAAAATGATAATAAGAAATTAATATATCTAATCTTAAGTTATATATATCAATTTTCCGATTATAGTTTTTGTTTATATTTAATTCTTGAAAGAGTATGAAGTAATAACCAAACTAAACTGAATGATTAGTTTGAGGAGTAGTGATGATGCATTTGATTGGCACAAAAATAAGTTATGGACTAGACAACAAAATTCAATTGTAATATATTTGACTCAAAAATTAGTATGGAACTTTGAAAAAATGGAAAACAACTGAGAGAACACAAAAACTATAATTCTTGTCTCGTTTAATTATTAGACAATTTTTTTGTCTTAAATACATACAAACTATATAAAATACCCTCTATTTTCTACCCCTACCCCCACCCCCAAGTCAACTCGACTAACAAAACCAAAAACATAAATTACCATTTTCTTTACATAATTTATTTGATCAATTTTTTTATTATAATTTTTTTAATATATGTAAAATGAATAAATATAACATTTATTGTAAAATAAATGAAATAAATTAAAAATTATGAAAAATGTAGAATTGAATAAAAAAACTTATATTTTTTTATCTCTTTATTTTTTTTATGAGTCATATTAACAGTGTCCTTATGACATTTGTTAAGAAATGAAAAATGAAAATAAAAAATAAATTATGAGTAGATAATTTCACCTTTTATAATATTAATATATCAATCACACAACTTTCAATATTTTTTTTCTACATTTTAATTCTTAATAAATTTTCCAGAAACACTTTCTAGCATTTTTTTTATATGTAAGATTTTTGTCCTATATTTTTAATTTGACAATTTTAATCCCTTTAAATTTTTAATTTTTAAAATGGAACCGACTGCCCAAAATTTTGATGATTTTACAAACATGGCAATATGTGCATCGTAGATATCGAGGTCACGTCACTTTAATTTTTAATCATTTTTTAAAGTTTTAATTTAATATAATCAAAATTTTTTATTTTAGTTTGTATAAGTTTATTTTTGTCTAATCTTAATTTTTGTAAATATTTTTATGTTTATTTTTTATCCTTGTTCTTTTTTATTTCATATAAAATTAGTTTTCATTAAAATAAATTCTGCTATATATATAATATTTGATTTTAGTAACATAAGAAATTGCATCAACTAGTTTTAATAAAAATCAATTTTATATATATTAAAACAAAAGAACAAAGATAAAAACAAAAAAACAAAACAAAAATATTTATAAAAACAAATATAAAACAAAAAAATTACAGAGACTAAAAAAAAAAGTATTTGCATATGCCAAATAAATATTTAAATCTAGGATCAATTATTATTAATTGTATAAATGAAGTTAAAAAATGAGAAGGAATTTACATATTTTCTTATTAATTAACTAATCATTAACAACATGACTAACACAGAAAGTTAACCTAAACTAATTAAGTTTCCATGGATAGAAAAACACACATTGCTTAATCTCAATCCAAATCCATCATTGCTTCTCTTTCATCTCTCAAAATAAATACCATTGTTCATCCTTCAATAAACTTGCCCCCTATGCCATCTATCATTGAAACATTAAACTCAATAACATCAAAAGTGGTTTGCCAATAATAGCTTGACCACTTTTTGCTGAGCAAAGAATGATTGCAACAATTGTAGCTGATGGACTTAAAGTTGCTATTAGGCCAAAGGTTGATCATGAGAGTGACATTGTGGAAAAAGGTGGAATTTCCAATGTGTTGAAGAGGTTAATGGTAGAGGATGAAGGAATAGAGATTTGTGAGAGGATGAAATTTTTGCAATATGCTGCTGCTGATGCAATAAAAGTAGATGGATCTTCCATAACAACCTTCTCTCAATTGGTCACAAAATGGACCAATTTAGAAGGCTGCAGTGAAAGTTAATTTTATAACTTCTCTGCATTTATGCATATCTATGTTTTTCTTAACTTGTTTAAGCTTTCACTTTTGTATGAATAAAGAAAAAAATTCTACTATCTCATGGTCTATTTTATTATGCATTTTTATCATCATTTTGAGTCTTTTATTTTTTGGAAATTACTAATTACCACTTGGAGAAGGTCAGATATGTTAGCAACCAACAATACAAGTATCATCTTATAGGCAAGATGAGATTATTTCCATTTCTCAAAGATATGATGAAGTCTACCATTATACTAGCTTCGTGTGTATGTTGGCATACATTTTTAGAACATGTAACATAAATTAAATATTTATTAAGAATTTTATATTTTTAGAAATGGAGAGGATATCAAGTTTTTAGTGACAGAGGCTCGTTTGTAACAAAATTCACTTGACAATCAAAGTCATTGCAAAGGGGTTGATACATATAGTAGTGTTTTAAAAATCAGATTGAACTAATCGGTTTAATTAATGGAATTGAAAATCGATAAATTTGATTTTTGGTTAATCTTGTTTGAACCATAGTCCGATCAATCATTGTTGGAACTTTGATTAATTAGTAAGTTTTCAAGTTTAAAATAGGCTTGTTAAATCTCCTCTTTTTTATTTGCAAATTAATTGGAAAATAATACTATGGAGTTAACCCTTTATTAAACTTACGCAACTTTTAATTGTATGTAATAATGTAAAAATAATAATAATTTTTTACTCAATGTAATAATAATAATCTAAACTCTAATCACTTGAACAACAGTTTTAGTTCTCCAATGTCACCCCTAAACTTCTCCATTTTAATGCCAATTGTGTAAGTGCCCTTGTTGAAGATCCATTTTCCTTCAAAGCATCAATAGCATCACCTTTCAACTTTTCCATTCTTTGTCTAATTCCCTTTCCTTCTTCACCTTTCATTAAATTCTTTACAACCTTATCAATCTCTCCCCTTTCCACTATACCTTTCTCATTAAGTTTAGGCCTAACTGCCACTTTCAAACCATCAGTTACTAAAGCAGCATTCATCTTTTGTTCAGCAAAAAGTGGCCATGCAATTAATGGAATTCCATTTACAACACTCTCAAGTGTTGAATTCCAACCACAATGTGATAAAAACCCACCAATTGAGCTATGACCAAGAATTTCAATTTGAGGTGCCCAATATGGAACTACAAAACCTTTCCCTTTTGTTCTTTCCAAGAAACCATTTGGTAAAAATTGAAAAACATCCTCTTCATATTCATCACTACCAATGTCATCAATAACACCAAATTTATTTGGTGGCCTTAAAACCCACAAAAATTTTTGACCACTCAATTCTAATCCATATGCAAGCTCAATTATTTGATCATTACAAAGTGTTCCACCGCTTCCAAAGGAAACATATAAAATGGATTTTTCTTCATGCTTATCCAACCATCTAAAATATTCACTATCACTAATTCCCTTATTATCACATGAAACATTATTTTGTATAAAAGGTCCAATTGGATAAATAGAAGAAATTCCTTCACCCTCTTTATGTTGCAAAGCTTTTATGGTCATTTCTTCAAGCCCAAGAAAGCTATTAATCATTATACCATCAGCTAAATAAAATCTATCATTAGCTTCCAGAAAAACCTTGTACGCTTCGCTAGATCGATCTTGCATAGGGTCGGGAAGATCGCTACCATTAATTGGTATGCAACCCGGAATTTCTAAAGGTTCTAATAGGTCTTTGTACTCAGAGCAAATTTTTTTGTCTAGCTTGGAAGAATATAAACAAAGTGATAGTAACATAGTAGTGGATGGAAAATATGAATAGGCCAAAATATTGAGTTTTTTAGCTAATGGTAATGCTTCGGTTATTAAACCGTCGGCAACAATAGCAACAAGTTTTGAACTAGAATGTAATGTGTTTAATGCATCATAAATTATAGGAATTGAACGATATATAGTGGCTTGAACTTTGAGGGCTGGGTGAATATCTTTTGGTAAATCTTCTAAATTTATTGGTGGAAGAAAAATGTAGTCAATGGTTGATGGAAGAGTTTCAAATAGAGATTTGACATTGTTGCATGGTGAACCAAATATTGGGTTGATGCATGTGACATGAATGTTTTTGTCTAGATTAACCAATTTCTTGGTGAATTCAAGAATTGAACGTAGATGGCTATATACAGGAACCGTAACTATGGCTATGTGAGTTTTGGTCTCCATTTGATTATTTAATATTGACATTGTTGTTGAAATATTGATAAATTTATAAGAATTAAAGAGTTATGTTTAATACTAATAACTCTCTTTTGGTTTGAAACCTCTTTTACTTGAATTAATCATAGAATTGATGTTGATATTTTAACTTACACAAAATTGAAGTGCTTCAATATAATAGAAATGAAACCTCTCTCTTGATCTGAAACCTCTAAAAATAGAAACAGAAGGTTTGTCAAATTGTACCAAAAACCATCATAATTATGAGTTAATTTATGATTTAGAAATATAAAAGTTAAGTCAACTAAAAATGTCGATATTGTTATACCGAACATGCAAATTAAGTTACATTTTCTTTTTAAAAAACCTTGCAATTATGCGTAAATTTTAAGTGGTATATAGCACTTTGTCAGTAGACAAAAAAATATGCGGATTAAGTTACATTTTCTTTTTGAGATTTTTTTTGGTTGTGTCAAACTTTTCTTTTGAGATTTATATTCTAAATTAATTATTTATGCATATTAGAACTATTAGCATTTAAAATAAGGAGAAGAGCCTCTATAAATATAGAAAATTTAAATGCAAAGTTCCTTATAAAATTTAAATGTACTTTTATTACTAAATAAAAAAAATAAAATAAAAAATTGTGGATTTCAACGGAGCAGTGAGATTTAAAGGTCGGGGAAATCAAGAGCATTGCCAAAATATATCTCTCAACGAATGTCCAACAGTGACTCTCATTACGCTTATAAATTTGTGAATTGTGATATCAAAATTGATAATTTTTTACACTCAAATAAAAACTGAAAAATAAACTTAGAACTGATCCTTTGTAATATTTATTTTTCTTAGATTAAAACTGATCCTTTTTTAGACTCAATAATTGTAATATTTAAGAAATAATATATGGGAGTTTTTTTTTTTCTCACCCCTTAAAGTTAATTTAAAAGTATATTTGAAAACAAACAATTTATACCATCTAAACAAATATTTCTTGCCAGAAAAATAATTTTTTTTTTGTGAAGAGTCATGTGTGGTTTTTTAGATGTGTAAGGAAGAAAATATATTATAACGTATATTAGTCCCCCTCAAATAAATCAAGCAAATTCTCTGCCTCTACTAATTCCTAGACCCATATCTATGTAATTAGCAACTTCAATACCATCTAAATACTTAAGGACTCTTACATGTACCTGTTATCCACACATTCAAAACATGCCAAAGGACTAAATATCAAGATAACAAATTCACAAACTCTTTGAAAATAATAAATTCATAGGCTTGCAAGTGGTATTATGGTAAATATGTAAAAATAATTAATATGATATCTATATTGTATATTAAAGGAATATTTAGTTTTGGTGTGACATGTTTTCTTCTAATCATTCCTTTAGTTTAATCTATTCAACTATAAATTATCTTTTTTATTTATTTTAAATAATTAAAATTTTCAATATCTATACCTTTAAATAAAAGATACTAACTTCTGATTTGATCGCTTTAGGTAAATATTGTCAGAATTTTGGTGTTACTTTTTTTTTTTTTTTAGTATGTGTGTTTCATCTTGTTTAGCATATCTTTAATTTAAAAAATAAAGATATCACAATTTAAGAGAAAGTACTATATCAATCAAACAAATTCATAGAAAATAAATAAAATCTATTTTTTATTATTCTAAAGTACATGTGATCGAGAGATTCAGATAATTTCATGCTCTCTTGTGATTAAAGAGTGGAAGTCAACAGACCAAAAAACAAGTGAAAGTGTAGTGAAAGAAACTTTTTAATTAATAATTTTTTCTGTTGTAATAACTTTTTATTTTATTTCAATATTATAAAAAGTTGATCATATACAATATTGTAGAAATTCTACACCTGAGTTGGTCTATATATATTTTCATGTAATCTATCGGCCAAATAGATGTACATATGTCCCATAGCTCCGGTGCGAAAGTCATTTTTATATCTAGATTTCATGGTTACTATTTCACCATCCTCAATCTTGATTGAACCTGGTTCTGGATAACACGTAGACATTCCCACCAGATAACCTTTTTCATTACCTGGTTCATCTCCCTTTCCATATGTTGGATTTGAAGTACACAAAACCCTCCCATCCTAAATTCATGAAAATATTATCATTAGAAGTGAGGATGATTTAAAGTATAGACTTCAAACAATAATATAACAAAGTAAAATGTATCACTTAAGGAACATGGCAAGCACAATACAGTTGTTTTTTATATAATACAATCACACAATTAATTTAATAAGACATGCATATCGATAAAATAATAAAGATTATGAAAGTATATAAGACAATAGTATCTTTAACATGTTAGTACTCGTTTGCACGTTAATATAATATAACGAACATTACCTATCCATATATAGTTCCGTTAATGACACCTGTATGCATATGAGCAGTGCCGTAGATGAGATAACCGCCTTTTTCCATTGGGATGTTTGCTTTCTGAATATGAGGAGGAGAATGCTTTATACCATGATTACTTGGTGGAATAGTATACTCGGCCTGTAACCATCAAATTGAACAAACAAAAAAGCAATATTACATATTATGTTTTGGAATTTAATTTAATATTAATTGAAATTTGAAACCAATTGAAATTTACCTGACAATCATGGATTACTAGAGAACCAATTTTTTTTACTCGATCAGTTGCATCAAGTATATAAAATCTAACAGGAATTTGATGTTGGTCCCAATCAACCCATGTTATTTTGTATCTTATGGCAAGCTTTCTCCTAGGTGCTTCAAAACCCATTTTCAATTTGCACTGTAATTCATCCTTGCAACAAAATAATCCTCCTTTATAATTTGGGGATAATGGTTTGCCATCGACGCCAAATGTGTCATTATAAAAATTCTTTGGCAAATTAATAAAATGGTTGCACCTACATTCCGAGCAACTTTTCTTATCTATTGCGCCACGTGTATCAATTACCATGAGATTGAGGAGCCACTTTTCTTGGAATCCAATTGGAACATTTTTAGGATCACCAAGTTCTACAGCATAAGGATTTGGAAGTTTTGAAATTGTTCCTCGTGATTCACCTCCCAAGCCCCAATAAGCTGGAAGAATATTACCATTACATGTTCCTTGATTTCTAATGTAAATAGCACCTTCCATGGGATCATGAGGAATTGGTGAAGTAGTATTCCATATTTTTGTTTGGTATTTAATTGCAAACCAATGATGTAGGTATGCTTCATGTAATGGTACAGAATTTCCTTCTTCATCGACTATTTCACTATCAAAGCTTTTTACTCCAATATGACCTTTTGGAAATTCTATATCTAAAAAAGTTTTCGCAGCAACTGTTCCTGGTCCCACTTCAAAATTTTGAGAAATAAAAGTAGTTGTCTTTAGGTTGCTATTAATTTCAAATTCATCCCCTAAATAAATTGCACTTGTTGTGGTTGATAGCAATATCATTGTTGATGATAAAAATATTAACGCTCTACATAAAACAAACCTCATGGTGATGATTTTTCCTTTGCTCTGGTAATGAAATTTTGTGCATATAGATGTTGATTTTGGTGCATTTTATATAGAAAGACTCAACAATATAGTGAAACTGGCATGACTATGACAATTAAAGAATGACGTTGACGACCTATTTATAATGGGTGTGTAAGGTGTATAGAGTTTATAAGTTCTTTCAGAAATTTTTGTTGTTATTGTCATTGAGTTGTTTTGATAAAAAAAATTTCGACAAAGAGTTGTTTCGATAATTAGTTATTTAAAAAAGATGTGTTACTTTAACGTTAAATCTCTTATGTTTTATCATATGCAAAAGACACGGTATTTGACACCAAAATTTTGATTTCAAAATATTATTTCTCTAAAAAAAAAATGGTTTCGCTAATTATATAACTATATATGTACAAATATGCATAAATTACGTTTTTTTTTACAAAAATTATACTAACAATATCATACCTTTAAATAATGTGTTTATATATATATATATATATATATATATATATATATATATATATATATATATATATATATTTAATTTACAACTACATAATTATTTTTGGTACATGTATTGTTAAATATATTATATTGCTGCAAATCTAACAAGTATTTGAGTATATCTATGAAAATGTTGATTAGTCAAAGTCCTTGTGAACAATGGTAGAGCTAGCTCAACTTTTATGAGAAGACCGAAGACTAAATTATAAGAGTAAATATACTTTTAAATTTAAGATATTAAAATCGACTAATAAAATATAATATTTACATTAAATTTTAGTTTACAAAATGTAGGACTTTGTCTTACGGATAAACTTAAAAACATGGTTCTTGTTTTAACCCGTATTCTTCTTCATCTTTTTCCTTAATTTCATTGAAACCCTAAACCATAAAAATTTTGTTTTCCTTAAATTTTCATTTTCTTCTCTTATTTTTTTTCTTCATATTCTTATCCAAATTTTTGTGCTTCCTAATTTCTTCTTCCCCAATTTTCATCTGCCCCAATTTTTTCTAACCTCATTCGTCTTCTTTTCAAAGACCTCTATGAAATTAAGAGTCTCTTTGTTACATTTTTTTTTTTTTAAAATGATTGCGTTTTAAAACAAAATATTCAATTTTCAATGTTTTCATTTATTGGTTACAACTTTTGAAAAATTAAAATATGAAAATAATTTAAAAATTGCTTAAAATAAAAAGTTGTTTTGAGTATCTTCTTGTAAAAATCATTTTTCATAATTGATTTTTTGTTTAAAAAAACATTTTCATTAAAATGGACAAACACAAAACAAGTTCTAATTTTTTATATATATCTATAACAAATAACCTCTAAATTATTAAATATCAAAATCATTTTTTTATAATTCATACATTAAATTATATCTTTCAAAAATCATTCTAATTATATTTATGCATGCATTATTTGATAGGTGACATTATACATAATTATTTAACATAAATATTATTTTACTCCAACCTTCTAAACTCAATCTCTTGGGTGTTCTGTCCAAATCTCTTTTCTTAGTAATATTTCAATTATATGTTTGATATCAGTGTAGTAACAAGTGTTTGATATCAATTTTATATCCTTTTACAAATACGATATCAACATTCCCAAGAACTAAAACCAGGTATTTTGTTTTTAATTCTTATAAATATAAATATTACATTTATCAAATTTAATATGAATTAATTTTACAGAAATCAAAAACAAAATCTCAAAAACTAAAAATACAAAAAAAATATATATTTGTGTTGACTAATATAAACTAATTTGATAATTAATAATAAAAAATAAGTATGAATTTCATGAAGTGAGTGGGTGGGTAGTTGTAATTTTGATAGTTAAATAAGTATTGACGAGGGAGCAGTTGTGTCTGTTTGTTTAATAAAAAAACACGTCATGAAACCAAACTGAAGAGATTAATATTTTTCTCTTTCGTGGAAACAGGGAATTCTCTATCTCTCTCTAAAAAAAATGGATTCAACAACACAAGAGTATTATCAGAACGTCGTCGTAATGAGACACGGAGATCGCATCGACAATTTGGATCCTTTATGGATATCAAAAGCCAACAAACCATGGGACCCACCTCTAGTCGAAGAAGGTCGGGTCAGGGCATTCTGTACGGGTCGTAAGTTGCGTAGCCTTTTAGGATTTCCTCTCCATCGTGTCTTCGTTTCACCTTTCCTCCGCTGCATTCACACCGCCACTGAAGTCATCATCGCCCTCTCCGCCGTCGATGATAACCCCGACGCCCTTACCGGTGACTCCCTTACCATTGATCCTTCCAAACTCAAGGTCATTTTTTATATTGTATGATTACTTTAGGATCATTTTGGATAAATTACTCTTTAGGTTAAATATTAACCTAGCACGTCTCTTAACTTAATTTCAAATTTCAGTTAACTTTTTAGTCTTTTATTTTTTTTTTTTTGATTTGGTCTTTTATTTTAATTTTAACCGACAATTTGATCTTTTATGTTTTAAAATGTCAACAATGTTATCCTTTTTTTTCTACAAAAATTCAAAAAATTCTTCAAAATTTTGAACTAAAACACATAAAATTAATTATATTTTTTAATATAATACAAATTTCATCAAATTCATAACTCAAATCTTCAAATAAACTCATACAAAAATTTCATCAAATTTCATTCTTTATTTGATGTTGTTAGAGATGGAAATATGAATTTATTTGAAAATTTGAGTTTCGAATTTGATGAAATTTGTATTATATTGAAAAATATAATTAATTTTATGGGTTTTGTTTGAAAATTTTGATAATTTTTTTAATTTTTGTAAAAAAAAAAAGATAATATTGTTAAACATTTTAAAACATATTAAATTATCACTTAAAATTAAAATAAAGGATCAAATCGAAAAAATAAATAAATAAATAAAGGACTAAAACGTTAACTGAAATTAAGATTAGTGACTACTATTTAGCCTTACTATTTATTTATGCACTCACCTTCACAAAACTGCAGGCCTCTGTTGAATATGGTTTATGTGAAATGATGAACAATATTGCAATTAGGCTTGATGTGGTTCCTAAAGATGGAAATTGGGGTTTTGACTTATCAGAGCGTGAGGCCATGCTTCCATCAGGAACAGTGGATAACAATGTTGAAAGGGTGTATAAAAAGGTATAATATAATACACTCTTTCTTCATTTTGTATTGCCAATTATATATATTTGATCATTACTTTTTTGTTTTTGTTTGAGGAACTTATCACTCTAGTTACCTGAGTGGGAGGAGTCGGTTTCGTGTACAAGGGCTAGATATCAGCAAATAATTAAAGACCTTGCTGATAAACATCCTTCTGAAAACTTGCTGCTTGTCACACATGGTATGTATCATATTCAATTTTCTGTTTTATAACACTTCAAACCCCACCTTTTTGTGAATGCAATATTTAGAAAGTGCTTCCTTTATGCAGGGGAAGGAGTTGGGGTGGCTCTATCTTCATTCAAAAAGGGTTCTGAAGTACATGAAGTTGATTATTGTGGATATGTTGAACTCAGACGCCCCATTTTCAAGAAAGATCACTCATATACTGCAGGAGAATTTGAAGCTCTTGGCCAAACTGGAGTTACATATATCATCTAAACTCATTTTCACCAATGTCTTCCAATGTCCAAATGACTTTTTCATTGTGCATTGCTTGATTGAGTAGTATGATATTTGCCTTGATTGAATAGTAAAGAAAGGAGGAAAAGAAATAGAAATTGGTTGAATATATGTTGCTATTTCATTCAGTATTTTGTTGTGAAAGATATTACTTGGCTGTACAATAATGAATAATGTGGCTATGAACCAAAGTGAGATAATCTTATTTGAGCTTTTATTATGTTGTCTTTCTTTTTTCATCAAGCAAACAAGCTTTAGCATGAAATACAAAAAATTAAAAAGATCAGTTAATTGATAGTATTGATAGTATGTGATTGTTATGACACTTTTTCAATGTATTTTTTTACATTATTTATCAAAATTGATGTGTGATAACTATAAAAGACATATTTTGTCCACAAGTAGTAGCTTGTTTAATTATATGTGTGATAACTCAAAATTTTGCTTAAGAAATTCAAATTAAATTCTACTTAGTTAAAAATTCTCAAGACTTCATAAACTCTATTGAGATAGTAATCTAGATTAAAAAGCATGTGTATTTCATTGCATAAATATCAAACATCACAAGACATCAGCTACTGTTTCCCAAAAGAGCCAAGATAATGCAAAAGCCCCAAACTTTAACAAGTTGACCAACAAAAAGACCAACAATATGGACATTTGCAGTGTCTCTTTCTAGCTTTCCTAAAAATAATATCAATAACCCAAATTACAATGACCAACCAAATTTTTAAGTATTACAAATACTTTTCATCCTAAAATTGCAAACACAGCTACACACAGAACAAATAACAAAATGGCAAAACAAAATTCAGAGCTTAGATGGACTTGAAGGTGGCTGATCTATGTCATCAAACATGTACTGAGGGAAATCATCAAAGAAACTATCAATGCTTCTGTTGTTATCAATTCTACAACTCTCTGATGGATCAAAGAAAGGGAATTTAAGAGGATGTTGTGGAACCATTCCAAATTCGGATGAATCCAAGGGACCAAACACGTCAAATAAATTTTGATCATCAACTCTTCCCAATAGATCTTGTTGGCTTTCCATTGGAAAAGTAAGATCGGTATGGAGTTCTGAAATTTGAGGAAATGCAATGTGTTCATTGCTCGCAAAAGGGTTAAACTCTTGTTCGATGAAGCTTGTGTCGAAACTCGGCTGCTCGGGTTTTATAAGATCTACTAATGGCACCATTTTGATAACTTGTTCAGAATTCTCAATGCAAGGTAATGAGCATGATCGAGGCCTTGTCGATGATTCTCCCTCTGATGAAGAACTGAACTTAGGAGCCTGCAAGTCAACAACAACGTTATGTTACTCATTTTTCAAAGTTTTCTATTGTGTTCTCTTAGAAAGCAAGGAAATTGTAACCACTTGTAGCTGATGCAATGGTAGAAATTACATGTAGAGAAGTTTCT
This sequence comes from Cicer cuneatum, assembly GCA_037974295.1. Lineage (NCBI taxonomy): Eukaryota > Viridiplantae > Streptophyta > Magnoliopsida > Fabales > Fabaceae > Cicer > Cicer cuneatum. Next base: position 74,502,183 of record JBBPBO010001985.1, on the reverse strand, counting down.
GAGAGGTGTCAAAACATTAGAAAAAATTTGGGAAACATGTCAAAGATATCTGGCTAGTGTCATAGGGACACGCCTAGTTCTAAGAGCGTCGGTGTTTCATATGAAACAAAAACACAAACACCGACGGATATAATACTAAGTCAACCACTGTTATTTGGTTTTTTATATTAATCTAACTCATCTTTATAAAACTGATTTGTTGGATTTTAAATTTTTTCCAATACACCTTTAGTGTCGGTAATACACTAAACCCTAAACAAAATGGAAGGGAGAGAAAAGACTTAAAAAAAAGGAACTTTTGTGTTGTTTACCTTTGAAGTTGGAACAGAGGCAGAAACTTTAGTTTTATTTTTGTGTGACTTTGAGGTTGTTGTTGATGATGATGTTTTGAGAAGCCTAGCCAACCTCTTTTGCCTACTGCTCCAGAAATTTTTGACATCATTGTCTGTTCTTCCTGACAAATAGGATGCAATCTTAGCCCACCTGTTCCCAAATTCTCTCTGCAAGTCTATCACAACCCTTTCTTCCTCTGCACTAAACTTGCACCCACTTTCATAGAGAAAGAGACACCCCAAACACAAAAAATCAAATTAAAAAACATCAAATAATTAATCTGATCCATGCAATCAAATTAAAATGCATGCAATAGAAATAATCGTATGCAAGTGTATTACAATTAATCATGAACCATCCATCGAAAATTGGATACAGAGTACAATATATCAAGAGAAGAACACGTGCACTAAATTTGTAGTAAAAGCTTCACAAAAATCAGACATAACCCATCAAATAAATTTCACATTTAAGATTAAAAATATAAAAAAATTTCAAAACTTGGAAGAAGATGAAGCAACCCCACCATTGTAAATTTTCATAAAGTTAATGTTAATATTACTAAGACATGTGTTAGTACTTTATAGTACAAAACACATAAGAGTGAATGAGGAGAATAGATACTTTTTAAGGTTTGGTCGGAGCTTATTGACCCAACGAAGACGACAAGACTTGCCAGTTCTTTGAAGAAGACCTTTGGATCGAATGGAGCTCCAATCTCGAGGACCATATTTTTTGACATGTTGAACAAGTACCTCATCTTCTTCTGATTTCCATGGACCTTTCCTTATATTCTCATCTTGCTCTTTTTTCCCACGCATTTTCATTATTTCTTACCTATCACGACAAACAACTACTTTTCATTCATATATTCTCACTCATTTTTATCATTTTTTTTTTCTTCCTCCTAAATCTTTGCTTTACACGCACACACACTATTCCATGTTTTCTAGACTTTTGCGGTTATGGCGGTTACTGCATCTTCCCACTAAACATGCCCACGTCCTCCATTACCATGTAAATATCTTCTTTTTTTTTTTTAATTTTAATTATTAACTATTAATAACTAAAATACATTATGTCTGATTTTAATGGTTTTCTGTTTTTAGTTTTTGCTTCGTGTTAATATAAAATTTTGTTTTTTAAATCTTTGTATTTAATAAAAAAATTGTGTTTTTTTTTTACTTAGTATATTATATCTCTAGCAGTTTGAACCAATTTTTCAAAAGTGAATTATGAAACTAATCCATAATCTTTGGATTCGTATGTCTCAGAACACTAACTTAAGAATATTTCTCCTAACGATATTAATTAGAATAATATGAGAATTGCAATTTTATATATATACACTAACGAACACCACTTACTTTTTTTTAAAATAAAAGTTTGGACGAGTTCTGAAGGTTCATCAGAATATTAGTCGTGTGCCTATCTACATTTTTTATAATTTTCTTCTTACGGATATAATTTTTTTTCTTCTGGAACTTACATTTTTTTTATATGATCGCCTCTTTTTAGAGATGCAAATAATATTTGTATATTTGCTTAAAAATATTCCCTCCTTTCATAAATTTATAGAAAAATTAAAGATACATGTGTATCATACTTAATAAACAAAATGAGGTTATCATACTCTTATGGTATTATGGTTAATTCAAATAGATTAAATAACGTTAAGATAAAAGTTATGCGGTCAGCCCAATGTTCAATACATTTTCTCTTAAAATCATTTTTTTTATTATATCCTAAATATAATATATCTATTACATCACTTTCTTTACTCTTTTTAGTTCTTTATTTCTTAATAAGTATATATATGTACACTAAATATTTTTTAAGTATAATTTTTAGGGATGGGAATAGGCTAGGCCGTCCGACAGGGGCCTATGACCTGGCCTACTTATGGTCTGGCCTGTTTAACAAGAAGGTCAGGTTCAGGATATTTTTAAAGCCTATTTTTTTAAATAGGTCAAGTTCAGGCTTATATAAAATCCTATTAAACCTGACAGACCGGCCTATATATATATTATTTATTAATGTTATTTTTTATTATTATTTATTAATATTATAGTTTCCTATTTTAAAGTATATCTATATATATATCTTATTATTTATTAATGTTATTTATTAATATTATTGTTTCCTATTTTAAAGCCTATTGTTATTTTAATATTATTTTATTATATTAGATTTGATTATAATTTTATTAGTTTTCCTTATATAAAACTTTCTAATTTAGCCTATTTAAAAAAAATGTAAAATATAACATTTAAATATTTTAATGTGAATAAAGCTAGCCTATTCCCACCACTAATAATTTGTACTTAAATGGTTAAATATTACAGCCGAAGCTCTATATTTTATGAGAGTTTTTTCTCGCATTCTCAATACTCGTTGACCAATCTAAAAATATTTTTAATCAAAATATATTTTTAAATTGAACCATTTAAATGTATATTTTAAAAATAAAATAGATAAAAAAAAAATCTATATTTTATTCGACTTTTTCAAGGTGGTCTACTTGAGCCGCCCCATTTTTTCTGCTATAGCTGTTGACTGTTGTCACGTCCACCTAGTTGTAGTGTCTCATTATTCTTATTTGATTTAAGGTGAGATTTATAGGTTTTCTTTTTTTTTTTTTACCACAAAAAAAATTTAAATTTCAAAATACCACTCATTTTTTATTAAACACCAAAATACTACTGTTTTATTTTTTTAATTTTATGAAGATATGAAGTTGGTCTAAATAATGAAGGAAAATCGATTTTCCTCCTCCCAACTTTCTAATGTCCCAATTTTTTTTAATTAATAGTGCTATTTATTAGACACAAATATAGAAGATTTAATCAATTAACTACTTATTAGAGAGAGTGAACAGTTATAATTTGTAAATATGAAATAATGTCACACATTATTTTTAGTTAACATTTTTATAATTATAAAAATATATATTTTATTATTCAATAATTATTATTTTAATTAAAAGATTAATTTAAGTTTCATTAATTATTGATTTAATTAATTATTATTTTAATTAAATAAATAAATATAATCTTAATTATTTTTATATTAATTATCTAATTAAATTTTATTTTTATTAAAAAATTTAAATAAAATAGAGTCCATAAAAATAACAAAATTTATTTAAATATTATAATTAAAAATACAAATACAAAATAAGTGAAAATAAACACAAATTTTATTACAATGTTTATATTACATTAATCTCATGTATGGTGTCCAGTCCCACATCGTGGTGGTCGACGAATACGACGTGGACGATATAGAGGTTGGTTTCCTTTGTCAGCAGGGGCATATGTCTCATGTACATTCTCACTTAGTAGGTCGACATGCATCGAAGAACTATGGTCTACTTGATTGGAGAATGATGGAACACCAAATGAGTACATGTTATTAATATAACGAGCAGCCGACTTAGGCGTACCTAAGTCTACACCAAATAAATTATTCACAAAATTTTGGTCGCTTGAATGTAGAGATTCTCGACGATCATATTGTTGAGTTAACGTGAATTGAAATGATTGTCTTGGTGGTTCAAATTGTTGTTGTGTTAGGGTGAAAGAAAATGAATGACGATATGGTTCTAGCGCTTCATTTTCAATAGACATGGAGAGTCGGTGGGCGAGGTCTATTACGCTTTTGTCGCTGTGATGGTTGAGTTGTGTCGCAGCCTAAAATTTCGAGTGTTTCTCGAAATCAATGGAGTAACCACCAACGTTTATTTTAAAATAAGAAAAATATTGGGAAACCCTTAAAAATAAAATAAAAATAAAAATGGTCTTTGAAACCAAATTTTGAGTTCGAGAGTCGATTATGCGTAGGGAAGGTATTAGCACCCTATGATATCCGTTACAATACAATTACCTATAATTAATTGTGCAAAATCAATATTAACTTAAATATATTTATTTATCCTTATTATTAAATATGAATATCAATTATTTTTTAATGTGATTTTGAAATAAATGTGTGCTCAAAAAAAAGAGGGAAAAAAGAAATTTTTTATTAATGTGCTTGACAAGAATGTGATCTTGCTCCTACGCATCTCCAGGTGCATGCGATGAAGAAATCAAAGCTACGTAGTTCATGAGTAGAAAATACGGATGTGTTGATTGTTTTTAAAGAAAATTTGCTTTATTGTTGATAAAAAAAAGTTGTTTTGATGGAAAAAAACGAGTTTGTTTGATTTGAATAATTATTTTGAAATGTGAGTTTTATGACTATTAAGCTGTACAACTTGTGTCTTAAAAAACTCAATGATTAAAAAAATATCACATCTAGTTAACCCATTTAAAAATAGTTTTATTATTTTGGTTATAAAAATAAGCTTTAAAACTCCCAAAGTGTACAACTTGAGTTATAATCGGTCAAAGATTAGAAGTGTGTCACATCTAATTAACCAATTTAAAATAATATTTTTGTATAATTATTAATTTATAAGAAACGAGTTTTAGAACTACCAAATTGTCACAACTTGCGTCTTAACAACTCAAATATTAACAAATGTCACATCTAATTAACGCTTCAATATTTAATTATATTTTTATTTTTGTTTTCTTTTTTAATTTTTTTTAAGATTTGATGCTAAATTTTAAATAAGTTTAAATGATCTTATGAAATAAAACCAATAATAAATACAAAAATAAAAAAGCAGTAAAAGAGATATATGGACTTGTAACACAATTTATTAAGTAAACAAAATACAATAATATAACTAAAAACCAATAATATTTAAAATATTGTAACCTCATGTCAGTTTCTTCCCCTTTCTTTTTATATCAAAAACAATAAAAAAAAAAGCTCTTATTGTATGTTCAGATTTATTTGGAGAAAAATAAAACTCCCATTTTCTTCTCTATTTTTTTGTACTTAGCCAGATTTCTACTAAATCAAATTTCTTTTTTCTCCGTCTGTTCATCGATTATTTGTCTCAATTTATAGATTAAAATGATGAATATTTGTGTTCATTAGATAAAATTATGTTATGAATTTTTTATTGTTTTGTTGCAAAATCAAGCCACCACATATAGTTAAGGAAATAAGTAGTTGATCTTTTTGATTGGGTGTATAAATGGTGAAGATATAAAATTACTTGAAAAAAAATAATTAAAATAAGGGATGTGGTTGCTTGCCGGAAGAAGAAGACCTATAAGAAGAAAGAAAGCAAAAAGAGTACTTTTATTTTGTTTTTATTTCTTTTATTTTTATTTTTCTGTGTAATGTAATGAGAGCACCTATGTAAATATAGATTCAAAATTATTTTCAATTGATCGGACAAAATTGAGATACTACAGGTTGGTTCTTCTGTAACACCACATCGTGGGTCCTGCAATTGCGGAGCTGATAGGTACAAATTGAAATTGTGTCTAAACCACACCGTATACTCTTTTGTCGGTACTGGGTTTCCATGTATCAGTTAGCCAGTAAAACAATGTATTAAAGGAATGAGTAATATCGAACTCCTATGAAGTTGTTATTCACAATCCAGCACATAGTTTCTTTACAGTTAAGGAGTTAGTTCATTCACCAAACAGTTGCCTGTAGGGACATTCAAGGTAGACTTCGACAAACGATTGTGTGATTGTGGTGAATTTCAAGCATTACACTATCCATGTTCACATGTCATCGCCGCTTGTTCATTTATTAACTGTGATTACATGATGTCTTCCAAATATACATTGCAATGTATCTTCGACGTTTACAAGGAATAGTTCCAAGCAATTCCTCTTCAATCATATTGGTCAGAATACAATGAAATAGAATTGTGTCATAATCTAGCCATGAGAAGAGATTCAAAAGGTCGTATTCATACTGAAATGGATCATACTAATGCACACCCAAAAGATGTTATTTGTGTCGGAATGAGAGACATAACAAGAATAAATGTTTTTATCATACTAATGCTCCCAATGAAAATTAGTTCATTTTGTATTTGTATTTTTAAATATAATATTTAATTAGATTTTTTTATTTTTATGGACTCCATTTTATTTAAATTTTTTAATAATTATTTATAAAAAATAAATTTTAATTAGATAATTAATATAAAAATAATTAACATTGTATTTATTTATTTAATTAAAACAATAATGACTTAAATTAATAATTAATGAAACTTAAATTAATTATTTAATTAAAATAATAATTATTGAATAATAAAATATATATTTATTATTATGAAAGACGTTAACAAGAAATAATGTGTGGCATTATCTCACATTTACAAATTATAACTACACACTCTTTCATACGATATAATATTGTCTATTATACTTTTATAACATTGATAATATACAAATACCTAATAAAGATACTTTAGTAAAAGTAATATTTTCTCCATCATTTATACTTTTTTCTTAATTTTATTAATATGTGTAAAATGATCAAATAATCTTGTTATTATGGGACAAATGGAGCAGAAGATATCAAAGGAATTTATTTATTTAAAAAAAAATAGATTAAGAAGGAAAATAACATATTTATCATTTATAAATAAGATTGGACAGAGTAAGTAATCCCATAAGCATATTATTTAAAATTCAACTAACATATAGTTATCCTTTTTTAAAAATAAAAAATATTAAAATTCCCATATTGCTAAAACCAAAAAGTAACACAAAAAAAAGTACTAACAATTTAAAAATGAAAATTGAAAATAAAGCCCGTGAAGAGGGGAAGATATTCCAGCAGACCAATGAAACAAACCCACAGTTTTAATTACCAAAACCTTTACACTGATCCTATTCCTATGAGCCCAGCTAAACCAAATCCACCCTATAAATTTCCAATAGTAATCTTTAAACATTTCAACAGATTCCTTTTCTGCTGGTTGCCACAATCACACAAGTAAGTAGTAGACATTTTACTCGTCTCAATAATTCAATATAATTATAATTATAATTATAATAATAACAATGCACGTTATAGATCTCTCATATTATTAGATCTGTGTTTTCATTTCATCATTGGAATTATCAAAAAAACAACATCATCAAAATGGATGTTTTTGATGGAAATAAGTTCCTAAACACTGTTCTCCTTCTTTTTACAACCATAATCGTTGCTAAACTCATCTCTGCTTTCATAATTCCCAAATCGAAAAAACGTTTACCCCCAATTGTTAAAGGATGGCCCATTATTGGAGGACTGCACCGTTTTCTTAAAGGTCCAATCTTTATGCTCCGTGAAGAATACCCTAAACTTGGTGGTGTTTTTACATTGAAAATCTTTCACAAAAACATTACCTTTTTGATTGGTCCTGAGGTTTCAGCACATTTCTTTAAGGCCCCAGAATCTGATCTCAGTCAACAAGAGGTTTATCAGTTCAATGTTCCAACTTTTGGTCCTGGTGTTGTGTTTGATGTTGATTATTCTGTGAGACAGGAACAGTTTAGGTTCTTCACTGAGGCTCTTAGAGTTAATAAACTCAAGAGTTATGTTAATCAGATGGTTACTGAAGCTGAGGTAAATCTTTTGTCCAATTGACTGTTGATGATTTATGCATAATTGTTCTTTTTTCATTTGTGTGGATTGTCTGTTTAAATGTTAGAATTTGACAATTTGTTTATTTTCTTCTTTAATTTTAGTATTTGCATCTTTAAAGTTTGTGATTCACTTTAGAGGGTGAAATAAGTATTATTACAATTTATGAATAAATCAATGGTTGATGTTAAGTGTACATGCATGGCAAATAATGAATGTATTGGAATATCAATTTTAGTATCATATTATATAATATATATACATTACAATTAATAGAGGCACAGTTGGTCACACCCTTGTGTTTTGTTAGAAACTGAACAGTAGGCACTAGGCATAGATCCATTTTTTTATTGTTGTTGTGTACTTTAGTTGACCTTTTTTTTTCTTACTTGAAAGACCACATGTTTGTGCATTTAATGCTTCATTCATTCTGTTTGGTGGTCTGGGAATACTGCAGGCTGGATCTGTGTCTGGTAAACTTATTGCAGTTTTAATTGAATGATTTGGATTTATGACCTTAGGTGAGGTCAGTTATATGTGCAGTTACTTTTAGCTTTGTAATTAGAAGTGATGAATTTTAACTATTGAGTGGAAAATTAAGAGAGTATACTCCCTCTTAAGTTTCATTTTAAGCAATGCATGCTTCTTAACAAAATGATTAGTTTATTGATTTTTAGACTAAAAAATATGAAAAAGTTACGATGCAACTTTAGGCCGATTTTCAAAGGTAATTGAAAATCAAATTTTACTGCAACTTGAATTCATTCCCATATTTCGATAAGCTGGAGAAACTCTTAAATTCTATTTGGACTTGACTTGATTGTTTGTTTCTTTATGTTGAGGATAGTAAATTCCTCTCTTGTAACTTTCTTTGGCTGTGTTGTGCTGTTTCCCAAACCTGAAATAAATTTGCAGGACTATTTCTCAAAGTGGGGATCAAGTGGTGAGGTTGATTTGAAATATGAGCTTGAGCATCTGATCATCTTGACAGCCAGTAGATGTCTGTTGGGGCGTGAAGTCCGTGATAAGCTCTTCGATGATGTCTCTGCATTGTTCCATGACCTCGACAATGGAATGCTTCCAATCAGTGTTCTCTTCCCATACCTGCCAATCCCGGCTCATAAGCGCCGCGACGAAGCACGCAAGAAGCTTGCTTCCATCTTTGCAAGCATCATATCTTCACGAAAAAGTGCTGACAATTCAGAGGATGACATGCTGCAGTGCTTCATTGACTCAAAATACAAAGATGGCCGTCCCACAACAGAAGCTGAAGTCACTGGACTCCTCATTGCTGCACTTTTTGCGGGGCAGCACACCAGTTCAATCACCTCCACTTGGACCGGAGCATATCTCATGTGTAACAACCAGTACCTTTCTGCTGCGGTGAAGGAGCAGAAGAACTTGATGGAGAAGCATGGCGATAGAGTTGATCACGATGTTTTGGCTGAGATGGATGTCTTGTATAGGTGCATCAAAGAAGCTTTGAGACTCCACCCTCCATTGATTATGCTTCTGAGAAGCTCACACAGTGATTTTAGTGTCACAACAAGAGAAGGGAAAGAGTATGACATTCCCAAGGGTCATATAGTTGCTACATCCCCTGCATTTGCAAACAGGTTACCTCACATTTTCAATGACCCTGATAGGTATGATCCTGATAGGTATGCTGTCGGTAGGGAAGAAGACAAGGCGGCAGGGGCGTTCTCGTACATTTCCTTTGGAGGAGGTAGACACGGATGCCTTGGAGAACCCTTTGCATATCTGCAGATTAAAGCTATTTGGACTCATTTGCTGAGGAACTTTGAACTTGAGCTTCTGTCACCTTTCCCTGAGATTGATTGGAACGCCATGGTTGTCGGCGTGAAAGGAAAAGTTATGGTCAGATACAAGCGGAGGCAGCTTTCTTTTGATCAATAGGACCATAATATGTTTCAGTGTATTGCCTGGATTTCTTTTTTAAGCATTTCTTGTTAGTATCATTGGTTCTGCTTCAGTCCATGTTGACTGTTTATTTGACAATGGATATCTAGACTCTTCATTTTGACTTCTTTTTTGAGTAATTGGGGTAAGTGATTTTAACTTCTTTATGTTTTAGACTTTTAGTTGATCACATGATTGGAGTGGTTACTTGGGTTAAACTGAAGTGGTTACTTGTATCACACATTTTTGGTATGAATAAGAGAATCAACCAAAGAAACATAATTGCAAATGTAAAGGTTCTTCAGGATAGTGACATGCTAAAAAACTATTAGGTTCTTAAGAACACATTATGTTGTGTGGTCTAATTTTAACTGTAGTAAATGAAATCTAGCTTTGAAACATTTGCAGCATGACAAGCAAATAAGTCAGCTCAACAAAAGCTTCTTAAAACCTTATGTCATGTAAGCATCTACAATGATGAACCTTCTCAAAAGCTTATACCAACCAAATTCATCTTTGTGTTCCCATTTTTAGATTAAATAATTGTGAAAATTAGGGGAGGGCAAAAAAATCAAAAACTGAATTGGTTAAGAGAACCGAACCGAAGTAAACTATTTTAAAATTAAACCGGTTCAAAAAAATTGAAAACCAAAATTTAATTTAAAATCAGTTTTTTTAACTGAACTGATTTTAAAAATTACAAGTGCTCTGTAACTAGAAATTAGTTTTTAATTTTAAATCTAACAAAACCCCAAAAATCTAAAATCAGAATCAATTTTCATATCTTCTCTAACCCTAAAATTAAAATCAATGGTTTCAAGGCCATGGTCGTCGCTGCCGCCGTAAATAGAAAAGTCGTCGTTCTGCAACTCTCTCTTCGCGCAACTCGTTATTTTCTCTTCGTGTGTTTGCACCCTTCGTCGCCCTCCGTCTTCCGCCGTTTTCTCTTATGTATTCGTCCACCTCCGTTTTCGTTATTTCACCTCCGTCGTCCTTCATCTTCCACCGTTTCCTCTCAGGTATTCATTCACCTTCGTTTTCGCTGTTTCACCATTTTGGTACTCTGCTTTTGATTGTTTTGCTGTATTTTATTCTTTGTTTCACCGTTTTTTTTTGCTTCTGTAGAAATACCTTGTTGAAGGTCTTCATACTTGTTGATTTTTTATTTTGAAAACATATCCTTAACATTGATCTGTTTGAGGGTTCTCTTCATAATGAGGTTTGGACTTAGGACATTATGCATATTATCCAAACCTCTTAAATTTGTTACATAGACTTATCTGATTAAATTAGTTTTATCTTGATTGCTCTAGCCTTATGAGAGAACTGGTCTGTTTGATGTTTGAATTATTTGGGGCTATTATGACCTTATGACTTTTTGATTCAATGAGAGTAAACATAGTCTACTATGGACCACTTAAGATGCAACCATCATTGGTTAAATTAACACTATGTTCAGTGTCTCATGAAACATACAACAATACTTTATCTATCTGATTTAGACATGGCTTATAGAAAAAACCTTCTTTAGACATGTGAATTATGACTTTCTTATTTGAATGGATCATATGCTATTTCATTTATCAACAACTGAATATTATGGCCTGAAGTTGATGGTGCTTAGCACAGTTCCAAAATTCTTGTTACTTGAGCAGTTTTGTCTTTGAATGGTTGAATCAGAGGGTCTAATTGATACAAATGGATGACACTTTTTTTGTTACCCTTTGATGCCTTTGCACTCCTACATGGAGAGTGGTTTGACAAATTTTGCTCATTCATGGCCCTTTGAGCTTATGAGGCTTGTGTTTCTTTGTTTTTTCAAAATAACATGTCCTTCTGTAGGGCCTTGTGTTGTATTGTTGTTGAGGCTTGATCCGTCCTTAACATACAAAAAAGTATTATTGATTATTTTGTTGCACATGTTAGTCACTTTGATACTTTTGTAATGGTAAATCTAAGATTATAACATTAATTTGGTAAGTCTCTTCTGTGTTGGTTTCAATTTGGTTCTCATTTTATTGTTGAAGGTTGTTAAGTTCAATTTATGTTATTGTTTTTGTTTCAATAAATGATTAGAAGTAGACTTTCTAATCATATTTATTTAAACAGATGTCATCAATAGGTGATTACATGGACTCTCCATCAATAGAGAATAAAGAACATATTGCTACCACTTCGGTCGCCCCTCCCTGTGAAGCTGTATCAGCTCCTTTTCCATCATCTAAGCGTAAAAATCGATCGCAAGCATGGAATCACTTTAGTAAAGTGCCTAATTCAGGTCAAATGGCCACATGTCATTATTGTGGAAACCTGATTAAATTCAAGGATGAGACTATGCATTTGAAAAGATGTAAAGAACATCCTAATAATTAAGAAAGCAAAAGACAAAAATCATCTTCCTCAACAAAGCCTTTAGAAGAGGAATTAGGTGTTGTGTCTTCACCTCATTCAATGTTTGACCAAAATGCATGTCGATTGGAGCTTGTGAAGATGTTTGTGGGTGCAGAGCTTCCTTTTACATTTGTGGAGAATGTGTTTTTTCAAAACTTTGTGAATGCCTTACAACCACGATTTGATATTCCATCTCGCTCTACATTAAGGCGTGCTATTTGGTCACTTTATGATGCAGAGAGAGAAAGACTTAAAATTTTCATCTCAAAGCATTGTGGGAGGGTTTGTCTTACGACAGACACATGGACTTCTATCCAAAATCTAAGCTACATGAGTCTAACTGCACATTTCATTGATAAAAATGGAATTTGCATATGAGAATCTTGAATTTTTTTCAAATCACAAGCCATACAGGAGAGTTCATGGCTAAGGAAGTTGAGACATGTTTAAATTCTTGGGAGTTGAATCAAGTCTTTAGCATAACAGTAGATAATACATCGTCTAACGACAAGGGAATTAAGTTTATGAAGAAGTGGATGAATGCAAGGAATTGTTTGCTCTTGAACGGAGAATATATCCATATGCGGTGTTGTGCACATATCTTGAGTTTGATTGTAAAGGAAGGTTTGAAAGATGAGGACATTTCTATCACAAGAATCCGGAAAGCAGTCAAGTATGTGAGATCGTCTCCTTCAAGATTGGCAAGGTTTGAAGGATGCATTGAAAGGGAGAAAATTTCTTATAAAGGTTTCATATGTCTAGATGTGGAAACCCGATGGAATTCTACATATTTGATGTTAGAATCAGCTGTGAAGTATAAAAAAGCCTTTGATTTGTTAGAAATTGTCGATGCTAAGTATGTCAAAGAACTATCTAAGAATAAAGGCCCTAGAGTACCTCTATCCAAGGATTGGGACTTTGTTAATACGATGTTTCCCTTTTTGAGGATTTTCTATGACGCTACTATGCGTATTTCTGGCTCTTCATATGTTACTAGTAACATATATATGAATGAGGTATTTGCTATTAGAAGGAAGATTTGATTATTAAGCGAACACAATGATGCAAGCGTAAAATTGATGGGGATTAGTATGAAGAGTAAATTTGACAAGTATTGGGACAACGTTGATGGAATAAACGTGTTGTTATTGATTGCCATTATACTGGACCCAACTTGCAAATTGGGATATGTAAACTACTTTGTTGATTATTTTTTTCAAGTAGATGATGAAGCATTGAAGACGAAATTGTCTTCTTCCTTGAAATCAATTTATCGAGAATATGAAGGTAGGGAGGAAGGTTCTCAAAGTATGGGAAAATCACAACCAGAGGAAGATGATGATGATATATGTAAGACCCTTAATTTTAAAATTTAATTATGGAATTAATATTAAGTGTATTTTGGGGATATTTGTAAAATATGTAATATATGTATGTTTTGATTGAATATATATATATATAAATATTTATTTTGGAAGATGAATTAAGATTATTGGATGAAAAATAAATTAATCTAATTACGAGTAATTAAATTAACGGATAGTTAATTAAGGGATTATCGGCTAATTGCGACGAGACCGGTTGTGCTGAGGATCAGACAAGTGTTGGGTGAGGTGGCACCCACACAAGCCTATAAATAGGAGTGAGAAGGATGGGTGAAATCAGAACACCATTCCTCGTCCAACACTGCCCATACTGCATGTAACAGTATCACCTTCTCCCTTCCCTTCCCATTCTGAATTCTGTTTTAGGTTTAAAAAAAAAAAGGAGATTATCAAAAGTGACATTAATTGGAAATCTAAGCACCAAACCAGAAAACCCCCAGTACAAAAGTTATTCCCCTTATCATTCTGGAGCTAGAGAACCCAGTTTCGTAGCAGCAAACGCAGGCGGCAGTTTCACCGATTTTTGGCGCGTAAACGGGAACGAAAACAGAAACGTGAGAAGTAGCAGAAACGCAACAAGGGTAAAGGCACCTTCCACTTTCTAGTTGCATTAGGGCTGTAAATACATACTGTCATGGTCTTAATAATGTTTCATCATTGTTTGAAGTAAAACTGTTTTGCAATGACATTTTGAAAGAAATGAAGAAAACACATTCTGTTGGTGTTTTTAATAATCTGTGATGTGTGTTGTTCTGGTTGTTGCTTCAATGCTATTTTGTCTATGGGGGAAAGTGGAAAAATGTCTTGCTTGTTATTTTGAAGATGATTAAAATGCATATTTTCAAAACTGTTGTGCTGGTTGTATAAAATGCACAAAAATACATTTTGTTGGTGTTTTGCTGTTATGTGATGGTTGCTGTTTGGCTGAATGTATTACTGTTGTTCTGCTTGTGTGAGAAAGCTGAAAATGCTTTGCATGTTGGGATTGGTTGTGTAAGAATGCTGGAAATACCTTGCATGTTGTTTTGAGAAATGATCAACAATGTAATGTTGAAAAATGTCTGTTCTGTGTGGTTGACATTCTGTTTTAGAGTGATTCTAGTGTTGTTGATGTTTTCAAAAGAAAATGGATTTTAAATGATGAAAGTATTTTTCTGGAAAAATTGTTATTGATGAAAATGCCTGAGTTTTATGGTTCAAGAGAGTACAGAATCTGTTTTGGGGTTGTGCTGGTTTTTCAAAGGAAAATGATTGAAAATGTGTTGTAGTTTTTCAGGAAAAGTTCACTAAATTCGAAGGAGTATTCGAATACAAGTATAAGAATACAACCGGCCAAGCTTCTGTTTTACTAAAGTTTTCAAACTTGTATTCGAATACAGGCCCCTGTATTCGAATACAGAGGAAGGATTTTTGCTTCTGACTTAGCATCTGTATTCGAATACGACTACGACTCTGTCGTATTCGAATACAGAAGTGAAGTTTTAACACTGTATTCGTATCTGTATTTGACTACGACAGTCTTGTAATCGAATACAGGTTGCTGACTTTCACAATTTTTGCTTCTGTATTCGAATACAGATTCGTGTTTTCCAGAAAATCAAGTTTTAAGCACTGTCATGTGAACTTTAAAGTGTTAGGGAAGGTTTGAAACCATTTAAAATGAAGTTTTTGAATAGTTTTGAAGAAGAGATGATGAGTTTAATAAAAACTTCAATGATGGTGGAAAAATGCTGATATACACTGTTTTTGGCTTCTGTATTCGACTACACGCATGCTGTATTCGAATACAGAATGTTGAAATTACAGTTTCAGCTTCTGTATTCGAATACAAGGGATCTGTATTCGAATATAGATTCGTGTTTTCGAAAAATCCAGAGTTTTAAACATTGTTTTATAAACCTTAAGTGTTGGGAATCATTTGGGAAGGTTTGTGATGAATTAAAATGGAATTTTTGTGATAGTTGAGGTGGTGGTGATGAAGTTTTTGAGACTTTATTGATATAGTGAAAAATACTGATTTTTACACTGTGACAGAGAAGCTGTATTCGAATACAGATTCATATTTTCCAAAAAACTCAGTTTTAAACACTGTTTTATGAATTTTAAGAGTTTGGAAAACAATGGAAAGACTTAAGATAATTAAGTATGGAATTTGTGAGATTATGTGAAGTGTTAATGATTGCTTGACTGTTTAATCATGATTGTGATGATGATGATATTGATTGTACTGATCTGTTGAGCGATTGTACCCTGAAATGCGCAAAAACTTGTTGATCTGTTGAGCGATTGCACGAGTGCTAGTCTGTTGAGCGACTGCACTGGTACTGATCTGTTGAGCGACTGCACTGGTACTGATCTATTGAGCGATTGTACCTGAGTATATGTCAAACGTGCTGGTCTGTTGAGCGACTGCACTCGTGCTGGTATGTTGAGCGATTGCACTCGTGCTGATCTGTTGAGCGATTGCACCCTGGTCTTGAGGGCCGTTAAAGTCAAACATATTTAAAATGTGCTGGTCTGTTGAGCAACTGCACCTTGGTAATTCCAAGAAAATTGTATACATGAGCATATACATATTGCATTGGGGGATTGACCAGTGGGTCACGATTTGGTATATGATGATGGTTGGAAATTGATGTGTGTGAGTACTTTATGAAATCTGATTTTCTGATAAATGATTGTGATTGCTGAAGTGTTGGCTGTACTTACCACATATTTTTCATATTAATAGGTTGCTGTTTTGAAAAGGCATACATGTCATGAAATTTCAAAATGAGCATCTTTATTTTTCATCATTGTTATATGATATGCCATGGATATATTTGTTGTTGTGAGATATATGCTATGTGTTAATTGTTAATTTCGGTCGGTGACCCTTTACTATTATATGTGGAATTTGGGCTTTGCCCTCAGATGCCCCCCAAACCCATGCCACCCGTGGGTCCCGAGACGACGGAAACGTCGCTCGACTTCATTGATCGTTCTGTGCCTACTGCTTGGGTATACGACCCCATCTCAAGCAGGGCTACGTACACGGGGAGATTGAAGAGGACCTGTAGGACCAATGGAGTGGTGCACTACGTGGAGCACAGCTATGCGAGGATTGACTTTCCTGTGCCTGTCCGTTTGGTATTGGAGGCGCACGAGATTTTTGATGATGCTGAGGAGCCAGCTAGAGGGGTGGACACGGAGGCCACCGTAGGAGTGGTGACTCCCAACCCGGTGATTGGAGGAGATGTATGTAATTCTGAGGTGGTACAGAAGAACGAAGAGCCGAAGCCAGTAGCAGCTGATATTCCGGATCCGTCTAGGATATCCGATGATTGTTATGAGATTCTGGCACCGCCGAAGCGACCAAGACTGTATATTGATCTGACTTCAGAGGAGACTGACCCCTCTCTGTATGATGAGGAGGAGGAGGTTACGTCGAGGCGAGCAGCGGAGTCGGATGAGACTTGTTTGGGATGAGGAGGAAATCCGTGCTACTGTAGCTTTAGTGCATGATCGGTTAGATTTGATGTATAGGATTTTGAGATGGAAAATGTAATTTGTTTTATTTTGGAAATTATTGTACTACTTTTCTGCACTCTGATATTTTCTTTTGGGATGATGTGACAGTGATCTTTGAAATGTATTAATGGTTATTATTAATTTCCAAAGTTAAGTACTTCGTGATATTACGATGAAATTATTTAATTATGTTCATCGATTAAATTACGACGTACCATTTTCTGAGATGAATTAAAGGAAATCTTATTTCAATTCTTTTGAAGAAATAATTTGGAAATTTTATTTTAATTATTTATTTAAAAAAAAAAATACACTCGCGCTGTGTTTTAAACTCGAGGTGTTACAATATACATGTTATGAGCTTCTACAAAAAATCAACATGGAAAAGAATTGATCTTTAGTCTGAACTTGATAAATACCTAGCTGAATAGTGTGAACCTTATTTTGTCGAGTTTGACATTCTAAATTAGTGGAAAGTCAACTCAACTAGATTCCTCATCCTTTCAAGTGTTGCTCGTGAGGTGTTGGTCATCCCTGTGTCTACTATAGCATCGGAGTCTGCTTTCAGCACTAGAGGAAGGGTGTTGGATCCTCATCGTAGTAATCTTACACCTACGATAGTGGAAGTGCTTGTTTGCACTCAAGATTAGCTGAAAGGATCTCCTTTCTCATATCTATTTGATGAGGACCTTGAAGAACTTGAAACCTTTGAGAGAGGTAATTTTGTTACAATATTTTTAGTTCTACAAACATTGTATTGTATTATAAGTTTTTTGAAAAATAATGAAATAATCTTTTTTGCAGAGATCATTTCTCCAACGCTTTATGCAACAACATCTGCTAGCGTCATTAGTCTTGACGATTGAAGACATTTGTTTCTATTTTGTTTTCTCTATGAGTTTAGGTGGAAGTTAGTAAAGTTGATGGTATTTTGTTTGAAAAGTCTTACACTACTTTGGATGACAAAACTACTTTTACCGTATTTTGTTCAACTTTCGATTGGTTGTGGTTCTACTACTCTGGCATACACTTCCAAGTTTTTTGTCTGGAATTTTTCTTTGATTGCATATTTTAGCCTTTTAAAATATGTTATATCTTGTGAAATTGGTTCCATGGGAAGGTTTTAATTGGTTTGAATAGTTTTATAAACACTTGTGTTTGGCTTTGAAAAATTGGATAAAGGCTTGGTGATTGACTTGATTATTTGCATGATTTGGTTATGCTTGATGTTCCTGTCATATAGGGTAGTGAGATCCCAATTGTGATAGCAACCAAATAGACATTTGGTGATAATGCTTGAAGGTTCTATTTTATGACAGTAGTGTTGATTGATTGTTTTTGAATGTAGAGCCGTGATCATAACATATAAGTACTTATGTGAATTGTAATCACCTATGTTTTGGTGTTTGTAATTACTCAGTAAACATTTCTTGTACTACTATTGAGAATTTATTATAACAAATACATCGGTTTGGTGTTTGTAAATACACTGAACCGGTTCATTGATTATAAAACCAGTTTGATTCAGTTTTTTGAATTGAAAAACCAGTTCGGTTCGATTTTTTCAAACTAAAAACTAGTTCGGTTCAGTTTTCAAACAGCTCTAGTTTAGAATTGAATTTTGTCCACCTCTAATGAAAATAAATATTCTAAATATTTTTTAAAATGAATAATAGGTAAAAATTAAACTCAAACGTCATTTCCTTTGGGAAAAGCAAGTATATCCCAATCCGTAATAGGGACACCACATGAGGACACCGTCCTTTCCACGTAATTATTTCCTAAAAGCTTATTGCTACTTTTTTGCTTCACCTTTTTCTAAAGTGAAATTGCACTATGATATTGATAGGAACCACATTCATATCAATGGGATCATCCCACAACAATTTTTTTTTCAAAATACTAGTATTTTAATGTATTCTCAAATACTATTTTCATTATACTTTTTTTAAATTAATCAAAAAATTGACGACTTACCTAAAAATGGTCGTTTTAACAAGAATTTGATTGATCATGTTTGTTTGCCTCCACAAAAACTCTGGTAATAATATAGAGAATTACACAGAGAAGAAAAAGAAGGGTTTTTATTAGAATACCAAATTTTATAAAATCAAGAGTACTTACAAAGAAAGTATATGATAAAATATAACAAACTAGACTATCATTAGTCTAGAAATATAATAAGTCCAATATGATATTCCTTTTCTAACAACTAAAAAAAAGTTGAATAACATATTATCTAATAATTTCTATCTAATAATTGAGAATGTTATTTATCAAATAATAAACATAAGAAAGTTGTTTTTCTAAATAATAAAAAAAAATATTTAAAATAATCATATTTGTGCACGTCATCGTCCACCAACTTACTATCCATTTCAATTAGTCTATGTATTTTTTTTATAAAAGACAATTAAGTTAAAATTTTAATTAGCAAATAACTTTTATTAACTAAATTTTTAACTCAATTGACTCTTATAAAAAAAATCAAATATAATATATTAATTCAATAATGAGTAGGTTAAGGGAAGTTCAATAGATTATAAATATACAGTGGCACAATTACAATTCAGAATTTAATACTTAATTTTGAGATTACATTACATAAGATGACATACTACTATTAGATGCAATAAATTAAAACACACACCCATTTGCATATTATTTTTTAATTGAAGAGAACTCTGGCAAGACGAACAAAGTTGAAAGCAGTATAAACAAGAAAAGCAATCCCAACCAAAGTTGAACTAGCTCTCCAAGCATCTCTAAAATACACCAACCACAATGCAGCCATAGAACGGTTCCAAATATTCTGATAATGCTTATTAAGCTCATTAATAATCTCATAATAACATGTTGAATTCACCACAACATGTTTACAAAGTCCATTCACCAGAACCGCAACTTCCTTATCACTTCCCATTTCGTGTACAATCACTTCCTTCTCAACCAACATATCGACATCAACTTGTGTATGAATCAATGAGTCAATAAGTGAAACATAGTTACATATATAAGGTTGTTCTTGATACTCACATTGTTCCAATGCAATAAGGTTCCTTAAAACACATTCTGTTGTGTAATCAACTTTCAATTGTGGTATCCTTAAACGTGCTTTGAAAGGATTCAAACATGAAAAAGATGGTAAACAACCTAAACATAGAAAATAACTTAGAAATTTTGTCTTCTCAAATTTTATGTCAAGTAATCTTTTTTCCTCAACTTTCTCAAAACTCACACCAGATTCCATTAACTTTGTCACTGTTCTTGGAAAAGTATGAGAACAACCACTTTCTCCTAAGTCAGCAGGAAGGTAAAAGAACCTTAACAAATCAGTGAAATGTTTTGGATCTTGAGAACACTTTTTGTTATAATGAGTACTATTTTTCAAAGATTTTTTCTTTTTGGAATTACCAGCATCACCAAGTAAACCACTTACATAAAAATATTTCTTAGTTTGATTCTTTTCCAAAACAAGCTTAGTTTCATGTGAAGAAGATTTTTGAGTATCATAGAAAGCAAAATACTCAAGTGCAAGATCAAGAAAACTTTCAAGTTCTGTTTTTTTGTCGTCATTAGGGACAACAGTTTCATAAAGCTTCACCAAAACAAAAAAAGGTAACTGATTTTCCAATAATATCAAATCCCTTGTTATGATTTTGCTTAACCAAGCTTGTGTTAAAATATAATCATCACTGTGTTTAAATCTAAATGACTTGCTCGCCACGTAATCATGTTCATGTTTTGTTCTATCTGATTTAAATGAACGGTTTCTTAACAAAAGTTCCATGATGAAAACAGAATCCAGCAACACACTTTCTATGAACTTTTCTTTGCTTATGTTTGGAAATTTCTCTGCATAACACTTTCTAATTTCTTGTTCTTTGTTTTCAAGGTAGAGTTTGTAACCCTTCATGGTTTGTTGATTGGATACACGTTCATAGAAGAAATGGAAGTACCTTTTTTTGTGTTGTTGCATTGGTTGAAGTTCTTGTTTTCCAAGGTGAATTGGACCAATTGAGATTAAATGAGGAGTGTAAGCTTTTGGTTTCACTTCTCTAAGATTGTGAGGAACTTTGTAGATGCTACAATCGAATAAATTTAACTCTTCTAAGACTTCAATGTTGATTATGTTTTTCACCAACTCATATTCAGTTTCAGATAAAGCAGCAACAGAAGAATTTGTAGGTGCCATCTTGTTTTAATTTCTCTGTAAAATGTGAATAACAAATATTTTGAGCATACATGTATTTTTTTGTCGTATAACCATAATGAACTTTGTACTTGTTATCAAATGCGTGTTAGTGTATACATTGATTACATTTAATTAATTTTTTTTTTAAAATTATTATCGGTGTTTACGTATTAATGTTTGTGTTCGATATCAGTGTCATTATTCATGATATATATAATGAATCAATTGATTAAATTTTGATGTATCTTACATGGATTAAATAAATCATATATATAAGAAAATTATAATATGAAAGTATCTTGATGATTATTGTCTTTAGGAAGTGACTCTCCAACACAATTTTAGTAAACTATAACTCAAACAGGAATAAGATTTGGAGGATATGAATTCAAATTCAGGTGAAAAAAAAAATACAACAATTAATTATTAGTTTTAGCCGTTTAAAAAAAATATTTTTTTAATATTTTTTTATAATTATTTTTCAATACTCTTTTGAAAACCATAACAAAAAATTATAAATAAATAAAAAAACTATTTTAATACCCAACTAAAGACAACACTATAAAATACAACTCTACAATGTACATATTACCTAATTATACATAGATGAAATGTAAGATTAGGTGTATTTGTAAGGACTAAGGAAAGATAGAGAGAGGGGTCTTTAGATTTTGTTAGAATTCAAGTGAGATTAAATAGTTGTAAATTATTGTGTATATTTTTGGCTTAAAGAGTCTCTTTTGTGAACAACTTCCTTCTACTTTCTAAAAAACCAAAGATTCTAATTCTCCTAGTAGTTGAACGTATCATAAAGAAATCATTTCAGAGTAAAATCTTCAGATCATATGTAATTTGAGAAAACTTGCAAATTACAAAGCATATATAAGTACAAGAAATTAAGAAGACAATAATCAAAAACCAAAATGCAAAAAAGAATTGAAAAACAAGATGATAATATGGACACAAATTATGAACCTGTTTGAGTGTAGAAATTCTTGAACACAATAGTTGCCACCTATGCTAGCTTGGTGTGTGCATGACATACATGTGTGTGTGAGTCTCTATTTATGGTTGTTAAAAAGACTCTATGATGAGTGTTGACTGATCAAGTCTTCATACCTTTAATCATGAGTACCCAACATTATTATTTTTTAAACAGTGAAAGTTAATGATTAATTGTATCTTTAAAACTTACTAAGCAATGTAAATTTCTCGTGACTATTAATAGTATAGTAGTAGATATAGTGAAAAATAAATCATTGAGGACAGGTAGATGATATTATAAATGTTTGGAGGACAGGTAGATGATATATATTATAAATGTTCGGTACATTGTAATAAGATGGCTATACTATGACATGTTGTATAGTAAATAATTAAAGGATAAAAGTGTTTTTAGTCTTTGTAATACAGGACCAATCTAATCTAGTTTTAGATCTTGCAAAATTATTTTCTTAGTCATAATTTTTTACGTGTTATCCATTTCTCTTTTTTGATCTTCAAGATCAAAATCCCTAATTTCTCTTTATAAATTTTTAAAAGATTCATCGTATTTAGAACATCAAAATATTTATTGTCATTTTCTATGCGTTTCACGACATTTATTTTTTTTTTTTAATTGTTCAATCTCCAAATTATAATTGTGTTTCACGTTAAGTTGTTTTTAGAGTTAGAAGCTTTTAGTATGAAGTTGTTCTTTTTGCCGTCGGATAAATAAATAGTCAAGTATCATAAGTATCATTAACGGTGTGTTACCCTGATATCACATTGACATTAAAAAGGAAAAAGAACAAATAAATTACACAAACCTTTTGATAGGTGGCTGGTATCAAAATATTTTCACCAGCTTTCTATTGTTTGAGAAGATGAAAGTGATTTAGGGATATGAGGAGAGAAATTGGAGATTTTTGGGTTTGAAGACCGAAGAAAGAATCAAAAAGAGAAAGACATAATTTTTTTTCTTTTTAATTTTACAAAATTACAATTATAATTAATTTAATTTAAAAATGTCAATAACTCTAATATTTATAAAAAAATGATTCAAATATTACATCATTAAAAAATGTCACATTATTTTTTTTTATAGTTATATGCCACTAAAGATAAAGAATGAATCTGTAATTACATGAATGAAAATCTAAAATATATTTTATAGGGACTAAAACTAAATTAATTTCATATTGTAGAGACTCAAAACACTATTAACCTAAGATATAATTTATATATACCAATATTATAAAACTTTTTACATATATATTCAATCAAATAATTTGATGTAGATTTTGTTGAAGATATTTTAAAAATTAATTAATGAAGTGTTACTATAATACATGTGTAAAAATGTTATCTATGCATAAAAGTTAATCTCAATAATTAATTGTGTTTGTATATATATCTAGTGTGGTCATGCTGAGACTATAAGGATGCGTCGCCTTAGATAAATTGTTTTTATTATTGTCATATATTTTAGACATCGTATAAATATTTTAAGGTCATGTAAATAAATATTTTAAAGAATCAAAAATGAAATTTTGTATGAAAAAAAAAACAAAGTTTAAACTTTAAAAAAATTAAATACATAAATTTCTATACAATTTAAATAATACATTTATATATTTGGATCACTGATAAGTATCTTTAAGACATTTATTAATATTTATCGTATTTTAGTTTAAGTATTACTACTAGAGCACCATAAATAAAAATGAAAAGTGTTTTTACAGTAAAAAAAAAAGAAGATAAATCATAAAATATTAAAATTATAAAATAGAAGTTCCAGAAATGTCAGTTTAGTAAAAATAAATTATATAACAGCATTTTTCTTTTGAAAAAGCAAAAATTTATTGATCATGCTAACCCCAACACAATGTTTAAGAATAGACTTAACTCTTCACGTCATATTCATATGACCACATTTTCCAAATCAAATTAACTCCTTAAAATATATTTTTTTATTAAAATAATATTTTTCCAGATTTTAAAAAATTATTATGAATCAAATTTGAAAGAATATATATTAATTAGACTTTATTCACGACCGAATTTTGGTTGTGACCACTTAACACACAATCATATAGCTTATCATTTGGTGAGAAATTTAATAAGTATATGTCTTTTTTCGGAAAATTTTAATAGGTATATACTTTTAATAAAATGATTAGTATTACTAGTAAAAAAAATTGTTTTATAAGTATAAAAGTATCTAAAAGTTTAGAAGAAAAAAAAGGTAGACGTTAATGTTTTTAAAAAATTGTTCTTTTTTTAAGTTGAATCTTCATCGATGAAAAGCTAGTGTATGAATGAGTGAAAAATCTGTTTCCACTAATTGTATAATTGTCTACACCCTCATGTTTTTGTTGTTATATTTATATTTATATTTATATAAATCATAAATAAATAAAATATTATATATTATAAAAAAAAAACATAATATATAGTATCATATATAATAAAAAATAAAAATTTGTTCAAATTATAATTTAAAATAGATATTATAAATAAATTTACGTTATTTGAGATAGTTTTGATCATCCAATTAAAATAAACAACTTAAGATATTTTTTAGATGTAACTTTAAATATAACTGCATATAATTATTTATGTGTGAAAAGTGATTTAAAAAAATATATGTCATATAAACTTGAATCACTCAAAATCATATTCATTGTTAAAAGAATTTTATCGCCCACATGACATTATTTGCAAATAATTTGAATAGATTTTTGTAAACAATCACCATTCCTTCTTTTTCTTCGTCTTTCTTTCTTTTTTTTTTTGGTTACGTTCCATCAATCGGCAATAATTCAATTTACATTAGCTTTTCCTTTCTATTATCCTCTTGTCCTGTACTTTTTAAGTAAAGTTTTAGTTCCGTGTCAATAATGTCAAGATATTTTTCTTAAATAAGTCAGGATATTTCTTTTTATAGATTAAAAAGTCGGGATATTTAAGAAAATAGGAATGGAAAATTATGATTAATAATTATGTTACCGATGATTACATTACAATTATCTCATATCATTTTGAATATTACTTGATATTATAAAGTTAAACTTATAGGAGTGAACTGACTTCTTGTGAATATGTTGTCAATTAATTGTCATCGTATTAAAAAAATAGTTAAATAGATTTTTTATTTGTATAAATATTTTTTATTTTTTTTAATCTCTATAAATTTTTCTCTAAACAATGCTGTCTCAAATGTTTTTATCGATAATTTTTTATATTGTATGCCACGTTTTTATAATATGTCTAATATTCATTTTTTAATTCAAAAATATGAGTGATGAACCATAATTGCCGAATTTTAAAATAAAGAGATTAATTTCATGAATTAATTAAAATAGATGAATCAAAATTGCACTTAAGTATAAATTTTTAGCCCGTATAAAATTTTAAAATTTCATTTTTAATTTATGTAAAAAAAATCATATTTTTCGGTTCCTACCACATTTTTATACACATTCTTATAGTCCTTGGTGGATTGAAAGATCCTAGAACTTTTAAATTTTTGCGAATATTTTTAGAACATTCTTAAAAGTTCATTCCTACAAATTTAGAATTTAATAAATTGAGATGAATTAAATATAAATTTTTAATATGTTTAAGATAAAAATCTTTAAAATATAAATTTAAAAATTGAGTGTGAAGTTCATTTTTTATGAAGAAACTTATTATAGGGTTGGGAATATGTATACAAAAAAAATTATTTAAAACTATATGTTGATATTTTAAGAGAGACTAAAAATGATTGCATATTATTGAAAAAAAAATAATTTTTTAACATAAATTAAAAATAAAATTTTAAAATTTTATAAAAACTACGAATTTATTTAACCGTTAATAGTATATAGTACATACGATATAAAATAAAATAAAAATAAATCATTGAGTACAGAATAGATGATATAAAAAATATTTGGTACATTATTCATAAATTCTAACTTCCCTATTGATATTATTATATTCAACCTCGTTTTCGGAGTTGTAATAAAAAAGTTCACTACAAATATTTAATTGTTTGAAAAGAAATGTTTGGTACACTAATAAAGTTGGCTATAATTAATTGATTTTTAATATCCGGTGACGTCAATCGGTGCTGACACTATAAAGATGCGTCATATTAGCAAGAAAATTTTTATTTTATTTTACTTATTAATGAGAAATATTTATTAGGTAGTTTCTGTAGAATTATCAATAATATATATTTGTTTTGAGTTGTTGTATGTGTCAATTGAAAATATCTTTTTCATTGTTTATAATATTTATTCATGTGAAATATTTGTTCCGTAAATATTTATTATGTAGTTTTTTTTATATATTTGGTTTACGTTTGTCTCATGTTTTTTATGCGTAATTATAGTTACCTCATGTGTTTGTAATATAATATTTATCAATAATAATAAATATTTGTTCTGTATTTTTTTTATGTATTAATTATAAATATTTTTTTTATGATTTTCTAATAAATATTTATCTTATGTTATGTTTATGTATTAATTATAAATATTTATTTTATTTTATTTTAATATTTATCTTGTATTTATTTATTAATGAAAAATATTTGTGATAGTGATTTTTTTATATTCATTTATCTAAAAAATATTTGTCCTCCATATTTATAAATAGACAAAAAAGACTACCTAGATTTTTTACACTGCAAATGCATACACATTAATCTAGATTTTTTTTTTACAAACACGTTCTTTGCAATTTTTTAAAAAAGAATTAGTTGTTTCTCAATTTTTAACTTCTACAAACTATTTTATTTTCTCAACTTCTAAAAACTACATATTTTTCCTAAAAAAAACACTCATTTTTTTATTAAAAAAATCAATTTATCTAATGAATGAAATTACCATATTTATCTTTCGTATTTTTGCAATAGTTAAAACTAAGAAGGATAATATTAATTTTTCCCACTACTATGTCTTTTTCTTTTTTTTACAAATATGTCTTTTGCATTTTTTTTAAAGAAAAAATGACCATTTATCAATTCTTAACTTCTACAAACTACTT
This sequence comes from Cicer cuneatum, assembly GCA_037974295.1. NCBI lineage: Eukaryota > Viridiplantae > Streptophyta > Magnoliopsida > Fabales > Fabaceae > Cicer > Cicer cuneatum. The sequence goes on along the minus strand of JBBPBO010001985.1, from coordinate 74,474,928 downwards.
TATTTTCTCAACTTCTAAAAAGTACTTCTTTTTCTTTAAAAAAAACCCATTCATTTTTAAAATAAAATAAAAAAACCATTTAATTTAAGACTTATTTGAATTCAAAACAAATCATATAAATATTTAACCTAATAATATGATATTCAAAATAAAAAACACACTCATCTTAGATTTAAACTCAAAACAAAATATTTAACATAATAATATGATATTTGAATTAAGACTTATTGACACATCATATAAATATTTTTATTTAAGTACTGTGTTACTAATAGAGCACCGTAATTACATAGAGAGAGTAAATGAAAATTTTCAATTTGTGGGAGTTTTCAAAAACCTCTGAATAATCTATGCAATGTAGCTTATTTTTTGTAGGGTTGGTTTCTTCTCTTTGGTCCTGCACATTGTCACGGGTTAATATTGAACTTGTGTTGTATTTTTGAAAGCCAAAGCTCTAAAAAAACCTTAATTACAATGATTTCTTATAAACTTACCAAAAATAAAGTTTTCACTCAGTTATTTTGTTTTTTTACTTAGAATCGTAAACTCGCGAAAGTTAAAATTGGATGGTTCATAGCTATCAAGTGCCTATTTTTGTTAGTATTCAGCACTTAATTGAACATGACTTATCACCAAGATAACATATGCATCTTGTATGCTACATATTTTACAAAGAAATGTATGTATTGATAGCATAATTGTATATGTTAACTTGTTTATCCAATGTGTATGTTTAGATGGCATGAAATATATACTAAAATTGATAAATAACAAAGAGATGTTGTAAATTATAACAAAATCTATTTGATTTGGACACCAAGAACTTTAAGAAAATTGAAAAAAGCAGCTCCAACAACAGTTGAACTGAATCTCCAAGGATCACGGAAATACACTGACTTTAACATACCCATATAATGTTTCCAAGAATTATTATAATGTTCATTCAGTTCCTTTATGATTTTTCCATAATAATTTGATGTCACCACAACATATTTGCATAAACCATTAACCAAAGTTGCTAATTCAGCATGACTCCCAAGTTCATGTCCAATTGTTTCAGTGTCAACCAAAAATTCAACATCTTCATCAGTATGAATCAAAGAATCAATTAATGAAACATAGTTGCATATAAAAGGTTGTTCTGAATAGTGACACTGTTCCAATGCAATAAGGTTCCTAAGAACACATCCTGTTACTTGATCAACTTTCAAATAAGGAATTTCCAAACGAGCTTGGAAACATTTAAATAATGGTAAACAACCCAAGCACAAAAACCAGCTAAAAATTGGTGTCCTTTTAAACTTAATGTCCAAATAGCTTCTACCTTGAACTGTCTCAAAGGTAATACCTGCTTCATACAACTTTGTTGCTGTCCTTGGTACATATTCTGATGAAAAAGTTGTGAAATTTTTTGATGGATTCACACCATTTACTTGAATTTTTCTCGGAAGGTAAGTATATCTAATCAAATCAGTGAAGTGTTTGCAAGATTTACAATTTCTGGTCATCTCCCATTTTTTGCTTAACTTTTGAGGATAATAATCTTCAAAGTAATTAAAAGCAAGCTCAATAAAACTAACACATTTTTCTTTGTCTATACCATAATCTAATAATACCCTTTTGTGTAATTCCTCTAACACAAACATAGGAATTTGATTTTCAAGCAGCAATAAATCCCTTTGTGTGATTATGTAAATCCATGATGTAGTAAACATGTAATCATTTTTCTGTTCAGATTTATTTGATTTTCTCAAAAATAGCTCCATGATGAAAACTGAATCTAACAAAATCATTTCCAAAAACTTGTCAAACTTGCAAAATTCTGGCTTGGAATAACATTTCACAATATTTTCTTGGTTTTCTTCAAGAAAAACCTTAAATTGTGTAAAAGACAAAGCTTGTTTATTTGATAAACGTTTCCAAAATGCATTAAAGTACCTTTGTTTCTGTTTCTCTTGATTTAGTTCTGAATTTTGACTGTGAAATGGACCTATTGAAATAAACTTTGGTGTATAAGTGTCTTCATTCAACTTCAAAAGATGTTGAGGAACCTTGTAAATGCAACATTGATCAGGTACCATAGGTTCAATCCTTTCTGGAATGTTAACTATGTGCTCAATCATTGCTTTTCTTTCAGAAGCCATTGAAACACAATTTCCTATACCATTAATATAAAATTAAATCACTAACAATATAGTACCTTATACCATGATTTTTAAAAGGAAGGAAAAAAAAAATTAGTTTAAACTTTGAAGGATGATATATTATATATCTCAATCATATGTAACCTACAACGTTAGAAAGAAACTGAAAAACAGAGAAGATATCATAATAAAAAATAACAACTAAAAAAATTTGTAAGGAGCAACAATTTAGGTTTGAGTGTAACAAGAATTGTTGGAAGTAATAAATAAATTACCTGAAATGGGAAAAATTCACTAATGTGGTTGCAATGGTTAGAAAGGAACTAAACCTACCTCTTTCTTTTAGAATAAAAATAAATATATATACTATATGTTACCTTAATGCATGTGCTTTTCAGAGGAGATATATGTGGATTGGAATTACAATTTTGGGAATTAATTTTATTCATAAACGAAATTGTTTGGTTTAAATATAGTATTCACGCCAGAAATCTGTTTTAATTTAAGCAACACGTCTCTCATAATTGAAAATCCACTCAGATTTATTTGATTCGATTTTATTTAGTTGTTGAAATTACAATCTGCACCTATTTTGTTATAAAAAATAGTTTAGTGAGTTGGGTCCTATATTTTTTTTATATATAATCTGGCCCTATTTGTTTTATTTTGGTTTAAGAACAAGATTAGATCAACTTTTAAATTAGTCGGTCCGTTTCATATATAAGTTTATAATTAATTTTATATGTGAAATTACCGATTTGCCCTTGCATGAAAATAAATCACCATAAGACAAACTCTATACCGCTATTCACTTATTTCTCTCTGTCGATTCTCTGTGCAGGTTGCATTATCTTATAAAATAATAGAATAGAATGTTATTAGTTATGTTAAGTTAACTTTGTAGAACTATTTTAAATTGAGTAGTATCCGTGTACTTATTCTTTTACTTTGAAGTTGTGATACTAGTTAAACAGAGCTAACACATTTTTTTATTCAAAAATAGAGTAACACATGGTTGATTCATTATTCTATAATTTTGCCTAAATTTAAATTTTTTATTCAATTTTTAGGTTACTTTATTTGGGTTGTTTGATCAATCATGTCATCTTCAAATGTTAGGTTGGAAGCCAAGGGTTGGTATGAAATTTGACAATATAGATATGGCTTATCAATTTTGACTTACATATAGTGTCATGTTGGTTTTGACGTTAGAAAATATTATGCGAACAAGAATAAAGATGACACTATATCATCGTGTAGGTTTGTTTATTCCAAGAAATGAATATGAAAGATAGACAAGAGATACACTTTTGATAGCATCCAGATAACTGAGACTAAAATGAATTGTCACATAAAAAGATAACTGACGTCCAAACATATGAGATTGATTTGGCTAATGACTCTAGATTAAGGCAAAAGTCAACATTTCAACTTATGAACACACATGCGGAACATATAACACATATATATGTTTCATATCTATTTTGCTTTATATTATGTATTCTACGTAATTTTGTTATGCTGCATATCTTTGCTTTAATGTTCAATGAATATCGTTGTTGCATTATTGTGTTATGTTGCATATCTATTTTACCTTTTATGAATCATTTAATTAAACGGACAAGAAAATTGTAATGAAATAAAGAAACTCAATTCATTATATTAAAAAAGAGTTACAAGCTTATAACAAAAAGAAATTCTTAACTCTATTTTACAAAATTCCTATAATCAATCTTGAATTCTAAGTATCAATTCTCTTGATACAAATGATTTACACAAAAAAGAAAATAATGCATAAAAATAGGAATTTTGACTAATAAGCAATTGATCGACCATAAATGAAAGAATAGATAGTTATAATTTGTAAATGTTAAATGTTATCGCATAATGTTCTTTTATTTCTTGCAAACATTTCTCGTAACAATCAATATATCACTTCGGTTTTTCACTATGTATTTGTTCCTTTTGTTTTACCTCTAGTAAATTTGGACAAAGGTGCCTTGACAAATATGTATTTGATTTCTTGATTTGTTGTTATTGATTTCATGATTAAAGTTGAGTGTTGATTTCTTAATTTGTTCAACGTTGATTTCATGATTTCTCCAATGTCTTAGTACATTTCTTGAAATTGTGTTCTTTGCATCAAAAAAATGATGTAGAATATGAAATTTAATTATTTTTTCAAGAGAAAAGATTCTAAGAATGAAATAGATGAAGAAATGATAATTCTACATTTGAACTGATTAAAGTTTCAAGAATTGAAGAAATAATAAATTATATGATTATTTCAAGTCGCTCAAAGAGCATTGAGACTTACTTTTAATTTTTTAATGATCAACTTTATATTTATTACAATTTACTATTTTTATATACAATATCATTTACATATTTAATTTATAAACTATTGTTTATTTTAGTGGCCCATATGAGTTTTTAGATCAAGTTCCGCCACTAAATGGTGGTGTTTAATTATTTAGCTTGTGTTAAATAAGGAATGCTTTCTCATTGTAGATTCCCTATTAGACTTTATTTAATCTCAATCTAATTTTGAATTATGAATTTAAAAAAAAATTCGAATTATCATATCCTCTTTCAACAAAAACAGAGAAAAGTGTATTTGGTATTAGTGTCCCTTTGTCTCTATATGTGTTGTTTGAATCTCCAATTCATTATTATTTAGATATCAAACTTTAGAGACGTGGGTGATCTTCCTGAATTTCTTATAAAACAAGGAAAACGGTATTTTAAGCCTATACAGTATTTGATTTATGACAGAAAGATAAGGAAAAATGTGAAAGGAAAAGATGTGAGAATAAAAGGAGATTATTATTTGGTAATTTGTTATAAAAGGAAATCGTGAAAAAAAAAATTTAAATGACGAATATTTTTTTATTGAAATAAGATATTATATATATATATATATAAAGAAGAGATATATCCAACTATTTAGTAATTTTATTGATCAAATTGACAAATAAAAAACATGTTTGAGGACTAAACTAACTAATGAAAGACACATTCAAAGGTAAAAATGAATAACAAAATACAAATATAACTAGATCTTTATGTAAATATTGTTTAGTAATTAATTAACTACATGATTATATAATAATTTATTATGTATAATTCAAACGAATCAATAAAACTTGGGGGTATCGTGACATCTGTTGATCCCTCTGCCCTTGTTTATAAACTATCATGGAAAGCTTGTGAAAATAAGTTGAAAACGACTTATAAACAAATCATAAATTATTTTTAGAAGTTCTTCCAAACAATTTTACAAGTACTTGTGTTAGTAGAAAAACACAAATAAATCAATTCAGACAAACTCTAAGTGTGTCAAACTCTAAAATTACCAAAGTTTAAGAAATCATGAAGTATATAGTGTATTTATTAAAAGAACAATAATATATATGTATATTCCAAATTTTCAAACATATGTTAAGACTTCATTATTTTCTATCTTTCTCTTTTTATTACATTACTAACGCATCAATCTAACCGAGGAGGGTACCGGTTGGACGATTTTAAAATGGATTCTCCATTCATTCAACAAAGACGATCAACAAAACTTGGCGATCTGTTGGCGAACTTTTTCCAATTCAATATGAGATCTCAATATTATGCTTGAAGAGGACTCCAACCTCCACGCTGTTTAGCACGAGATTTTGAGTCTCGCGTGTCTACCATTTCACCACAAAGGCATCTTCAAAGTCAATTATATTCCATAAATATGATATATATATATATATATATATATATATATATATATATATATATATATATATATATCTAGTCTTATGTATGTAATATATGATATAAAGGTGGAGTTTTAGAGTTTTTTTTATTTATTGTCATGTCATATAGGCCTGAGTCGGACATCCAATTGGTTCGATTTGAATTATCCGAGAGATAGATACCTTATATAGATATTCTATAAATAAAAATGGACAATAAAACCTATTTCTCAATTCAATAGAAGGCAAAAGGGGTCATATAGGGTCCCAAATAATAGACTATTCCTAAATGGAATGAACTTATAATCATGGAATCGATTGGATCATCCATCAGATTATAAGTTCATAACCTTAGCGCATTTTCATTTTGGATGGAATACATCTACTAATTCTTTAATTCCAGTTAGTAAGATAAGAGTTGAACTAAGAAATCAATTCTAGAAGCTAAAAAAGGGTATCCTAAGCAATTTCAATTATCGGGTTCATTGATATTCCTAGTATAGTAGATGATATCACACATATCATCATATTCAATTCGATGGAATTGTTGAATTTTACATGAGCCCTTCTATAATTTCGCACATAATTAGTTATTTCTTGGTTTCGTCCCGTCATTAATAACTTAATTATTTTTAGATAATAGTAGATAGAAACAACCCTTGTAAGAAGTCCTATTAAAACCAATATAGGTCTGTTGCCACCCACACCAGAATAAATAAAGTTTTATCAAATATTTCTCTTATTAAAAAGAGTTAAATAAATTTGTTATCTTTATAAATATATTATTTTTATTTTTAATTTCTCTAAAAAATTTCTTCAAACAATAGTTCTTTAAATATTTTTATTAATTTATATGTATAATTGAATTATTAAATGATTGTAGTGATAAGAATATTGCATGTCCGAACATTTTGTTTGATTCTAAATTTTATTTGATACGTAAATGCACGCTACTAAGTCACTAGACTAAACGAACATCCACCAAAAGTACTAGGACTTTAGATTAAAAAAAAATAGATACAAACAACAATTATGATGAAAAACCTAAACAGCACACATTAAAAAAAAAATCTAAATCATAAATTACGTGTTTTAATTACTATTAAAAAAATATAAAATTGGGTAGTGATAGGGGTAAAAAAGTTCAGAATTATAGTGATAAGAATGTTGCATGTCCTTGACATTAGCTTTAGAAAAAAAGTCATTTTTAACTACATACCGACCATTTTAATAATTGTATTCTATATAAATTGCAGTTTACAATAAAGAAATGATAAGAGAAAAAAAATCCTTGTTCACCCTAAATATGTGGTTTACTACGTACTACATTTTATAAATAGCATATGTATTGATGATGTAAAATGATTCTACATTAAAATTTGATAAATATATTATAAATTGAAAGCATCATATATATTGAAAACCTTTTGATCAATTTAATACCATTTACATATTTAAATGCTAGTGTGAGATATCAGCCATCTCTTTTATATCATCCTCCTCTAAACTTTTGCCAAAATTTTTGTAAGATCACAAGAACAAGAACTAAAATGGAAAAGTTTTAAACAAAAATACTTAATTGCAATACTTAGTTTATGTATCAGCGACCAAATATTGTTACCGGAAAAATTATAAACAATAATACTTGTAGTGTCATTCTTATCTCTCATTAAATGTTGCAACATCAAGATTCAAGCTCATCATAAATACATGACATAATTGACCTATCAAAAAGCACATAGTAAATATTATGCAAATTATTTACTACAATGGAATAATATGGTTCTTAAGTAGTAGATGTTTGTTGATATATTTAAAAAAAAAAAATGCCAACAAACACCCATTCTTTAGGAATCGCACCATTTGACAATAACAACATCCAGCAAGCAAAAATGTAGAGCATGTGTCGTGTAGCACTTGCAACATCATGTGAATTAACTCGGAATTAATGTAGCAAGTAGAGAGCAATCAAGTGAAAATTTTATCTATCGTTGCCCCAATATAAAAAGTACAAGTTGAGACTCATAAATGAAAGATGCAATAAAAAATTTAAAAAGAAGAAAGAACTACAAATTCAAGAAATTAGTTGATTTGACCAAGTAATCCATCCACCTTCAAATTAGTGGTTTATATATATATATATATATATATATATATATATATATATATATGATTTTGCTTATATAAAAAATACACACGAGTAAAAACCATTAGATTAGTTACATACATTTTTCTTTTTGTCAAAAAAAATATTATTATTACTTTTTTTTTAGGAAAAAACTTACTTGATTTCTTTAAGTATTTTTTGTATGATTTTTAATATAAAATACATTTTTTATGGTTATAACAAACCTTGAGAAATTATGAAATAAAATCAAGATTAAGTTAAAAACTACATGAATATCTAAAATGCATCTAAGTTTTGTCATTTAGTTTAATGGTCATGCATTAGAATAGTGTGAGGGTAAATTAATTAAAGATATAAATTAAAGAACCATATGTTCTGTGAGAAATATATTTGTATCTATAGAATTATAAACGTATCAAGAAACTAATTTTTACGTGGAAATGGAAATGAGAGAGAGAGAGGAGTAAATCTTAAACTTTGAATCATATCATATTGGCCAAAAATTAAATCAAAAGTGATGCGACTTTTTAACTTAGATGTGACCATTATAATATATTTTATGGTAAATATTTACTCCACTCAATCTTATATATATACAAATAGTCATCTCACTAGATACATTCACATGTGTGTGATTATCATCAACGTACATGCATTTTCTCACTAGATACATTCACATATGTTCCATTCTGGTCAAACCTATTTGCCATATTAGATTTTATGAAGACATAAAAATATGCTATATTAACATTTAAACTACCAGTCCTAAAATAATTAAAGCACCTGCTTAGACAAATTATGTAATTTGAATTCAAAATGCAAATTCCAAAAAGCTCCTAAAGCACTTCGGTTTTACGAAAACATAACATAACGATTATGACATTAAAACAAAACACCCAAATATTTAGTTTCATGCGCCACATTTCACATATCGAAACAGAAAATCAAAAACATTAATAAATAAATAAATAAATGTAGATAAACCAAAACTTCTGCAATTATTTGATAAACCAATTGAAAACATAAATAATGTACTTTATTGACTACATAAAATGCAAAACAACTAGACTACTACAAGTTCAATAATTTATTACATGCCCCGATCCACAAATGCTAGGCACAAAAACAAGATGCATTTTATTTTCTCACCTTCATATTGCATGTTGCTATACGGTACATAATACATTAATTCTTCATATGTTAACATGAAAAACAGTTCCAATGAACACTCTGATCCCTAAGCAAATAGTTGGAAGCCCTACATCTGAAACAAACATAACCAATTTTCATTTTTCATGAAGCGGATCCAAACATACAGAAAACTATATATATATATATATATATATGAAAACAAGATTGAAGAAAAACCTTTAAAGGTGGATCAGGAACTCCGTAAGTTTCTGGTGTTATGTTATTCAAATACAAGCCTGGAAAAATACCCTACAAAAACACAAGTGAACAACAACAATAACACATTTAGGACATAGTCTTAAAATGTAATTGAATAATGAAAATAAAAGATAGAGTTGAAGAATATTATTACATCAAGTATCTTCTGCACAGCCTTAGGTCTCTTAGTAGGTTTCTTAGAAGGCTTCTCACCGGTTATTAACATAAAATCATTTTCAATATCTTCCTTTGAAAGTGGCACACTCAAACCTCTCTTCTCTATTGCATCTGCTTTCTCCACCTTAGCACGAGGTCTAGACTTTGCAGAACGAGGCTTGCTTGTCCTTGTCGGTGCCGGTGCCGTTGCCGCACTTCTCCTTGATCTTCCTCCTCCTCCTCCTCCTCCACTCTCATTTTGTGCCTTCTTCGTCGGCTTTCGAGGCCTCAAATTCCAAGTCTTCGCCGATTCTATATTCGGTTCTTCATCTTCACTCGAACATTCCGTCTCCACTTCTTCTTCTTCTCCATTCTTCAATTTTCCCTTATTATTTAATTGCTTTCCTTTTTTCACATTTGATTCCTCATTTTCACCTTCACTCATCACACCTTCCGGCGTCTTAAACTCATTTTCGTTCTTTTCATTCGTCTCAACCCGGTTCGAACCGGATGTACTTCCAATTTTCTCAAACCAACTCGGATATGGACTCAGACTTAACATAGGACTCTTTTTTTTCTCATCTAGGCTCGTTGACGAACCTAATTGCATAATAGGATTCATTACATTTTCATCTCGGTTCGGCTCCAAACCTAATCGCAAAATTGAATTTATTCTATTTTCTTCTCGGTTCGTCTCCGAACCAAAACGAAAAATAGGACCACGGTTTAAATGAGTTTCTGTGAGGCTCGGATACGGACCTAAATGGAGAATTGGAATGTTGGAATTATTGTCTACATGATTCGAAGAAGAACCCCAATGTGGGACCGGGTTCATACCCCTATAGTTAGGTAGAAATGTAGGGTGGTTTGTTGTCCATCTAAAACTGTTTGGAATTGGGAAATTGTAATTGGACGATGCTAGATAAAATGTAGATGGCGTCACAATGGGTGGTGGCGGCGGCGGCGATGATTGTGGAGGAGGAGGAGGATGGGGGCTAATCGGTGGTGTATCAGTGTTGGTAACCGATTTGAACACCATAATTTGTGTTTGGATAATATGAAAGAATGAATGAAAAATATAATGAAATGAAGCATAGATATATAGATGATTAGAGAGAATTGGCAATGCATTGCAAAGATTTGGAGAAAATGAGTAAAACTAGAAAGTGTGTTTATGGGAGTAATGAAACTAGCATATTTGAAACAAATACAAAAATGGATTTTAGATTTTTTTTTTTTTTTTTTTTTTAAATTTAATCTTCAGTACGCTGAATCTAATGACTATTCCGGGTAGAGAATCTCGTATGTATTTATTATGTTGATATTTTCTTTTTATACTAACATTATTATTCATTATTTTTCAAAAATTAAACCTTAACAATTGTTTTTTAAATACTCATGTGAATTTAAGGAAATACTCATTCCAAATGAATGATTCAATTAATCATTTTATTTAAATTAAAAAATAAATGTATAAATAAAAGATAAAATATTATTTTTATATATAATTATTTTTAAATTTTAGCTCAACTAATAAATATTAATATTGTTATATATTTTAAGTATTATGCTTTGAATTCGAATTTGAAATACTGCAATTATGTGTGAATTTTTAATAGTAATTATATAATTTTAACTATAAATAAAAATAAATAAATGATATAATTTTAAAAAATAATTAATGTTATTATCATAGACAAATTTTTTAATGGGCCACGTATTATGAGATGCATGCAAGATATATTTTAAAATGTTAAATCTAAGAATATATAGTTTTAATAAACAAGGGTATTTAATTATTTGTAAAAAAAAGGATACTTAATTATATTTTTTTAATACTAAAATTTGTGCTCTACACTGCAACATTACATTTATTACGTTCTTTGAAGAGTAATAAATTAAATTTCTTAACTAAATGTCTTAACTTTTATTTGAATTAATTATATATCTATATTCTATAGACTAAATTGACTGTGTGAATATTTTTATATTAAGTATTTTACTCCGAGTAAATATATCTCTATTTTTTAAAAGAGATGAACATCTACATTAGTGTGGTTTTGGTGTATAAATATTCATACTTTTAAAATGTGTGTCATTATGTCACCTATATACCCTAAAATTATAAGTAATAGACATATCTATTACTTTAAAAAAATCAATTCTAATGTAGTGTATAAATTCTTTTACATTATAGTTATCATATTACAATCATTTATAAATATGTCTTTTGAGATAGTTATGATAAACCTAAAATATTTTTAATAATTTAGCGATTATAATTAATTGACAGTATAAAAATTATATATATTAATAGTATATACGAATTAAATTCAATACTTTAATTAATTACTATACTATATTAGCAGCATTAATTACGTTCATTTACTTTCATATTTATGGAATATACTTTCATATTTTCTTATTATGTTTATTGCCCTGAATAAACATTTCCCTTAACTTTAAATATTTTATTTTAATTCTACATGCTAACTTTTATATAAATTATTTATTATATAAAATTAAAAAACACCTTATAATATTATTTATTTATTTTACTTGTGCCATATTTAAATTTAATATTGTACAATTCAATAATTCAGTTATTATGTAATATATCAACAGAGTTGAGATTGCTGGAGGGGGTTATCCCACAATCTAGTGAAACAAGGTTCTACTTTTTTAAACTTTTAGGAGGTTGCATCCTCGTCTTGCGATCGGCTGAATGATTAATTTTTTGCTTTAGGAGGTTGCATTTTCAAGATTTGACTCTCTATAATTTTTTTTAACTTTTTATAGTTGGTCGCATCTGGAGATGCACCTCCTACCGAAAGAAAAAAAAAATCATCTTTCAGGTAGTCGCAAAACGGGGATGCGATATTCTGAAGGTCTAAAAAAATAAAATATTTTAATATATAAATTTTAATATAACATATTTAAAAAAAATTTAAAAAAGAGGATATAAAAGAAGGAAAAAAAAACTAATAATGTTAACATATATAAAACATTAATTATTTTTCAAAAAAGAAAGCATTAATTACTACACTGTTTTGACAGCATTCATTACGTTCATCATCTGCTATAAAAAAAGTTCATGCAGTGTAACATGTTAAGGTTCTGTAAATACTATTTATATATTGAAAAAAAATCATAATTTTCGAGAAAAAAAATGTATAATTTCAATACAAAACTATCTTTAATATTAAAGATAAAAATAGAAATTTAAGAATTTTGATGTAAGAAAAAAATCTTAGAAGTTATGTAATTTATAATTTGAAATTATAAAAAGTCAAAATTTTCGCATTTTTTTATTTTCCTTTTTGTTTTCTTAATAAATGTCATAGTTTAATCTTTAATAAATAAAAAATCCTTAGTAAAGGTACTTATTAGCATAATCTAAAAAAAATACGTTCATTTACTTTCACATTTTTTATAGAATACTTTGACATTTTCTTAATATGTTTATTACCCTTAATAAACATTACCCTTAACTTTAAATATTTTATTTTAATTCTATATGCTAACTTTTATGTGAATTATTTACAAGTATAATGTTATTATTATATTTTTATTGTTGTATGAATTATTTACAAGTATAATGTTATTATTATATGTTTATTGTTGTATGCATGTTGCTAAATTTTACTATTACAGGATAAATATATATTGTGAATATATTTTAAAATAATTTTTAGGAAATAAAATTAATTTAATAACAACAAATAAAAATATATTAAATTAATAATTTTAAATTACCAAAAAAATAATTTAAATTACTAGCTTTTAAATATTTTAAACATTAATTTATACAAATTTTATTATTAATTAAGAACATTTTTTCATGTATTTTAAATTTTTTAAGTTAATTGAATTGATAACTTTACTAAATAATTCAATTAACTTATTTGTTATCAATTATAAGCTATGATACTTGAAGAAAAAAAGGTAAGTCATTGTTCATTTTAAAACTAGAGGGGCTTATTTGTCTAGTAAGATCTCAAGGGAGTTAAATGCCCTTAAAATTATCAAACCACCCTTTTATTTTGCACTGATTGTTCATATTCAAATTGATCCAAGTAAAAACGCAAACTAATAAAAAAAATTGAAAAGTGTATAAAATCAACTATTATTGGATGTATTTGGATCTCTGTTTTTAGAGACGGCTTGAATTGGACCGAATCGTATCAGATGTCAAAATTAAATCTTATTATAACTAAATGTCATAGATGTCAGAATTTTCAAGTTTATCACTAATTTGGTCCCTTCTTTTGAAAGTAATTGAATTAATTGGGAATTTATTCTATAAAAATAAAAGAATTATTAAAAAATAAACTTTAAATTAATTGAAAGATAATTAAAGAATAATAGCATTAAATATATATATATATATATAAGTAGTTAACATTTATTTATATTTTAGATTAACAAATATAACATTTATGTTGTTTATATTCAAGACCAGAGGAGTATATTATAGAATATCTGAAGCTGCATATGGAATTAAGAAACTAAAAGAAAATAACCTTAAGAATTGCATGTCTTGCTTGCTTATTGCAAATTTTCTCTCATTTGATTTTCTTGATATAGCAAATTATAACATAAGTATCTTAGAAAACCATAGACAAAGGTTACACAAGAAAGCAAAAAAGCATTCATATTAACCAATTTTGCTAAGAACATCATTCAGAGTAGATACAGCTATAGCATAGTACTTCTCTGCTTCTGGGGCACTCTTAACTTTTGCTGCATGATCCAGCTGTGGACAAAAAATTAAACTCTCAATTAGTCCTATTAATCTTTAACAATCCTAAATTGATAGAGCTATGAGATTAAGTTTTTTTCTATAGGACACAATATCGTTGTGACCACAATTGAAACAACAATAGTTGCATTTGACTCTGATTCTCTACATTTAGGATTCTCTACATTATTTGTGTACTTACATTGGTGATATCCTGGAAGAGCTTTCCAGTAAGTTCCTTGAGAGACTTTTTCTGATCCTTAGGCTTTGCAGAGATGACAGTGTTAAGATCATACCTAAGATAGCTAGCCCTTAGACGAAGATCATTCTGAAGATATGGCCAAGCTTTCTGGTCAATGAACTTCTTAACACCAACTATTTCCTTAGCTGATTCTTTAGCCCTTTGTGCTGCCTCACTTGGTGTCAATGGTTGAAGGTAAAACCTTTCTTTCAATGGTAACTGAAGGTCTCTTGCTTCATCTGAGTTCAGTGTTCCAGCTGCCATATACCATTCCCATGGTTATCATAAATTCATTATTGTTAACTTAATTCCATTTTTTATGTCACTAAACTAAGTTAATTAACAACCCAATTTCTTGTTTATTTTTTAGCTAAATGTACTACTAGTTATAATAAGAAATGAAATTTACTACATAGACATTGTTTTACATCAAACTTAGTTGCTTTTGTGAAATAGATTATTGTCTATTTTGATGAAATGAAACAGTGTTATGTTTCTAATTGAAATGTCATATAAACATCTCACTTGACACATCGTCATAATTCAACCTCAAAATATGAAGAAAAATCAGTCACCTCTAAAATTGAAAGACTAAAATAGTGGATGTAGAAATAGGGGACCAAAATGGTAAATAAAGCAAAATAGACAGATTTAAATTAAACATATATAATAGTATATGTTGAAGTTGTATCTTGTTACTTGAATTGTCCATACAAATTAGAGGAAAAAAAGAAAGAAATCTATCTATAATCATGTGACTAAATGGAGTTTAAAAGAAGAAAATACTAATGAAAGTAATACATACGAAGGCCACCAGAAAGTGGAGGAGGGCCACCAACTTTAATGGGTATGGCTTCAGCAAGAACAGCTTGAACAAAAGAAGCTGAGACCAAACCAGTTGCAACAACACCAATCATTGCTCTTCTGCTACTTTGTCCTTCAAAAACTTGTTGTTGTTGTGCTCTAACTGCCATTGAAGAAGAACGTGTTACCTTGTTGTTGTTGTTGTTGTTACTATGTAACAACCTGTTTGAGCCACTCAATTGAAGGCTTCCTTCCAAAACAGCTTGAGTTGATGAGGAGCCACGTATGCAACCAGCCATTGAAGCCATAGCTTGAGCCATTTTCTTTCTACAAAAAATGTGATGAGAATAATGAAGACTCAAGATATTATATGAATATATGAATGATGATTTTTGTGTGTGTGATTCTGAGTCATTACCTTATCTACTATTTTCCACTTGGATAAGTTGGATCTTGTATCAACCAATCATAGTGCATCTACCATATCATATTTCTTGATTGTGTTTCCATTGTGGATTTTTAGTAGTATGACATGTGTATTTGTAGATTATTTTATTCATTCATTTTTTAAAAGTTCAACCAATTGACTCATGATTCAATGTGGAGAGAAAAATAACAATATTAATTGGTCAATTTCATGTTTGAATATTTTTAAGAGACTCTTTTTATATAGATGTATTTAATTTTAACTTTTTATTTTCTAAAACATTTTTTTACAAATTGGATTTTTCATTTGGAGTTAATGATTTGATTTTCTACTTGTATTTGAAATTTTCATAATATGAATGGAAATAAAATAATTTAATTGCTGACATTTATTTGAAAAAAATTAGGTATCCTATTTGGCTATTTAAAAGTACCAAATCATTTTATTTAGCATAATGTTCACCAAACACTTATCATGCAGTATTTGTTTGTAAGTTCACAAATTTATGTCTGAACAACAATTATTCAATTGTCATAAATAACATTTGCATGAAGAATAAGTGGAGTTGAATGAGACATTTAATTTGTTGAAGACGATTTCTTCTTTGCAACAAAAAATAAGAAAGAATGATCAGATAAATTGGTAAGGTTGCCTGCTACATCATCATTGTGATTAATATACAAAATAATAATGGTTTGAAGGCAATGCAAACTTCTCTCTTTCATCTAAAAGATAGTGAGGCACATGAATGGAGGCATTCAAAATATTTCCCTTCAACTCCTACAAACAGAAACATTAGAAAACATTTAAATATTATGCTTCAACTAAAGATAAGGAATGTTAAAAATAATATAGCATGTCCTGTTTATCTTCATTTTAGTCAGTTACTCTCAATATTCCAAAACCAAAGAAAAATATGATACTTTTGCAATAACTTAACAATTAGAACCTAAAGCTGTCTGGTTACTGACCTGAATAACTATTATAAAAAATGAATGTTCAATGAAGAAACAAGCAGCAAGAAGACAACACAGCAATCATTAGAACTTGTAACTAGCATGTATAACAACTAATACCCAATGTCCAACTAAGACTGGACAGAACTAGACCAGACATGCGTCACGATTCACAACTTGAAGCGCGCACACACACAAAAACATAACAAGTTCAAAATCGATGGACAAAATAATTGACAAATCAGAAAGTTCAAATTGGTAGAACTAGGTTCCAGCTCATTAGACTTGGATTCATTCCACATGTTGGCAGTGTTGTCGATGGCAGAAGGCCAAAAATCTGCCATATAAAATCTCCTTTGTAGATGAATTTGTTACCCCAAAATTACCAAGCAACTCAAAGGGGGTGAATTAAGTTGTAAGATTTTCGCAAAACTTTTATCAAATATGTGAAGATACTCTTGTTAAAAGACTAAAAACTACTCATTTGAAGAAGTGATTG
Source organism: Cicer cuneatum (assembly GCA_037974295.1). Lineage (NCBI taxonomy): Eukaryota > Viridiplantae > Streptophyta > Magnoliopsida > Fabales > Fabaceae > Cicer > Cicer cuneatum. The sequence goes on along the minus strand of JBBPBO010001985.1, from coordinate 74,457,706 downwards.
AACAAATAATAACAATAACTACTCAACCACTAGTTTCACAAACAAAAATATAATATGCAATATGCAAAACAATAATAATCAAAATGTAGTATAGAAGAGATAAGTGTTAGAGAGAGTGCAATGTGATTATCCTGATTCGGTTACCAACCACTTGTAACCTACGTCCAGTCCCCCAGCACGCTTAGGATTTTATTTCACTATAAATAAGAGATTACAACATTCTTGAGTATAACCTCGTATCCTTAAGATCCCACGGCAATAGAGATACCTCACTCTCTACAGCAAAACCACAATAACAAGAGAGAATACAACTTGAAGCGCTTAGGAATTAGGATCTCAAAGAACTGATCAAGGTAGCTCAAGAGATGTAACACATATCAATCAATGTTTGCTTTTTGCAATTCAAACTAGGTAATGCTAATTATGCATACTTAAAAATCAATTCTTAATGCATTTTATCAATCTTAAGAGTTCAAAAAACTCTCTAAGCACAAATTCAACTATGCAAGGCTTCTCTATGATAAGCTGAGTAAACTCAAGTGAAAAGTAATTTCTCTATGCAATTTGAAAACAACTTGAGCCAACCAAGAATCAAATCAAACCTAGAGATTTTACATTATATTTTAAGGATGGTGTAAAACAAAGCTAGAGCATCTTAGATGCATCTGTGTAGTCGAATGCTACAAATGTAAGATTAATGTTTTGTGCACTAAAGAAACCTTATCATTCAGCTGTAGCATTTTGAGTTTTTTAAACATTACTGAAAACCACTGTCGTTATAGGCATGTGTGTCCCAAGAAAATCACCATAGTTTACAAAGAAACTATTTTGAAGTATGATTCAGAGTTAGTTTCACAACCATATTTAAAATTATTTGATCACATGCACCAAACCAACAAACTCAAACAACTTCAAAAAATTTGAAATTCCAGCTACAGACGTTTCACAAATATTTAAAACAAGTGCTTTTTTTCCCTAATTCTCAGAAAATAAAGAACAAGTACTCCATTAAGAGCCAAAGACAAGTCTCAATTCTTGAACTGCCTTCAAAGTTTATTTCATAATTTAAACCTCAGCAAATAAGAAATTCCTAAAACAATTCCAGTCCATCTAAAAAAAGATAAGCACACCCTAAACACAAAAACAAGATAAGTTTAGAACTGCACTTGTACCTTGCAATATTTGCACTGCACATGAAGCTGCAATAGAAACGGATCAAAAACAAACAATCGTCTTCTATCTCCACGGTTCAACTTGAGGGTTTGAAGGAGCTTTGAGATTGCCAATGAGTGCCGTGATTCTGCAGATCTTTAGAACAACACTGTTGAAAAGGTGAAACAAAGAATGAAATATGACTTAACTGATTCGGAAGCAAGAAGTAATAATAAGTAATAGTCTAATTTAATCTCTTTGAATAACCACAAGTAATAGTTCACATAATTTTAGGTTTCTTTCTCTCAGAACTAACATCAAGTTGTAGAAATTGAAGTGAAGCAAGAAAAAATGTTTCAAAGTAAATTTTGATGTCTCACTTTCTTCACGAAGCAAAGAGAACTCTGTGACAAGTTTTCAAACAATATCTAACAGGTTAGTCTTCAACTCCAAATGATGTAAAGTTTGATATCTGTACAAATTGAATGGAAATAATGCTGGAGTTCATACACAACAACATTAATAATATTGTCATCAAGCTCACAATTTCTTGGGGTAGAATTGCTCAAACCAATGTTTCGGAGCGGCCGGGTGAATTCTAGAAACGCGGCGTACAAAATTCTTGTCACTAGTTGCAATCATGCTTGCAATCGAATAGTTTTTAGAAGACAAACCCTTTTCTAAAACCCACGTATGGAATCTGAACCTAGGCTTAATTCGGTTCTCTAAGTCGAAACATATAAATGCTGGAAAAGTGTCCAAAACCTCTAAGGAGTTTCCCATCTCCTGACAGAGGAAATTAATCTTTCTCTCTAGAGTTTCAGGATTCTGGCTTAGAATCTTCGGTTGCTTTGTTATTATCTTACACAACTTTGAGAATTCAATCCCTAAATGTAGAAGGCAATCAAATCTATTTTGTAACTCCTCACTTGTTCCATGCATGTGAGTTAAGATATTCATGGTGAGAGTATTTTCACCAAAGCCTATAGCATGCATGAAATTCAATTTATTCATATTGTGAGTTGGCGTCCGTGCATCATGAAATGTCTTCAAACAACTTTGATAACCTTTATCACGATCTTCATTGGGATAGCTTGTGATATAACTCGTTAACAGCCGATGATTTCCATCTTTGATTTTATCAAAAAACCACTCATGTAAACCCATAGCCTTCATCACATTGGGAAGATTAGCCATTTTTATTGTTCCCAACACATGAGCATAGTTCTTCCTAATATCCCCAACACCTTTGGAGCTCATTCCAATGTGTTTCAACAGCTTCAACACATTAATCACCGGTGTTTCCAAATCGAGAATCAACAATTCCGATCCTTGTAGAATCAACCGAGCTACTTCCTCCTTCTTGACACCAAATCTACAAAAATACTCAACCTTTTCAATCAATTCCTTTTCTCCATGTTCAAGAATAACATGTTTATTCCTTCCAATGAGTTCCCCTATCTCCCCTTTACCATCATTCAAATCATAAAACACTTTTATTTTCCTACAAACCTCATGCCAAACATCCACATTCCCTTCAACAGAAGCAGCCAAATCAAAATCCAAAAACAGCATTCTCAAATCACAAAGCAACCCATCAATCTCATCAACTAAATTCCCTTTCTCAACACCAAAAACAAAAGGAAAAGTCAAACATATCCCAACAATTTGCACATTGCAAAAACCATATCTTTTCAACAAACAAAGCCTGCCCTTTAACTCATCAGCACTCTTCCTAAACATAAAACCACTCTCCATATAAAGCAAACCAAGCTTATCCCAAGGAAATCCAAATTCACAAAGCGCACAAGCGGAATCAAGAAGAGAGCCATCTTCAGAAAAAAAGAATTTGTTATGTGGCAACAAAGAAGAAAGAAGAGTATGATGAATACCAATACTTTCAAAGAAAAACTCAAATTCATTAATGGGGTTGTACCTTAAGAGCTTATCAACTTTCTTAGGGAAAGAAGAAGGTTCAAAAGAACCCAACTTGGAAATTAGATTGGAGAGAGAATGAAGAGAGTTTTTAGAAATTTGATGAGCAAAAGCATAAGGGATGCACCTTGTGGCATGAAGGTAATCAGTGAGGGCTTGTTGAGCTTGTGACATAGCAACCTTCTTGTAACGAAAAGGGATTTTCAATTTTGAGAGTTTTAAGGTTGTGGAGGTACTGGTACATAAATGTCGTGAAAGGGTCAACAGCATCACTCTCATTCTGTTCTACCAATTCACCACGGTGCGAAATGCAGGTTGCAGGGTTTCGTTTCCACTATGATGTTTTTAAAATCAAACCAGACCGGTCGGTTGGACCGGAAATGGCCCGGTTCGGTCAGGCCGTGTGATCCGCAAGTAAAGATCCGTAATAAACGAGAAAAAATGAGAAATTAGAGTCTCTTAAAACACTTTTGCATTTTACTTTTTAAAAAATATTTTATAAATTTGATTTTAAAAATTGTTTTAAATATTGGAATTAAATAAAATAAAAACTTGTTTTAGATACTTATTTTTAAAAACAGTTTTAGAGATGAAAAAAAGAGAAAATTTATTTGGTAATCTAAATTTATTTGGTAATTATTTTTTACTAAATAATTAAAAAAACTGAAAAACTGATAAGTAAAATACCATTTAACTGTTTTACTTTTTTAATTTTAAAAAATATAATATTAAAAATAGTTTTTAAAAACAAACAATCCAAACAAATTTTTTAGTTTTTAAATTTTAAAAATCTAAAATAGAGTTTTTAAGAGAAAAATCAAACAAACCCTGAGTCACAAAACAATACATTTAGAAAAATTAATGCATATGAAGCAAGTAAACAAGAGTTTTTTCTTCTTTTTTTTTAACAGTGATGATTTGATAATGATATAAGGGATAAAAGTGTTAATTTAACAATCGAAAATAATTCTAATCGGTGAGAAAATAATATAGGTTGAAGTTCTTCAAATGACTAATTGTACGACAATATTCGATATCAACTCAATTTATAATTGATAAAGTTACAAGCGTTTAATGATTAACATGACACTTTAACTTAAAAATTTAAAATTTTAAAAAGTCTAGGAATTTGGTTTTTTTTTTACGATAAAAGGAATTTCATTGAACAACTAGGAAACCTTACAAATAGTATAGATAATTTGGTTAGGGCCATTTCCCACTCAAGTTCTACAACCAACAACGTGTGGTAAGCTAGCATGGCAATCTGTCACTACATTACAGTGTCTTTTAACAAAAGTAACACAAATGTTATCTAGCCTTGCTAATTTGTCTAAACAGTCTAATATCAAATTTTCAATATAGACTTTACAGAGACATACAAATTGTTGAATTGTTGAATTGTTGCTAAGTGATAAGATGGTAATATGGTCTTGACTACCCAAAGCTTAAGAAAAAATTGTTATTTTTTAATTTTGATCCATAACTATTTGATTAGCAATATACCCTCATTAATTACTAGAGTATTAATAGGAACATCTAATATTGAACCCGTGCATCGATCGATTAACTCAGTTAGTCTAATGGATTAGTCTCTTCCTTAATCCTTTTTGTTCTTATAAAGATGGAAATCGAATGAAAAAATTCTGATTCATTTTATTTTGTCTACTTTCCAAACAATAGAATGATAGTTTTGTTTTATTATGTCAAGAAATACTCAAACAATTTAATAAAAAGGTTCGGTGTCCATATTATAGAATCATAAATTTTTGTCACAAATTCAAAATAGTGAAAACTCCATATATTAAAAAGATATTTGATTGATCTTTAAGATCTAATTCAACTAAAAATATCAATATTATTAGATTGAACATATTTGCTTAAATTCGAAAATTAGATTTTGTAATTACTTGTATGAGTTAGTGTGGTGTTTGATACTTTGCCCAAAAAAATTAATTGATGTTTTCGCAAGTAGACAAGTTTTCTTTTTCTTAGATGTTGGGAAAAAAATTCCTTTTCTCTTTTGGGTTAATAGTGGATAACTTTCCTGACTCAGCTAGCCCGTTGAGTTTTGTGAGAGTTGGGCCTCTTTTATTCAAAAAAAGGGCTATGCCTAATGTACCCCACAAATGAGGAGTCTACTTGTCAAACTTCCACGTGTACTTCTCACTTTCCAAAACCCGTTAAAAGATTATTTTATCTTTTTGTTATATATAAAAATTTGAAATTTTTTTATTTTTTACTTTCACTCTCTTTTGAAACTTTGGCAAAATCCTAGTATTTTCTGAATATTTTAAAACTTCTAAAACAAATAAGTAAGTTTTTTTCGAATCATTAAAAATTTCTGAAATGTAATTTATAGTTTTTTAAAAAATTTCAAAGCTTTTGAACATTGCAAAACTTTCGAAATAAGAACATTTCAAAAATTTCAAAACTTCCAAACAATCTAAAATTTTTCAAATTGGAAAATTCATGAAATTTCAAAAATATCGAACAATATGAAACTTTCGTAATAGGAAGATTCCAGAATTCAAATTTTTTAAACTTTCGAACATTTCAAATATTTAAAACTTTCAAAAATCTAATTTTTAAGCATTCAAAACATTCAAAAACTGAAATTTTTAAACCATTTGAAGGTTTTAAAACATTCAACATTTTTTAAAATTTCCATTTTTTTTAATTATTGATATGATAGTTAATATGTTAATTTAATTTTATAGTGGTCAGAATCAAATGTGCGAACGGATAAATTATTTGTACTATCGACAGCAACAGAGGTGATAGAGCACTCATAGCATCATATCAACGAATGAATGAAGCTAATTGTCTACCTCTTCAGCATCATCGTAGACGTAGTTTTAGGTCTCATGACCTTGGTGAGGATGTTCATGAGTCTAAACAGGATGTTCATGAGCTTGAACAGATGAATTATGAGGAAGTTGGGGAGCAAAACGTCAATGAGCAAATTCTGCAGCCCAGATTCCCTAGATGACCGTTGGTGAAATCAACATTGACACAATATGAACACCACGTGGCTCGGAAGATATGGGAAGAAAAGGTATATTTTAATTAATTCATTTTTTAATTAAGAATAAGTATATATTATATTTAATATATTTTAGTATTGAAATTTAATACATGATTTTATTGTTATGATTTTTAATTACTCGTAGGATCGTGGCCTGTTGAAGGTGATCACACATGATTTGAAATTCAAAAAGTTTGGTGACCTACCTGTACTAGATAGTGTACAACATTGGATTCAAGAATCTGGATTGATACATCTTTCTTCAGCTTATTTGACGATCGTCAACGCTGCTCTCATATCTTCCTTTGTAGAAAGGTGACATAGAGAGACCAGCTCGTTTCATATGTCATTTGGAGAAATGAAGATCACATTGAACAATGTCACGACTCTTCTTCACATTCCTCCCTGTGGTAAGTTCTTCAATGCACCAATAAATACAAACACTGATAATGATGTGATTGCTGCACATGAGCTGCTTGGAGCAACCTTGAAGGAAGCAGCTGCTGAGATAAATTTTAATAAATGTGCATAATATAGATCGCAGTAATTGCGTGATTTCTATAAACGTCTCATTCAAACTAACATATTTGAGCGTGCTGCTAAAACGTGTCTCTTGCACTTAGTTGACAGCACTATTTTTGCCGACAAGACTCACACTCGTGTGAAGGTGAAATATATTAGTTTGCCTGACTTTTGCTGACAAGACTCGCACTGATTTTTCATCATTCACCGATGCTCAACGGTATACATCTGAGTTTGAATTGACAGTTTTCCTTGTGAGAACAAGTTACTGTTTGAATTGACAGTCTTTTACATCTCAAAATTAATTTGTCTTTTCTTCATCTCTTTCTGGTACTTGTATCAGATCTAATGATGACAAATATTATTCCATTTTGTCTTCCAATAATTTTTGCCCATTTCAATACAGCTTCACGAGAGGAAAATATCTATAAAATATATTTCAAATAAAACATAAATATAAGTGTATACAATAAAAACCAAAACTTATAATATCAATTATCATTAAGATTACTTAATCAATCATGAATTTATCTGTATAATCTATGGTCGGTGTAACAGGAACTTCACCCTCGATTCTACTCTTACCTGATTTGAAAAAATATATTAAATTTAATTAATATTTATATCAAATAAAATATTTAAAATAAAATAAAAATAATTAATTTGAAATAAAATTTGCATTTCGAAAATTTGAGTAAAATTAAAATTTTTTGAAACTTTTGAAATATATAATTACGCTTTGGAAATTTAGTTTTCAAAACTTTCGAAATGTCTTTATTTCAAAAATTTACAAGTTCTAAAAATAATCATTTCGAAACTTTTGCTAAAGGCGAAAAGTTCAAAAAAAATTTACAAATATATTTCAAAAATTTCAAATTAAATAAATTTTTTGAAAATAAACTCACTTTGTGTTTTGAAAGTTTGATATTCAACCAAAGTTTCGAAAGTTATAAAAAAATGATTGCTAAATTTTTGAATTTGTAGGAGTGAAAAGTGATAAGTAAAAAACTTTCAAGTTTTCATATATAATAAAAAGAAAAAAAATAGTCTTTTAACGTGTTTTGAATACTGACAGAGATATATAGATACGGGGTGGCTAGTAGAATTATTCCCACAAATCAAACAATGGAGCTTTTTAAGTCCACAATCTTGACCCCAAAAAACTCACAATTCTACAACCTATAAAAATAAAGCTCAAAACACATATTTTAGTGGGTAAAATGCAATTAGTCTGTTTTTTATTATCATAAAGTAAAATATGATGCTTTGATAATTATTGATAATACAATTGTCTTGCAAAGACAATTCATACGGTACCTCAAAAAATATTTGATATGTTGATGCGCAAATTCATATATAGAATATATATCTTTCAACATAAGAATATTTAATATGTTTTGACGCTTAATTTTTTAAAATTTAAAATATTAAAAATTACAATTAAAAAAATTATTTTAAGCAAACATTTTTTTTTTAAAAGGACATTTATTGTGAGGCAGGTACAATACTTTTTTAGAATGCATTTCATAATGCTTCCTTTTCCTCAATTATAAGTCAAAATGGGTCGAAAAAAATTGATGTATTTGATTTAAAATTTGGATTAAATACATCAACTTTATCTAATTAATTTTTGTTTATATTTTAAGACAACAGAATAATATTTTGGATCTTTATGTAATTTAATAAGTTGATTAATTAATTCAAAAACTCATCATAAATACTATTGTGAAAATATGCACACATTAAATCGTATTTACTAATAATACATTCAAGCAATTTTAATTTACAATTTTTAACAGATAATTTAAAATATCTTTGTTCGAAAGAATAAGCTAAAATATCTAAACGATAAGATTTAACTAGAATCAGTTTTTAAATGTATTAAACACAAATCAATTTTAAGTACCTTTTGATCAATTTAATTTTGATCTAAAAATATAAAGTGTCATAACTCATAAGGTAGTTTGGAGGAATTAGAATAACAAATTATATATTCAACTATTACTTCTAATAAAATTAATAACTAATTATTAATATCGACCGTTTAAAAATAAAAAATAAAATAAATAATCATCAATCAATCAAACCAATATGGTTTAGTTGAAGTTGTGATGAAAGCTTTGTGGACTCTTTAGGGGATGTCAAACTCAAACGTTCCCATTAGAAGGGTTCCAAAATAAAACAAAAACCACACATACTTGATACATACATACAATTTTTTTTTTGTCAAACTAAGAAGTGCCTTTAAAAATAATATTTTTATCTTGAAAAAATATAATTTGACTCTTCAAAATTTGAATACAATTTTAAATATACTTTGTATAAAAATTAATTTATATTTTTAAATTTTTAACAAGGATTTCAAAATCAATTGTTAATATTTACCTTATTAATAAATGTTGTCAACGCCACAACCTTATTAATTGATACTTTTCTGGTTTATTTTTTTATGGTCTTGAATTTTTCTAGTTTTTAATGTAAGAAAAAATTATAAAAATCACAAAGACCAATAAATTCATTCAATGTTAGAAAATATAAAGGCCATCCAAATATACCCATAGCATTTAGTGATTTATATATCTCAGGTTATTTCTACTAAACACATATCTCATTTTTTTTTCAAAAAACACTTAAAAAATATATTAATGACATTTTTAACACAAAGAATGTTAAGAATTATAAAAATTAAAATTAAAATACACGATCAATCAAATTTGACATAAGTTCCATTAAAATTATAAAGTTACACCATTCATTGCAACTACATACATTGTACAACTAATATAAGGTTAAGAATTCAAACATTCCTATGAGAGAGAACACCACAAATTAAAGTCATTGACAAGTTTACATCTTTATCTTTAATTCACTTCCATGAAAGCATTTTTATCTTCTTTTAACATCAATAATGCATTATAGACGCACCCTGTCCAATTTCAAATATAATTAAAACAAATTAATCTTTCCTGATCTAAAATACAAACAACTTTCAACAATTTACTATAGTGAATATTATTTTTCTCATAGTACCCTTCATTTAATTTAAACTTTTCTACTCTTATTTTCAATGTCATAAATTAATGCATTTATATTTATAAATTATTCTAAAGATAATTTTAGAAGTTGATTTATTTATTTTCTAATACCAATAAAAATTAGTTGATTCTTTAATAGATGTGTATCTTTTTATTTTGTTTAAACACATAACCGAAAGGAGTATATCTCATGTTAAATAGGATATAATTTTTTTTTTTTT
>JBBPBO010001985.1:74434556-74447714 GCA_037974295.1 Cicer cuneatum | reverse complement strand
AATGCATTTTGAAGTGTCTTTTTCTTCTTGTAATTAGAACCACAAAACATACCAAAATATTTCTTATATATGCTTCTTTCCATCTTAATTAAAATAAAATAAAAATTAATTAATTAAAATTAATGTATTTGATTTAAATTTTTCAATACAACTTTTATGAGTTTTAGAAGAAAAAAATGATTTCAAAATAAATGTTATTTCGATTTTTAAAGCATTTTTAACTGTATTTTTTCAATTATACTCTTAAATCAATGTTATGTACACTGTTTCCAAAATATTAATATATTTTATGAAAATCAAAAACCATCAATAATTAATAAAAATAATAAAATAATATTTACAAATATTACTAAGACACTTGTTAAAAATATAAAAATAAAATTTTACATTAAAAAGATTAAATTTTTAAAATTAATATCTAACTTTTGATATATTTTTTAATATAATATTTATACTTTTAGATGCTTAATAATATCTTTATTTGAGAGCATCTGTTAACGTTTCTGAAAATAATATTCTAACTTTAATTTTACGAGTTCTCGCATCTAACTCATGTAAAGTATTTAATTTAAAAGAGAAGTAGAAAGTAGAATGCACGCGTGAAGATTGTGGTGTGAATATGTGATGAAGGGCATTAAAGAGAGAGGAGGAAGAGAAGAGAAGTAAAATATAGTATCCAATGATTGTAAGAGGTAGTGCGTGTCTGGTTATGGAGAGACAAAGTGACACGCACGAGTGCAATCATGGGACCACGTGTTCCCACGTGGCTATCCATCAAGCCACCCCACAACTTATGCATCATCCCCACGTGACCTATCTTCCAACTGTACACCGTATATAAATTATAAATTAATAATTAATATTCGCTCCCACTTTAAATATAAAAAATTAATATATTTAATTCAAAATTTAAATTATAAATCAGCTTTGCTTTATATTTAAATTCAAATATAATATTAAACAAATTTTTTTTATGCTAATATTGAACAACATTTCTATTAATAATGGTTAATAATAGAGAAGATAACACAATTCGAATAGATATTTATCTAATTGTCTCAATTTGGTTGAAGACTTGCAGGTAGTTGGGACAGAATTGAGTATTTGTATCCATCGAACTCTTGTATTATATACTAATTAATATTTTTTTAATTTTGTTATTATATGCTAATAATTATTTCATTAAATAAATAATATTTAAATTTATTATTAGAAATATATGTGTGTGTAAGTGGATGAGGGTACTAGTGGAGAAGCTTGAATTTCATTACCAACCGAGATAGAAACTTAATTTTCATATTCAATAAAAAATAAATATAATGTTTTTATTGATTGGATGCAAAAATAGAAAAGACAAAATCCGACTCTGTTTCACGCGTTGTAATATCTAGCTAACAACACTTTTAAACTGTCTTGATTTAGGCGAGGAAAATTTGCTTTGATTGAGTGCAGATGTAGATTTTTCTCATAATTAAAATTTAAGTGCGTATGTGTTGATATCCACCATGTATCAGCACCCGAATCTGCCCCGTTAGTAATATTATTGTAATTTTTAAATTTTATATATATGCATATATTAAATATACTTAATTTTTTTTAATTATTAAAAATTAAAATCTCATCTATATAATTTTTTTTTAATTTTATTATTGTCTAATAATAATCATTTTATAATACTAATTATAGTAAATATGATTTTTAAATTTATAATTTTATATATATGAATGCGGATGTTGATGAGAAAATTCGAAATCTATTGCAGGCGAAGATGAGTCTAAATTTCACACCCATTTAAAACAGAAACAGATGTAGATTTTTTATATTAGTCGGAGATAAGAAAGGCAAAATTTGTCTCCGCTCCGCCCTATTATCATGTCTACTTAAATGTTGTTTTTTAGGCAACGCTTTTAATTTCTATGATAAGAGTACGATGTGATTTTAATCTTAAAATAAAGTTAGATTCCACTTCAAATTTTATATTTGTTTACAGTTTGCCTAATATCATAACTTCCATAAAAAAAAAAAAGTGATGCAGTAATTCGAAAGTCATATGGTTTGGTAGCACAACAAGTCACATCAGATGATGGTGTCACATATTTACAGAGTCAAAAATAAATTATTGAGACAAATACTATCAAGAAGAAAATACTTTCTTTTTCTTTTCTAACTATTTTAACTTCAACTAGTATATACGTACACAACTACACAAGTATCAACGCTCTAAAACTAAATTTTTTTTTTTAACTAACGAATTTTGTTCTATTTTTTATAGTAACTATTATTTTTAAGTTTTATTTTATCTTTAATATAATATTCCACGTCAAATATCTCGTCATCATAAGTCATAATCTTGTAATTCAATAGTAATTATCAAAATTAATATGCAGTTTATAATTTCTAAAATCAAATTTTTGGTGTTTTATAATTTGTGAATTTTTTTTATTCCTCCTCTATTTTTTTATGATATTACATTTTCAATTATAACGTATTAATAATGTAATACTGCTGAATTAAATTTATGTTATTAATTAATATTTATTTATTTTTATTCGACAAAACTTCAAAGTCGCCTTTGTTAGTAATAACATTGAAGCAACTAAAATTCCACTAGAAGGAGGGTTGAATAGGGATATTAGTGTTTTAAAAATTTCTTAAGAAATATGTTTTTAAAACATATCTTCTACGAGATGATGATTAACAAAGTATATAAGCAATAAATCAAGAAACATGATATTTAAAGTAGAAACAAGACACACACAGATTTATACTGGTTCACCCAAAATAGGTTATGTCCAGTTCTTCATAAATTTGTGAGTTTCACTAATATTCAAAGATGTTTTGTCCTTCTCTAGGACTCCTTTTCTTTGTGTATATTCTTTAGCCTCACTAGGCTTACAACTTTGTTTCGTTCAAATTTCAATTATTCCCAAGTATAACTCATTTGGAAATTACAAGATGATATAATGATTTTTATGATTTTTCTCTTTACTAACACTTTCTAAAATGATATTTTAAAGATATAGTGTAAGACTGTAGAAAGTACAAAGAAATGATGGAATTGCTGTTGATAGCTTTTAGAATTGCCCTTTGTATGCTATGTAGTTGTGTGTTGAATGATTAAGAGCTCCATTCATTTTATAGAGTTTTGTGATACTCTATCCATGTGTTAAAACACTTTATGATCGTTGGGGACTTAATCAAAAATTCAAGGTCAGTTATCTTAATTACAGAAATGTCATCCAACTGTCATTTGTACTATTTGAGCATAGGAGGATGAAAATTCAGTTCATACTCGTATGGGAGGTTCAATCCTCCTAGATGTTTGGACCTAAGTTGTCTTTTTCCTTTTTCCATTCGCAAAGACATGTAAGACTCTATTTTTGTCTTGTTCAGTACAACCTTTTTGTACTTTGATGTGTTGGGTCATTTTCAACATATGAGGATGAAGCAAGCTATAGGTCAATCCTCTTACACTCCATCCTCTGTCATATATCCTCTGGCCTTTGACCTCTTCTTTTAAATTGTTTTTTCTTTCATTTTTTGACACTGATTTATCTTCTCTTTATGACAAGAAATCATTGTTTCAGCGACGTTGAATATTTTGCATCTTTGAAAGTTCATGCTCTTCAAAGATTCACCCTCTTATCGTTCATCCTTTGATAGGAGGATAGAGATTCCAACAACTTCAAACATATGAGTTAGCAAAATATAGCTGTTGGAGGCTTTGCTAAGTTTACTTGGACTTGTCTTTATTTGCAAAGCTGTCATTTAGCCTTTATCCTCTTGTTAAGTATGCAGAGAGGATGATTGCGCTGGTCCATCCTCGGATATGGTTTGTAGAGGATGAAGCTTTCATTATGATGTGACTTGTGTTTTTTGACTTTTCCTTTTTCCAACAATTGTAGTGTATTGCTTTATCAGTCAAGGACATGGTTTTTTGTGCTTTTGTACTTTTACCTATTTCCTATGTGCGAGGATGAATAAATTACATGAGTTCATCATCTTTTCTGCTTTGTTCGTCCTCTTTTCTATTTCGTTTATTCTCTAACATAGAGGTCATGAAGTCATCTTTATACTTTAGCATTGCTTGTCTTTTGACATAGATTCATCTTCTTTTAATTTATGACGTACATTCATTATCTCTTCAATATTGTTTGTCCTCTGTCTTAGAGGTTACAATTTCATCCTCCACTTATTTATCCTCTAACGTAGAGGACATGTTAAAATGTATAAAATACACTTCATTTGATCAAGGAGCTGAGGAACCTGTTTTCTAAATTTAATACACTTAAGAGCACATGTTAGATAACACACATATTCATAATCTTTGAAATAATTTTGTTTTCATTAAAATCTTTGAGAGAGATTTTGTCTCAACAAACGTAAGCGAAAATTTATGAATAAAAATATAAAAACATTGAACATGATTTTATTTTATCCAATTTTGTTGTGCCACATGACTACCATGTCATTATTGAGCTTACCACATCATGAAAAATAGAGTAGGACCAACCAATTCTCACAAGTTATAAACTAGGGAATGAGAAACTAAAAGTGCATTTAAGCCATCACTTTATAAATTGAAATAAGTATAACATTCTCGCTCAGATATGACAATTATAAGTGATACGAGTTGGAGCGCTGGAGGGATTTTATGAAGGAAACTCAAGATTTGATTTCTATATAAAAACATAACAAAAGAATGTCTAGTCAGAGTGATTCACTGTTCAATGAAACATCTTAGCTGACAACAGTACTCCTCTTGTACATAAGACCTTCCTACTGATAACTCTCTTAAGGTCTCCTCCATTGACAAAAATATATCTAATTATCTTTAGAAGATCTTAAAATTAAATTTAAATTTAAATATATTTAAGATTTAGAATAAAATATTATTAAGATATATATTTTATATTTTTGTCTAAAAGATTCTAAAATTTGTTCGGTTTTTTCTTATTTCAAGAATATTATTTATAAAAGAATCATAAGGTGATTTGTTGGTTTGGAGGAATTGGAGTGACAAGAAGATAATCAACTCCACTATGTCCTATGACAATATGTTATTGTATGCTTTATATCTCAACAAGCGTTTTTATGACTTAGAGGCCTCAACAAGTATGAGTCCTTTAATATAAAGCCTTAAATATTATTTTGTTCAAAAACTTTAATTGTTACTCTTAAAATACACAAATTCAAGATCTATTATAACATGATTTCCCTATTCATTATCCATCAATTGAACACAATTAACCATGGATAAACTACCATTTTAGTCTATGAATGTGTAGTATATGGCGCTATTATTTTGGTCATTGACTTTGTCAAAAACTTAAATTAGTTTCGGACTCTTCTAAACGTCTGTTAATTTAGTATCTAACGCTAAGTGCACTATTAACTTGGTGACGTTGATGATTATATGACATATGATATGTCACTCTCACTGTTATGTATGTAGCTGACTAGACAGATATCAAAATGTCAATAACATCAAATATTTTTCTTCAAAAATTTATAAAATCTTAAACATTAGTTCATCTTACCATCTATTTTATTCTTCATCTTTGTCCCTAAATCTTACAGTTAAAATTTTAAAAAAATAAAACTTGAAACTCAATTGTTAAGGGTAGTAACAAATAAAAGAGAAAAATAGAATTAAAAAAATCTATTTGAAAAATACCCAGCAAAAGAAACTATACAAGGAATCTTTTGAAAAACGATGACCCTCGTTGATTCATGAAAATAGTCAAATGAGTCTTGAGACATCTGAATTGCTAAAGAAAAGGGATCAAGCTGGCTATAAGGTGATTGACAATTTCAGCGGTGCAACTTCAAATCCATTTGAGCAAGAAGGACAATAGGGGAAGAACATGAAAAAGAGATTGAGAGAAAAAATAATAAGAAATTGGGTGAAAAAATGTAGGTTTAGGAATGAAGAAAAAATTAAGTTAGATGAAGAAATATATTAGATTTGGTAATTTTTTGAAATAAATAAATTGATGTTATTTTTATTTTGGTCTCTCCGTATTCAGCACACATGTGATAGTGAAAAAGTAACATATTATATGTCACATAATTGGTCACATCACCAAATTAATAGAGTTAACAATTAATTTAATGTTAGAGACTAAACTTATATATGATTCGATGAGCCAATGGCTGATTTAAGTTTTTGACTGAGTCAAAAACTAAAATAATAGGGTCATATACATTCAAGTACCAAAATAGTGTTTTACCCATTAATTACAATTCAAAATCATTAACCAGAAGATGTTCAAATATGTATCCAAATTATGTGTTTGAATACCGAAAAATAATGATTATAGACGTTCAAATTTGTGTCAAATTGTATCTTATGAAAAGTTAATTAATTATATTTATAAATTATACAACAACAACAACAATAATAATAATAATAATAATCACATTGTCTCCTCTTGATAAGTGCATATGTCATAGAGGTATGACTTCCGACGACATCAGTCAGCGTTACCTTTATGCACATTAGAAGCTTATGCAGCAGTATTTATTGACTTGGATGAAATCTTATTCACAACAAGGTTGGAAACATCAATTGGACATAAAAAATGTTATTTGGTGTAGCGGTTAATGTAGTTTGAAAATATCCAAATTCTTTTGATTTTTTCCTAAATTACAAATATAGAGAGTAATTTGTGACGTTACATTTCTAACTAAGTTGATTTTATTCATAACTCTTTGATCAAGAGCGAAATTCCAAAACAGAACTTAATTAATCCTAATAAAAAAATATTAATTAAACCATGTGAGGTTATGAAGATGAACATTCATGGTGCTTACAAACATATTGATAGCTCATGGGCTTGTGGGGGAGTTCTTCCTGATCAACAAGTTCATATATGGTTTCTACTGTAAATTGACATCTAGTAGCTTTTTATTTTCTCAAATGTAGATTTTTTGCAGTAGTGTTTTATTGGCTCGTGATAAAAGTATTCGTAATGTTATTATTGAAATCGACTCTATAACCTCCTCTTGATGATTAAAAAAAATACTTAATTTATTTCATTACTTATTATTCTCAAAAAGATTATCTCTATATTACATCAGACATATTATAACTATTTCTTTAATTATTGTCTCAGAGTAACAAATAAATGTGTTTATTTTCTTAGTTCAACTTCATCACATTGTTCATTTTTTTCTTCATCCAATATATCTACTTTTTTGTTTGTTTTAGTTATTATAATTCTTTTTAATAAAAATAAAAATAATAATTAATAATATATTTAAAATACGCTAAGCATAGAAGACATCAACCACGTGATGGCAACACTAAAAAGATCTGTGAAAGATTTGGTCGGATAAAGTATGAGGGGACGCATGCTGGAGAGAGCACACTTGTGAACTTCATGCAAATTGTCCCAATCATTGCCGTTCGATCATAAAATATGATGAATTCATGTCAACTAATATTTTAACTCCTTTAAATATATAGTACAATATATGGTTCAAATTATTGTCAATGTTTTGAGCCTCAGTGATCATTCAATTATTTCGATGTGTATTTTTGTCAATTTGTTATGTTCCTTGGCTCCTAGTCAATATTCGTTTAGGATATTTGGATAGATGACTCAATGTCATCAAATATCAATATCATATCTGAAAGAGAGAATTGTAATCTTATCGAATTGCTTTAAATATTGATTGATGTGTTTTTTATTCACATAAATATAATATCCAATTAATATTTTAAAAATAATATACATAATAATAATTGAAAGTATAAACTAAAATAATAATAATAATTAAATTTATATTAAAAATGATATTTATTTTGCAACAATTTATTTTGTTAACGTGATATTTATTGTGAAATAAATGAAATAATTAATTGTAGTGATAATTAAATATATAAAAATAACATATTTTTTTAGACAAAATTATTAAATAAACACTTATTTAGTTATTGAAAGTGACCAACGGGGTCACAATAGTCCTTAAAAAAAAGAAAAATATTTTAGGTCTCCTAAATCACAATTTCATCTACCATTTCTATTAACTAATTTATTTTCTGTTAGTTGTGACGATGTATCTCACACATACACATATATATATATATATATAAAAGTCAATTTTATTAATTTTATTTTTTTAAAATTAGCTATGTAGATAGCAGGTTATCGGTACTCATACGGGTTAATCTAAATGAGTACTACGTTTATTAGGATTGGATTAAAAAATTTTGAAAAAATGCAAACTGAAATTATTAGACTCAAATCCTATGTTTTAACGAGTTGGGCTATTCGGACAATTCATCTTGACAGCTCTACATAAAATAGAGTAAAAAGAGATACAGTTTCTTAAATTTGAAGGATTTTGAGAAGATGTATATGTTTTTATTTCTTCCCATTTAGGTCCCTTCTCAATAGAGTGGATAATAAATTAGTAAACTCAATTCTACCACATATGTGTTAGATGTGTAAAAAAAATTGAACACATCATTAACACTAATAAAATATAAGAGACATTCAATGTTAGAGACTAAAATGAATTAGGAAAGAGTGAATAAGAGATTAAAAGAAATGTATTTTTCTTTTAATAACTAATGTGACATCGTGTATCATTTTTAAAAACAAAATATGTGTTTACTCCAAAATTATTTTTAATAAAAAGACATTAAAAAAAAGTTAGAAGTGGTGCATAACGGTTTGAATAAACAACTCATGTAAACACTTATAAGGGTCGATAGTATAAGAGTTTATGTCGTAAGCTCTTATATTCAATAAACTATTTACGTTTTGACACAAATGCTAAATAAGTTCTTATGAAATTGAAGCGTTTGCATGTGTTATTACATAAGTGCTAATGTTAAAAAAAATAAAGAAT
The DNA here is from genome assembly GCA_037974295.1 of Cicer cuneatum. Taxonomy (NCBI): domain Eukaryota; kingdom Viridiplantae; phylum Streptophyta; class Magnoliopsida; order Fabales; family Fabaceae; genus Cicer; species Cicer cuneatum. The sequence continues at coordinate 74,438,852 of JBBPBO010001985.1, read as the reverse complement.
TGGCTATTAAAAGAAAAAGCGAAATCTTGCATTATTTGTGTCATTCCTTATATAAGAGGCATAAGAATTAATAATTTTAAGTTTTGAATATAATTTTAGTTATTTATTTTTATTAAATATTTAATTTTTTTTTTGCTTTTTATACTTTATAAATGATGAATGTGCCATTTTCACCGTATCCATTTCAAATAAGTTATATAGTCATTAACTATTGAGATCTAATCTTAGATCAGTTATAAAGTTAAATGTGCAATCTTAATAAATATGAGATAAAAATATAGAGAACTTTGATAAATATATTTTATTTTAAATAATTTATGTATGTTTCAAAACATGCAAGAAGAGTTAAGTGTAAAACTATTACGAAGTTAAATGATTTATTTTTTTTAAATGACTATAATTGATGCATATTAAAAATTATGAAGGAGATTCCAATGAGTAAATGTTATTATAAGTTTTGTTGCGACAATAACTAAAATATATTATTTATAAAAGATAAAAGACAAAAATTAATTAAAAAAATTAAAATGAATATTAAATAAAAAATAAATAATTAAATTTAAATTTAATTTAAAGTTTAATGATAATTATTAATTAAAAAAATAATTAAACAGAAAGAGTAAAAACAAAATCAAAGAATGGTTTAGATGTGAGCAATACAAAATAAGAGTAGCATAGACAAATAAAGAATAATGGATTTGCAGTAGGAGAAAGAGTTTGTGGGTTTGGGGTTTTGATGCGGTAACATATAAATAGTAAATAAATAAAATAAAAATATAATTTAAGAAAAAAAAAGGCACGATGAAATTTAAAAATAAATTAAAGGGTTTAAAATCTCAAAATTCTGTATAAGCATATTGTATAGTGAGAGTTTATGAAAATGTGGCATAAGTAAACTCTTTTCATAAATTTAACCAAATACTTTTTCAAAGGTTGTCAGTAAAATAAGCTTGAAAATAATTTAATATAAACATATCTTTAATTTTTTAAACTTTTGTTTGCTTTCTTAATTAGTTACCTGAAGTTTTTAATATAAAAGACAGAGGAATATTAAATTTTGAATAATTTATTTAAAATTTTGATCTGAAAGAGAAAGAAATGAAGTCGTATAGAAGTGGTCCCTACAAAGAAACAAGTTGGGGTGGTGAGTTGGAGTGGGCATGCGATGGAAAAGCCATGTCACTCACGAGGAGAGGAGGAACTTCGTTTCATATTGTGGGACCCACATTGAATGATGGCACAATACATGATGAACATCATCATAATGATCATGAGGTCATTATTCTTAATTCCCAGCGCGTTCAACTCGCAGCGCGTCAATCGTATCTTTCATTATTTCCATTGGATTTAGTCAATAGTCAAACTATTAAACCAAAAAATACTCGTACTCTTATTCCTCTCAACACAACACAACACACATACTACTACTACTTTTTGTTTTTTTTTTTTTATAATCTTTATTAATTTCAATTTAATATATTTGTAAAAAAGTTTTATTTTATATTAATTATCATTTAAATAATAATTCTTTTGAATTTACTTAATATTATTAATTAACCATTTATTATATATATAAATATATTGTTACAAAAAGTCTCTCATAAATATTATAAAAAATAAATAAATTTGTCAAAATAAAAAAGTACTATTAGAAGGAATAAAATTTATAATTTTTTTTAAAATAACTTTAAATGATTTAATAGATATACATTTTAAAATAAAATTATATTAATAATTAATTACAACAATTATATCATTAAAAATATTTAACTTTAACTATAATTAATTTTAAAGTTATAAATATAATAAATTGTGATGTGATGATTATATATAACTCTTTACATCAAATGTACATAAAAATTTAACTCGATTTTAAAATATGAAGGGAGTCTTGAAAATATCATCTCAAAAGCAAAAACAATAAATTTAATGTAAAAATAATCACTTTATTATGTTTAAGAGTTATTTATTATTTAATGTTCTTTTATGTTTTTATATTTAATTTAATTTAATGTAATTTTTGTCAAGTATATTAAGTTGACCATAGAGAAAAATATTAACAGATATTCTCATTATTCCTTTTTAGGTGTGAATATTTGTATAACCTTTTTGTGAGAATTTTTTGTATATATATATATATATTATTTTTAAAGTTTAATTATCACTTGCATCACTTTGTCAAAATAATTGTTTCTTGCAATACAATAAATTGGTACAGTGGGATAATAAATACATGGCATAAAAAATGAAAATAATTTGATCAAGACAAAAAAAAATATTATTATTTTTGGTCTATGTAACTTAAATGAACAAATACTTAAAAAAGGAAATAGTATTTATTGAACATTTTTGTCATTTTATAAATTTACAAAAAAGGAAAACAAAATTGAATGAAATTTATCTGAACAAAACAAAAATATATTAAAAAAATGTATTACAAAACTTTATTCTTTCTGAAAATTGAATGTAAATTTGACATTGTAACACAACCATGGTTAAAAAAACAACCAAAGTTGGACTTTGTGCATCGAAAAGCAAAGAGTGTGTGAGCTACATTAAACTTTAAAGCCTAGGTAGATAGCAATACATTTTAATATGATTGAATGCAATTTGGCACCCTGACACAAGTCATCATTAACTCTATTTCATGTTTCTCTCTTTATCAATCTATCTTTTTCACCACTCTTCTCCATAGTATGTATCTATATATAGTCCCATCTATCCTCCATTCTTTTTACTGTTCTCCATAAAGCTAATGCACTGCCACATAGTCCATAGCCTAACCCCATTTTCTGTCCTTCACCTCTTAACACCATTTTGCTTACAAACCAAATCATTTCTTTGAGAGATAAGAGAACAAAAAATGGGTGATAAAGATGATGAGTTGAGTTTGGGTTTGAGTTTGAGTTTAGGATATGGAGCTAATAATAATAGTAATAATAATTTTATTAACCATGCTCCTTTGAAGGCGAGTCACATGCACAAGCCTCCTCAATTGGTTCCAAATCAAAGGGTTTCCTTCAATAACTTTTTCCATTTTCATGGTATGTGATTTTTCTTCAACTCTCTCTATGTTTCTTCTTTCTTTTCCATTTTTTTTTTAATTCTATTTTTTGGTTTTAGATTACTCTTAATTTTTTATACAAAAATCGCCATTTTTATTATTTTTTTTCACAAGTTTTTTGGATAAAACTAAATTCCCATTTTTGCTAAACCTCGAATCATGCAACGAAGAACACAAACCATTTATTTTTTTTTCTTTTGATACTATAAAAAAGAACTTTTTAAACAAAAAAACTCATTTACCATTTTTTTCTTGCTTTGTTTAATTTGGTTGATGAGATGGATGCAAATCATGTAAATGAAGAACACAACCCTTAAATTTCATTAATTTTTTTTTTGACTACACTTAAATTTTATTGTTTTTTTTTAATTTAAAATTTATGTACAAAGCTACTTTATATTGTGCATAATAAAGGCTTTAAGTTTGTTGTTAATTACACTATTGCCATTAAAGTCTCACGTGCACGTCACGTTGCAGATCTGAGTTCCGAAACGAGGTCGTTTATCCGTGGGATAGACGTGAACTCGCCGGCGGTGGCTGCGTGCGACGAGGAGAATGGAGTTTCATCTCCGAACAGTACAGTGTCAAGTATCAGCGGAAAGCGAAGCGAGAGAGAAGGAAATGGAGAAGAGAACGACGCCGTTGAGAGAGCCTCTTGTTCTCGCGGAGGGAGCGACGACGATGAGGGAGGAGGATGCGGCGGAGACGGTGACTCTTCAAGGAAGAAGCTGAGGTTGTCGAAGGAACAATCGATGTTGCTGGAAGAAACATTCAAAGAGCACAACACATTGAATCCGGTTAGTTTGTTGTTGTGGTATTTTCTGTAATTTCATTTTAGGGCAAGGGGCTTATTTGGAATTTCATGCTAGTTAATTTGGTTATCAGTGCCATAATTCAGTTACAGTATTAAGGCATAATTTCTGTTTATTTTGACCTTGACTTTGTCTTTTTTCATTTTTATTACTATTATTTATATTTATATTTTCAGTTTGTCTAGTCAAAATTATTATTATTATTATTATTATTATTATTATTATTATTATTATTATTATTATTATTATTATCATCATCATCGCCCGTCGGAGTAAAATAAATCTCATAAATATCTGGTCCTTATAAAATTTCAAATTTTTATTTTTAATCTTATATAAAATTTTTTCAACATATTAGTCTTTAAATTCTTTTTATTTACTTTGAATCTCTATTTTGAATTTCTTGTTTTTTTTTTTTTT
>JBBPBO010001985.1:74254453-74434351 GCA_037974295.1 Cicer cuneatum | reverse complement strand
ATGATACTTTTAATTCTTAAAAAAAATCCTTATATAATCAAAATAAATACGGTGAATAAATTTTTTTTATGAACTAAACTTAGAATCTTACAATTTTAAATTAAAAACATATTTAACTATTATTATTATTATTATTATTCAGAAACAAAAGCAAGCATTGGCAAAGCAATTGAATCTGATGCCCAGACAAGTGGAGGTGTGGTTTCAAAACAGGAGAGCAAGGTGACGTTCCTCTCTGTTTTTCTTCTTCTAAGGTCATAACTGTCATTTTGTATATCACTTTAATAATAATAATAAGAGCTTTTACAATCGCAATCATCCGATTGATTTGTTGTGACATTTGTAAGTCTGTTGCATACCATACCATACTCCACTATGTTTGGATCCTATTTAATTGATTTTGTTGTTTCTAATCAAAATCTTATCATTCTTCTTTCAAACAAATCTATTATGTGATTGAGATTTCACACATTTGAGAGTGATTAATAACTTTTATGAGACATAAAAAAGTTGTATGGTGGTGATTTATATTAGAAAAACAACATAATACTAACATTAGCTGTTTTTAAAAAAATAAAATAGAATAAGTACTTATTGCATCACATTAATAAACTGATAAATCATTATTAATTAAAACATGTCAACTTCAAAAGATGGATGTGGTGGATTTGCTGTGTCATTGTGTTCCATTTTCTCATGGAAGTCAAAAAGTGACGTTGAGTGTATTTTGCAGGACCAAGTTGAAGCAGACCGAAGTGGATTGTGAATACTTGAAGAGATGCTGTGAGACTCTAACCGAAGAGAATAGGAGGTTGCAAAAGGAAGTGCAAGAGCTTAGGGCATTGAAGTTATCCCCACAACTCTACATGCACATGAACCCTCCCACCACTCTTACAATGTGCCCTTCTTGCGAGCGCGTCGCAGTATCATCCGCATCCTCCTCATCAGCCAACGCGCCCTCTGCTCCGCCTCCAGCTAATCGCAACCTGATAGGCTCGAGCATTCAGCGGCCAGTACCTCTCAACCCTTGGGCGGCAATGTCTATCCAAAACCGTTCCCAACCATGAATTTCCGTTCCCGAATCAGTAGGGTAAAGTTCAAGCTTTAGGCAGAGGGACATTTTAGATGCTAGACAGAAAAATGAATTAATTCTATAGTGCACTTTACTTTAGTGTTGGTTCACTAGGACTTGAGGTTATGACTTTGGTTAACTTTTAAGTCTAGGCTTATTTTGTTTTGGGCCTAGAGATAACATGTTTTACTAAACTTTAGGATGTGTAAAGTTTGGACATGTTAAAGTAGGTTGTGTTTTTCATATGCTAAATTAGTTTTTTTATTAACTTTGAAAGGATGAAAAGGAGAATCCGAATCTGTTTTATATACTTTTTTTTTTCTCATGTGATTTGTCGTACATACCACTTGCTTAGAAAAAGGTTGGATTTTGTGCAAAGATTGGAGAGGGGACAGATTAAGGGGATTCCCATGAGGGGATAGTTGTGGTCTCAATTAGAAATGATTTTGTCTATCTTTTGTTCTGATTCTTATTGCTTTTGGTCTTTATACTTGAACATGGGATTGAGTGAGTCATATTGTGGGGGACTCAACTTTGGCTTGTTGTGTGCTAATACTTCGCACTCCTTAAAATGTGGATTTCCATTACCATTTGGTAAAGAGTTGACAATAGTGAACATAGGTAAATGTGGTAAAGCACTAGTGAGAGTTTTCTGAAAAACGTTTTTAATATTAATTGTATATTTATGTTTTCATTATCAAAATTATACACATTATTTATCTATATTGCTAGTGCTATCTTTGATTTGATTCGGATAGCAAAACTTAGGGTATGCTTAATTAGATTATCAAAAAAAGTTTTTGAAAGAGCAACAAACTTTTAAATGAGTCCAAAAAAAAACTTTTAAATACAAAAAACTGTTTTGAAAAAGTATAATCAAATAGGCCCTTACTATTTGTCCTTTTCGGTCTCTTCCAATTATCTTCTGTTTTCGGCTAATCCTATCAGCCTATTTGAAAATTTCGTCCATTTAATAGATCTTCGGATGATACGGGTTTTAATTTCTGTACAAAACAAATCAAGTACATCACATTTCATTTGGCTGAATGCATCAAAATAAAACATTGTTAGTGAATGTTTGTCCAAAGTAATGGTTAAAAAAGTTTGAGCTAAACTAACATACTGCATATTATTTACTCTGAATATAAATTTTAGGTAAAACTTAATATAAAATTTTCAAATCCAAAGAAAATGCTACATTTTGTCACTTACAGTCAAACTGAGATTTAGAGAAAAAATTAATTTTACTTCACAGTAACTAAATATCTGCGTTTATACTAAAATCACTTTTGACACTTCAAATCAATTCTTATGGTTTCCACAGGTGGTGACACAACAGTTCCAATAAAAATATATTTCCCAAATATCTCAGTACATTAATTGTTGTAGTCATGCAAACACATAAAAGGTAACTCAAAACAACAAATGGAAAAAGAACAGAAAATTGCTAAGAAATCAAACTGTATTTACTGTATCAGTCAAGAAACGTAGAATGCAACCATGGCCTGCCCTTTCTGTCAATTTTTCATGAATCCGAAGACATTGATCGCAAGTTGGACGATCTCCAGTAGCTAAGCCTCTATATAAATACCTATGAAGAATAACAACCTCTTAGGACAGACAGAAAATAGAGGTGGAAATATCATAGATTATCTACTATAGTAACCATAAATTATCTACTATATTATCAATGATACTTGCTTAACTTTCTCAAAACATCAGATTCCTAGAATTATAACTAAAAAATAAAAAGAAGACTGTTATATCAAACAAATCAGAGACCCTTTGAAATTTTATTCATACAAATCATAGCATTATTTTTAGGTTACAAATGAAAAGAAAACATAAATTGTCACGTTAATTTCTGCCCCTTATTGTCTACCTTTTCTACCAATATTAGAGAGAATGTACTTGCGAGATTAAGAACTTAAGGGTTGCTCCGAACAATTGAAATCAAAATGAAATTTTCATCACTTGAGTACCAATGTATTAATACTATGGTAAAAGTTGTTGGCAATGACACAGCAAAAACCTCGTCACACTGGTCCATCACATTTAATATTATAAAATAGAGATCTAAAGTGTAAAATATGACCATTTGAATCAAAAGTAGCTAATTCGAAACCCTCAAACATGATCTGCAATCTAGTATATGCATGTATTTTATAAGAAGGAATTAGTGCATTCTATAATATAATTCTAGTTTGCGATGTTTCAATACTTATCTTATTCTAATTTCTCAACACTCAACACAAACAAGTCTTGCAAGTTGCAACAGTAAAAAAGATTAAAGGTTGTTTTTTTTATCTTGTCTCCTTGAAGCATGAAAAACACACACAGGGTGAGGTCTTGCAAGCATATAAATGCCATGCAAATACTGCAGCAAACAGTTCAGAGTTATCAGGTAAGATTTCTCCTTCAAAAAATTTAAGCATTGCTACTTGGGAAGTGTTTTCTCTATCAAGGCAAGATAATGCAACTCACGAGGGTCTGTCTTTTTTACCATGCAAGACCATTGTCTAGGCCATATGGATATATAATGAACAAATATTTGTTAATTTTTAAGCAATTGAGAACTAGGTATAAATGGGAAGCAATCAAGTATCATGAAACTCCCAACCTGAAGAGTCCAAGAAAAAGTTCACAATAATTCTACATATCGAGTGATTATAGGAGATTGACTGAGTGAATGATTTAACTTATAGGACTGAATGAGTGAATAAGCATGATTTTACCCTAAAGGAAGTTCTTGATAATGTGTGACGTTCGTATTGCAAACTGGATGCCTTGGATGAGTTTGCTACCGAGGATGGGATATCTGATAGATAACCAACCAACTAAAAGAGATCGAGTTGGCTACAAAGGGGATGTGCTAGTTTTGCTAAATTTCACAAGGTGCTTAGTTGGAGGAGAATGAGAAGTATGCTTAAGGAATGGAGGTAAGTAATAACACGGTGGGGAGAGACAGAGTCCATTGCTGTAGAGATCAATACCCTTTTTTAATCTCTCAAGTCAGAAATGAGGACTTTCTATAAGGGTTATATTGGACTTCTAAAGTAAAGGTGTGGGCGGCTATTTGGATTTCAGATCCCTCAGGATTTTTTACCTATAACTCCTTTTTTGAGTTCCCTGTTTCAAATCCTTCTCATCATGGGAGTTGGTTATCTGGCTTCAGCAGTTTCTTAGGTGTTGCTAATAATACTTAAGCTAAGCTTATGGCTATTTTTCTTGGCTTGAAGCTTGCTGGAACCAATGGTTGTAGTAAGCTTTGCTGCTATTCGGATTCCAAGTCTTCAATTGATCTTATTACTAAGCCTACCAGCAAGAATCACTGCTATGCTTCAGTTATAGCCAATATTAAGGAGTTGTTGAACTTAGATTGGGCAGTGTCTCTTCTTCACTCGCTTAGAGAAGGGAATGTGAGCGCTAACTTCATTGCTAAATTAGGTTATAGCAACGATGACAAAGCTCCCTACACAGTTCTGGCTTTGGCTAGGAAACAAATGCTTAAAGGATAACACAACTATAGGTGGCAGAGACCAGGGAGTCCTAGCTACAACGACCCCTAACTATAAACCTCAGAATATCAAAACTTTACCATCATTCAAGCAAATTTGCATCCAAAAAGAATCAGAATCTATCCAAGTAAAAAGGACATGTGAAAATGAATTGAAACAAGATATTTGATCACTCACTTCATTAGGATATCATAGTACTCAGGATCCAAGGAAGAAAGCATCCCATCCACATCTTTTATAGCCATTATTGCTCTATGCACAACAATCCAATGTGCCGACTGCCATAAAGATACATGAAAAATATGCTGTGAATTCAACAAATTACAAATCTTCACTTGCAGCTGAACATAAAAAAAACACTAGGCATTACTAGTGGAAATCAGCTTAAAAAACACTGTTTTGTTTCCCCAACATCAATAGCTTGTAGTCTTAAGTAATTTGAAAACTCCAATTGCACCAAAATTCTAAAGTATGAAAAGAATTTTTTATTTTTTTTCTTTAAAAAAATACTAGTCTTTTTGGCAAGTCGAAATATAGGTGAGTTCTACAACGGACCACCTTCATAAGTGGTCCATCGTAGACCAGTACTTAAAAATCATTAGAAATTTTAATGTCGGTCGACAATACTCTTTAGAAGTAATAACTCATAACCCTCTTTGTATTTATGGATATAACAATTACTTGATTTATTCGACATACATATTTGTCGTCTTTTTTTATTTATTTATTTTTATTAGTATAACTTAAATCACTATCTCTCGTAGAAATGAAAATGAACATTAATGTCAGCTTCTAAGAGACTATGTCTGCAATCCTTGTGATTTTAAACATTTTTCAAGTACTCATGGCGGAGGATTGGACCTGGTCCATTTTAGAATTTGCCCGAAATATATTACTTAATATCAAAAGCTAAAACACTGTTTCAGTTCTAACAACTCAAATCTAATACACACACAAAATAGTACTAAAGTATCAAATTTTCTTCAAAAATATATAAAAAAGTAAAAAAAAAAAAAAAAAAAAAAAAAAAAAAAAAAAAAAAGATAAAGGGGGTAAGGGAAACACCTTGCAACGTTCATCACTAGTCATGGCATAGGTACCTTCAAGGGCAGTTTTAAGGGCTTCCACGGGTTTAAACCTAAATTAGCATAAAAATTAATAATTATTGATTAAGATTCAGCATTGATTTGATTATTCACAAAAATGAAATTACACAAGAAAGAAAGAGAGAGGGTAAATGAAATAACTGTTTGAGTAAGCTTTCGATCTTGCGTGTTTTGTGTTCAATTCTGGTAATAATGGCTTCTGCATTATCAGATTCAACAAATCCTTCAGCACCTGCCATAGATATCACAATCCCTTTGCGGTTTTACTTTACCTTCAATTTTCCTTCCTAAGCGAGAGAAAATGTTTTTCTTTTCTTTTCTCCCAACAACCAAACAACGACCACTTTATGAGAGTAATTGCAGCAATATAACAAATTATTATAAATAAATATAGAAGATTTATAGTTTCACCCCCCAAAATTCTAAGTTACACCCCTAACAGTTTTTTAAAATATAACATTCACCAAATTATCTTTGATTCATCAAATTTTCAAATCCTAACATAAATACATTTGAATTAAGTTTACATAAAATTGAATTTGAATAAACGTACTCAAAAGAGAAACTTTTTCATAATTTATATTAAAATTCATCATGGTTGGAAGTTATAATGTGAGTTAAAGAGAAGTTGAATATGACTTAATCATTACAATAGAGTATATGAATGTTATTATTTCACCTTATTTTATGTTATTATTTCTAAAATATTATATATTTCATTAACTTTCTAATACCTTTGAATAATAACTATCATTAAAGTAATTTTGAGAATACATTTTTTTTTTATCATATAAAATTAATCATACTAATTATTATTTATTAATTTTTAATATATATGAGGTTAATTACTTTTGCATATAGTAATAATAAATAGATTTAGTATAAAAAAATTATTATCAAGAGATTTGAGTAACTTTTTTCCTATCTCAGTTGGTGATTTTAACCTTTCACCAATTATGACTTTTTTTTCTTAAGCAAAGAACAAAATTGACTTGACTTTATGTGCATATATGCACTATATTTGAACCGATCCATGAGACATATAAGTAAAGTTCAGAAATGAGCTGATTCAAGTAGACCACAATGCGGCCCTACCCTTTTGTAATGAGTAGTAAATATTTAAGTTTGATTCGACCCATTTTTTATTTATAATATTTTAATACTTAAAATTTGTAAAATAAAAAAAAATCAGATTTTTCAAAATACTAAAATATATAATATATAACACCACAAAAGAAGACACATCGATGACATTCTGAGTAAGTTTAACGAGACCTTAAATTTTTAGCTTTTAGGTGTTTTTTTTCTCTTTCTAATTTAGTGATTAAAACCTTTTTAGATTTCTTTTTTGTTTTGTAATAAATTGAGTTGAACATAAAATTATCCATTTTTGAACAAAAAATTGTTTAATTTTTTCCTTCTAAAAATGGATTAATTTGAAGCCAAGAAACCCTACCATTTTGACAGGTGTACATTTAAGTCATAGAAAATAAAAGATTTAATTATAGTTTTAGTCATCTTATTTTTATTAGGCTAAATAGCACATGTGGTCCCTTAACTTAATTTTTGGTAACGATTTGGTCCTTTATGTTTTTTTTGTCCCATTTTGGTCCTTTATGTTTTTAAATAATTTCAGCCTCAACCTTTAAGTGGGATTCCGTTACAAAAAAAGTTAAAAAGTTACCCCTCCGTTTCCTTTTCCCTGGGTTTTCTCTCAGGTTTATGTTTCTTTTGTTTGGTTTAGGGTTACCTTTCTTCTCCCATTCACTTTCTCCCTTCATCTCCTTTCTTCTCTTCTCCTGTGTCATCTCTTTCCTTCATCGTCTTCTCCCTTCTCATCTCCCTTCCATGGAAAATCATATTCATGGTTCACAAAACTCTAAATCTATGGCTGCCTCTTTCACAAATGGGTCAAAGTCAACCTCGTACAACTCAACATCCTACAACTATGGTTCTTTTGATTCCAATGAAATTCGTGAGCTGCCAAATTGTGCTTGTGGTATGAAACCTGTAATTCGCACAGTGACAAAATGGGTCCGAACAGAGGAAGAAAATTTTGGGGTTGTAGGAATTTTGTGGTAAGCATAAATACCTTTGGGATTTAGGGTTTTAAGATTTAGGGTTTTTAGATTTGGTTCAGATGAAAAAAAAATTATTCGATTATTGCTGAAAATTTTTTTATTGATGTTGTTTTTGTTCATCAATTGTAGAGTTATGACATTGAATGTAGATGCAATTACTTTGTTTGGGATTCAGACTATAGGCTTTAAGCACAACAGAGAAATCAACAACAGATACATACACAATGTTTAGAGTGTCCTCAAAAGGAGTTGGAGATTATGACTCTTAGGAATGTCATTTTGAAGATGCATGGAGATCACAAGTCAACCATTATTAAGATGAAGTTGCTGCAATTTTTAATCGTTTTGTTTGGTATAACATGTGTTGTTTCATAGTTTATCTTAACTCTGAAATGAGGTTACTGTATTTGATGTAATTTTCTTCATGTTGATGTAGTAGATTTGTTGTAAGTATGTAGTTATGATTGAGTTTGTTGTATGACATTTGGAACATATTAATGTATTTTGCTTTTGCATCAATTATGGCTCCAATGATGTTGGTTGTTATTTCTTTAATTATTACTGTTAATTATTGTCAATTATGAATGAATTATTTTTTATTTGTCTATATGTGTATAGTTAATCAGAATGCAGAATCAGAATGCATAATCAGAACGAATATTTAAGTGTGGACCACAAACCCTACATCCCAATAAACAAAATATGCAGTAATCAACTCATTCACAAATCAAACACATGCAAATAATAAATACCATATGGAACCCACTAAACCCTAAAAAAAGAGGGAATCACTAAATATCAGAATCAATAAAAAACATACCTTTCCTCTTTGTTCAATGTTGATTTCGATAGTGTTTTCTATGATTTCGTGCTTCGATTTTTCCAGGGAGATGAGAAGGGAGAAGACGATGAAGGAAAGAGATGACACGAGAGAAGAGAAGAAAGGAGATGAAGGGAGAAAGTGAATGGGAGAAGAAAGGTAACCCTAAACCAAACAAAAGAAACATAAACCTGAGAGAAAACTCAGGGAAAAGGAAACGGAGGGGTAACTTTTTAACTTTTTTTGTAACGGAATCCCACTTAAAAGTTGAAGCTGAAATTATTTAAAAACATAAAGGACCAAAATGGGACAAAAAAAACATAAAGGACCAAATCGTTACCAAAAATTAAGTTAAGGGACCACAGGTGCTATTTAGCCTTTTTATTAATTCACGAAATTGATTTCTTATTTTAAAATCTAACAGTTTTGATATTTAATTTTGATTTTTTAATTAAAAAATGGCGACGTACTTTAAATAACGTGACATATAATATGATGTAACATCAATAAAATCGCAATAAATCCTATAAAAACTTAATTTTCAATTTCAAAAAATTCTCATTTTTTTTATATTTTAATTAATATCATATAAATAATTCTATATCATAAAATTTTATGTTATATAATTTAAAATATGTCAAATCATTATTTTTTTCAGTTCAAAAATCTAAAAAAGAGACTAAAATTATCTTTAAAATAAAAAATCAATTTCATAAATCGATAAAAATAGAGAAAAAAAATTACAATAATTCCAATTAAAAATACGTAAGTGCATACGTTGCCTATTAACTTATTGGTCACGTCATTTTCCTTCTTGAAATGGACACATCTTCAACAAATTAAGTTGAAATTAAATTAAATATTCATTTCACAAAAATATATCTTTCTACTTCTAGTCTATAATATATATCATCATCACTTATCTCAAACTTCTATCATTACACACATATACAACAACATCATGAACACAAAAACATGCATTGCTATGGTTCCTTGTCCTGGACTTAGCCATTTAATTCCACTTGTTGAATTTGCCAAACTATTAGTCCATAACCATATTCAATTTCATGTCACATTCCTTGTTCCCACATTTGGTCCATTATCTTCTTCCATGCAAGACATTTTATATTCTCTTCCACCAAACATAGATTTTATTCTTCTTCCTCAAGCAAAGAACCTTCCACCAAATCTTGAACCTGCATCACAAATGAAACTCATTGTTAAAAACTCTCTTACTTTTCTTATTGAAGAAGTGGAATCACTCATTTCTAAAACTCACCTTGTTTCTTTAGTCTTTGGTGTATTTTCAACTGATGTACATGAAGTTGCTAAACAGTTCAACCTTTCTTCTTACATTTTCTATGCTTCAGGAGCTGTTTCATTCTCATTCCTTCACACTCTTCCAAATCTTGATGAAAAACTTTCCTCTGAGGTAAAGTCTTTAGAGTCAGCTTATGAAACTTTGGATATTCCAGGTAGTGTTATCCCTTATCACATCAAAGATATTCCAAATCAACTTTTATGTGAAAGATCAAGTGATGTATACAAATTATTTCTTGATGTGTGTAAAGAATTCTCATTAGTTGATGGTGTTATAATCAACACTTTCACTGATTTGGAACCAGAGGTCATAAGGGTTCTTCAAGAAAAAAATAAACCTTTTGTTTATCCTGTGGGACCCATCATTAGAAAAGAGTCAAATAATAATAAAGATAACATTTTTATGTGTTTAAAGTGGTTGGAAAATCAACCACCAAGTTCTGTTATTTATGTATGTTTTGGGAGTGGTGGGACCCTATCTCATGAACAACTCAATGAATTAGCATTTGGATTAGAATTGAGTAGTTGCAAGTTTTTGTGGGTTGTGAGAGCTCCAAGTAAAGATGTTAGTTCTGCTTATTTTGTTGGAAAAAAAGAGGATCCATTGGAGTATTTACCAAATGGTTTTTTGGAAAGAACCAAAGAGAAAGGGTTAGTGGTTGCATCATGGGCCCCACAAGTTGAGATTCTTGGTCATGGATCAATTGGTGGATTTTTGAGTCATTGTGGTTGGAGTTCAACTTTGGAGAGTTTGGTTAATGGTGTGCCTATGATTGCATGGCCATTGTTTGCAGAACAAAGAATGAATGCTAGAGAACTTGTTGATGTGTTAAAAGTGGGTGTGAGGGCAAAAGTTGATGATGAAAATGGGATAGTGAGAAGAGAGGAAGTTGTTAAAGCTATAAAGGGAATAATGGAAGGTGATGAAAGTTTGGAAATAAGGAAGAGAATTAAAGAATTGAGTTTTGGTGCTGCTAATGCATTAAGGGAACATGGTTCTTCTAAGAAGGCACTTTCTGATTTAGCACTGAGATGGCATATATAACTTTTGAGGCTCTGTACAATGATTTTAGTTTTCGAACATGTCTTTTAATTTTTAAACGCATATTTTATTAGTCAATTTGATTCATAATATTACTAATAAAAAGAAGAATTTAGTGATGTGTTTAATTTCGATACATTTAATATTATAATACTAATTACTGCTCTGCCTGATCTAAATAACAAGTATCAATAGAGATACTAAATGCTGATACAATGTAAGTTAAACTTTTCTTTTCTCTAGTTAAATCAAGGGCACCTTCCAAATGCAAGATATTAGATAGTAGTATATGATATGGTTAGATTTTTATGATGGACTAACTAATTTTTATAAAATTGGTTTGCAAAGACAATATCATTGACTGTATTTAGAGGTGAAAATAGGTTAATTTGAGTTAGATTTTATAAAATCTAAGTATGATTTGTCAAAAATTTAAAATATAAGTCCGACCTGTAGTCTGTCATTGACTTTTTTTTAAGTCTAAGTCTAACTTTTATGAAAATATGGTACACTCTATTATACTCTATTATGGAAGGAGATTTGGAAAGTGGTCGTAAAATGATTACAATGAGAATGGAGACACCTTTTATAATAGTTAATTAATTTATTACTATTTTGGCCAACAATGCTTAAATAAAAAAGTATGTATAATTTATTAGTCGGGACAAACTATGATTGCTATGGTGGAGTGTACCTGCACCAAAAACAATCAGGCTAAAAAAGAATAACCCAATAATTCTAAATGGAATCAAAAGGATTAGTTTAGATGATGTAATTAAAGTATTTGGTAGTCCAACTACAAATTAATTAAACGAATAAACATGGATTGTCACAGTACGATTTTTTTACTTTTCCACTACTAACTTCAAATGACCAAGGATTATATACGCAAGAGCTTACATCACATTTCACTTACTCCATAAAATAATAGTAAATTATAGTGCAGCATAATTATCTTTCTTAAAATATTCATGAAGTGCTCTATATAAGATGTGTGTTGTGTCCAATACCAACAAATTATTACATTCAATTTTTCAAAATATTAGGTGTCTATGGATCGCTATGTTTTCGAACATTAATTCTTGTATAAAAGAATCTTCACTAAATATCCATCCATCTTACAAAATATAACTTGTCTTTCATCATGGAGAAAAAAACATGCATTGCTATGGTTCCTTCACCAGGACTAAGCCATCTAATTCCACTAGTTGAATTTGCCAAATTATTACTACAAAAACACAATGAATTCATCATCACATTCCTCATTCCAACACTTGGTCCTTTATCTCCTTCCATGCAATCCATCTTAAACACTCTTCCACCAAACATGAACTTCACTGTTCTTCCTCAACTCAACAACATTCAACAAGACCTTCCTATTGAACCTTCAACACAAATGAAACTCATTGTTAAAAACTCAGTTCCATTTATCATTGAATCAGTGAAATCACTCATTTCAAAAACTCACCTTGTTGCATTAGTCTTCAGCATGTTTTCAACTGATGCACGTGATATTGCTAAACAATTCAATCTCTTATCTTACCTTTTCTTTTCATCAGGAGCTGTTTTATTCTCTTTCTTTCTCACTCTTCCAAATCTTGATGATGAAGTTTCTAATTCCTCTGAATTCTTAGAATCATGTTATGAAACAGTGAATGTTCCTGGTGTTGAAATTCCTTTCCATGTCAAAGAGTTACCTGACCCAATTCTATGTGAAAGATCAAGTGATACATACAAATCTATTCTTGATTTGTGTAAAAAACTCACGTTGTTTGATGGTGTTATAATCAATACTTTCACTGAGTTAGAACAAGATGTCATAAGGGTTCTTCAAGAAAGAGAGAAACTTTGTGTTCATCCAATTGGACCCATCATTAGAAAAGAATCTAGCAGTGAAACAAACATGGAAGTGTGTTTAAGGTGGTTGGAAAATCAACCACCAAGTTCTGTTCTTTTTGTGTCTTTTGGAAGTGGTGGAACACTTTCTTATCAACAACTTCATGAATTAGCATTTGGTTTAGAAATTAGTGGTTGCATGTTCTTGTGGGTTGTGAGAGTTCCAAGTAAAAATTCAAGTTCTGCTTATTTTAGTAAACAAAATGATGATCCATTGGAGTATTTACCAAATGGTTTTTTGGAAAGAACCAAAGAAAAAGGGTTAGTGGTTGCATCATGGGCCCCACAAGTTGAGATTCTTGGTCATGGATCAATTGGTGGATTTTTGAGTCATTGTGGTTGGAGTTCAACTTTGGAGAGTGTGGTTAATGGTGTGCCTATGATTGCATGGCCATTGTTTGCAGAACAAAGAATGAATGCTAAAGAACTTGTTGATGTGTTAAAAGTGGGTGTGAGGGCAAAAGTTGATGGTGAAAATGGGATAGTGAAAAGAGAGGAGGTTGTTAAAGCTATAAAGGGAATAATGGAAGGTGATGAAAGTTTGGAAATAAGGAAGAGAATTAAAGAATTTAGTGTTGGTGCTGCTAATGCATTAAATGAACATGGTTCTTCTATGAAGGCACTTTCTGATTTAGTGTTGAAATTGCATCACTATTGACATTGAGTGGCTTGTAGAAATTATTAATAATGTAATCATGTTACATTTTTCTTATAGTTTATTTCATGAGTTCTATATATCATTTTGGGTGTTGAATTTTATGGTTAACATTTTGAGTATTTTTCCCTATTCTTTTACGTGCTGATGAAGCCTTGACCAATTGTTTTAAAAAAACAAGTGGTGCTGATGAACCTTAGAATTCAAGCTCGTGAATCTTGGAACTTAAAACCAAAAATTGCATAATTTAAATGAAACATGAAATTGTAACACCAACATAAATAATTATCAACTCAGTTCATAGTTAAACTCTTATATTTAATAAACACAATTTGACTTAAAATAATCATTAATATGATAGAAAAATTACAAATTTTCTTGTTCAATGATTTATGGTGAGTGAAATAACTTTCTTTTTCAACTTTTCTTTTTCTTTCCTCACGATTTTTCCTCTCTATTGTGTAATTTTGAATTTAACATGTTAACCAACTTCAAAACTAATATAGATATTTTATACTATAGTCAATCACATACCTAAAAAATAAAAAAAATATATTTAAGTCTCAATTTTACATATTGATGTCTTTGCAACCTTTTATTGAACTGTATTTATGTGATACCTCACATTATTTTCTATCATACACAAAATTAAAATAAAAAAATACACTATTAATAATAATAATAATATAATAATAATAATGTGTTTTTTAATATGTAAGATAAACTTCATAAAAAAAAATATATGTTAAGATAAAAATATTAGGAAACAATTTCTTCCCCTTCTTCAACTTGCATTTTCTTACCCCAAAAAAAAAAAAAGAGTTTTGTTATATCGAAACGAAAAAAAGAAATATCGTATAGGAGCAACACGATTATGCTACTGCTCTTATCTTCACCATCCTCACTCATGCAATCTTTTCCCTCCTGTAACTCTCTCTCTCTCTCTCAAACTCACATTCACAATGGATTTGATTAAAAATAATTTACAAACTTTTATATCTTTGTTGTGAATTTTATTGCTTTTCTGTTTAATCTTAGTTTTAAAGTTACTATATTTGTTGATGGGTCTTTGGGATTTTGGTGTTTTGTGAGGTTCAATTTCCGATTTTGTTAGAATTTTATGATATTGTTAGAATCTTGAAAAAAGAGAGTTTAATTTATGATGTTGTTAGAATCTTCAAATTTTGCTAGTTGAACGTAAAATTCAAGATATGTAAGCTAGGTTTTTGAATTGAACTATTTTAAGCTAGCATTGTTGCAGTAAGGTTAATGGTTTAAAAAATTTTCAACAAATTAGAGAATTCAAGTTGTTGCAGGCAAGGATGTCAAACTCTTAACTTAACTCTTAAACTCTTAGCCGTTTACGATTCTAGGTCACAAAAAATAGTTAATTCCCACGTAAACTCTTGTTTTGGTAAACTCTTACGAATTCAAGTAAGAGTTTACTAAAATAGGTAAACTCTCGATTTTACTAGTGAGTTAACGAGTTTACAATTCTACGTTAGTTCGACCTTAAAATGTAAAATTTTGGTCAACATTATTCCATATATATATGGTTTAGTTATTTGTGTTGCGATATATATTGGTTTTAAAATGGAAACTTACGCCTTTAGCGTTGCAGGTATTTGTTAATGAGAAGCATTTTCTTTTTTTGTCAGTAAAATTACTTTGTGCTGTACAAGGACAAGGACCTATATTTTCTTCAAAGGAACAATCAACAAATGGATGCACTAATCAGAAACCAAAGGATTACATGTAAGAGTGATATTGTTTTCTTGAATCATTGAATGGATTATCATTTCATTTAGTATCCTCCTGAGTTGATTTTGTTTGTATGAATAGATTGCAGGATAGCTCCATATTACATCCTGAGAAAGCATTGAGGAGGAAACTTGTGCTTTCTGTTTTGGTATCAGCTGGTGTTTTTCCAACTTTATCTTCTTATGCGAAGACAAAAAATATAAATCCTTATAATGAAAAGCGCGTGTTACAACAAAATAGACAGATACAGAAACAAAACAATGCACCAGATGACTTCCCAAATTTTATTAGAGAAGGTAATAAATCAATGTTTTTCCATTTTTTTTTAAAGATTTACCGTTGCGACTTAGCTATATGCTTTCCATGCTGTAATGTCTCGTCTTACATCAGCTTTTCATACATGATTATGTTACTTTCAGTGTTCAATAAGAAAATTGCTACCACTTTTTTACCATGTGATGTCTATTATAAGCGTCACAGTTGTGTTTTTCTATTGCAATTTCACGCGAAAAAGTTTGGAGCTTAGTGTGGTATTTGTTTGCTGTCAAACTTTTGGATATGATATTCTGGTTTATGAATATACTTTTCAGGTTTTGAAGTTAAAGTGATAGCACCAGATAACTATGTAACGCGTGATTCGGGGCTTATATACCTAGATTTTGAAGTTGGTAAAGGTGATTGTCCAAAGGATGGTCAGCAGGTTTTTCTTTTATTTTCTTTCAAATCGAATACTTCTTTCTTTGTAATTTTATCTTAATTATCTAGGAGAAGTAATTTAGTCAAATATTAGGCGGTGAGCATTAGAATGAGAACTCGAATCGTCTCTATTTAGTATTTTGCAATGTGCTACTCCTCTAAATACGCTGAGGCTATTAGAATACAGGATGTAAGATCAAGAGTGATCTAAAGTGAGTGTAGATTAGACAACATTGTCTAAACACTATAGTGCAAATCTCACAACTGTGAGGACTTGACTAACCTATAATTACATATCATGCCTTGCAGGTCACATTTCACTATGTTGGCTATAACGAATCCGGCCGCCGTATTGACAGCACTTATTTGCAGGGTTCTCCTGCGAAAATTCGCATGGGCAACAAGGCATTGGTTCCTGGTAAAAAGAATATAGATTGTATATTATCAATTCTATGACAAAAAGCATTCATCAATCATCATATACCCGCTTTAATCTTTCTCCACATTTTCTGATGTAGGATTTGAGGAAGGAATTAGAGACATGAGACCAGGTGGAAAGAGAAGAATCATTATTCCCCCTGATCTTGGTCCCCCGGTACATCTTTTATCTTCGCATTGTAGTTGTGGAGATCACAAAAATCTTTACATTATGGCATCAATTGTGGTAGAATTGCAATTTAAAACCATGTATATATTGGCTTCAATCTTGAGCACATTTTCTTAACAATAATTCATCATTGTTGCTAACAGTTTCCGAGTTACAGTTATTGCTAATATTTTTCTCCTGAGTATAATAGTTGATGTTTTATATTGTGCAGGTAGGACCTTCAACATTTTTCAGCTCAAAACAATTTGAAGTTTTTGATGTTGAATTATTAAGCATAAAAGACTGTGAAAGAAGAACCATAGGATTTTACTCTGATGTCGTATGCAATTGAGACAAAGGCTACCATGTCTACACCATAGGTATTAGCTCGGAACTAAACTATGATCTTACTACATAATAACATTATTGCGTCGTTTGATCAATGTAAACGATCTTACTGATTAGTAGGATAAGGTTTGGTTGTTGTTGTATTACTTGACATAAAAGCAGTAACATATATACTTGCTTTGAGGCTATTATCATTCATCATTTGTCAAGTATTCTTTATTGCTTTGGTTTGTTTATAATAAGTAAACCATGTCAATCATTAAGAAAGGATGGTAGGTATTTTGAACATACTCGAGAATTTTCATAGTAGACTAGAATCCTTTTATCTTCATTCGATTGCATGCATGGTTCAACAACAATAGCATTGTAGCATGGACATGAAACTGTATCACACGGTGTAGAAAGTCAGAAATTGTTTTGTATATAGTATTACGTGCAGACATTTGTTCTCTTATCTATATTATATATTTTTTTTGTGTGACCATTGTTATCTTTTTTAAAAGAGTATTGCTATTGAAAGAAGACACAAAATCAGAGGTTTGAACTAATAAGCATGACACCCCATATATGGGAGAGTGAGTATTTATAATATGTAAGTGTTAGATATTTCCAACTATTATTCTTCTCTTTCTTGCCATGTAGCACTAAACATTTCCCTTTTTAAATTTTGCTTAATTTTGTTTACTTCAATCTTTTAATAGTTGACTATGATTTGATTGTCTTTCTTACTCTAATTTCATTCTCTTTCTTTTTTTAATTGTTTTTTGACACTTTTTTAGTTGTCTATAATTTTGTATTTCAGTCCCTTTTTTTATTTTATACGAAGGCTAAATAGCATCCGTGGTCCCTTAACTTAATTTCAGTTAACGTTTTAGTACTTTATCTTTTTTTTCTTTCCGATTTAGTCCTTTATTTTAATTTTAAGTGAAATAAAGAATGAAAATATAAGTTTATTTGAAGATTTGAGTTACGAATATAATGAAATTTGTATTGTATGAAAGAATATAATTAATTTTATGGGTTTTGGTTGAAAATTTTGATGAATTTTTGTAAAAAAAAGGATAATATTGTTGTTATTTTAAAACATAAAAGATCAAATTGTCATTTAAAATTAAAATAAAGTACTAAATCAGGAGAAAAAAAAAATAATGGACTAAAATGTTAACTGAAATTAAGTTAAGAGACCACATATACTATTTAGCCTTATACGAATTTGAAGTGCAATTCTGCATTTTTTTAATAATATTCTTCTATTGATATTTCATTATAATATTTCCTAAAAAGTATTTTCAAATATTTGAACAGTGAAATATAGTCAGACATTTGAATAAAATTATTTAAATTAAATTATTTTCCTATATTATATTGATTTGTTATAACAATATACTTACTTTCTTTCATGTATTCTTTTATTTATTTTTAGTTTCTAGTATAATAATATACTGACATTGTCAAAAAAAGGTCCAATAAATTAACTTATTATCATGTCGAATTTGTATAATATTTTTTCACTTTATAATAATAACACATAGACTAGTTTGATTGTGATTTGGTTTTTTAGTTTCTAAATACCGATTTATTAAATTGTTGTGAAAAATTGTTTATAAAATAATCATTATCTATTTTAAGTTTTTAATTTTAGAAACAAGACAAAAGTAAGAAACATTTTCTTAATTTATAATGTACAACAAATACTAAAATTAATTTTCGAATCGATTGTCTATTTTTTTCAATGACATTAAAGACAATAAATTGTTTAACAAATTGGTACAATTACTATGTTGGTCTTTTATCGTAATATCCAATTTCTGACGTAAAAAAAGTCCAATTTCTTATTTCAACTTTCGTATAGGCATGAACAGAAGCACATTATTTAGAACAAAAAAAAAAAAAAAGAGCACATTACTGCGTAATTTTTTTTTCGACAACCCAAATTATTTCATAATTTATATTAAAAGTGCAAAGGTGCTGCATTACAATCTATTGTCATGAAGAAATATATCAAAAGTTGGTGTAGTAAAAAAATAAACATCTGGCGTGAAGATAATATAAATGGTATTTGTTTTAGTCTTAATTTTGTTTCATGTAATTTTTTTGTTTTAGAGTCTCTTTCTAGTAAGTTTAAACAACATTTTTTTTAATG
Organism: Cicer cuneatum; assembly: GCA_037974295.1. NCBI lineage: Eukaryota > Viridiplantae > Streptophyta > Magnoliopsida > Fabales > Fabaceae > Cicer > Cicer cuneatum. Next base: position 74,415,307 of record JBBPBO010001985.1, on the reverse strand, counting down.
ATATTTTTAGAATTTGTACATTGTTTTGTGTTTAATTCTTTAATTTTCTTTTGTCTCTTTTTTGAGCCTTCAAACCTCTTTTGTAAAAACAAAAAAACCATTAGATTTTTTGCTTAAATACAGTTTTAGTCTTTATATTTTAACTGCCTTATAATTTTAGTTCCTCTATTTCTAATTTTACAATTTTGGTTCCCTATTTCAACTGATTTTTAATTTTGGTCCCCTGTTTTAATTGATTTGTAATTTTGGTCCCACTATTTTTAATTTTACAATTTTGATCCATTTATTTTTTAAAATTGAGAGATTTTGTAAATCTAATGTTATTTAATAAATATCTAATATAATATATTTATTTAAAAAAATATTTTTTTATTATAATATTTATGATAAAAACAGTTTTTTAATATTAGATATTTATGTAAAAATATATTTTTAAAAATAATAATAAATTTTTTTTCTAAAAACTAACGAAATTAAGACCGTTAGGCTAACATGCTTGATTTTTTGTAGGAATAACTGATATTAAAAGCTAAATTCTGTTCCAAGTAGTTTTTGATTTGCTGTTCTAAAATTTTTAAAAATAAAATTAATTTTTATTTTGAGTTTTTAATTTTAGATTTGAGTTTTCAATTTTCAATTATGAATTTTAATTTTAATTTTAGTTGAATTTTAATTTTAATTTTATTTGAATTGAATCATTATCTTTTATCGTGTTTCAATATATTTACTATAAAAATAATATTAAAAATTATTGTGTCTCATCGTAATTCCGTATTATAAAATTATAATGTTTTAGTTAAAATAATTTTATAAATAGTGGTTAAAGTGATAGTTGTAGAAAATGAATATTGTAGTAGTAATTGGTTGTTGAAGACAATTACACTAGTCAAAAGAGACTATCAATACATGAGGTAGTGGCCGGAGTATGATTAAGGGTGATTGTAGTGGTGGTGGGTGGTGGTGGCAAGTGTTGTTGGAGGTGGGTAGGTAGTGTTGTAGTGATTATGTAGGTGGTCAGTGGTGGTGGTGGTGGTGGTCAAAGATGGAGGTGGCAGTTGTTAGAGATGTATGACTGGTGGTGGTTGGGGGTGGCCGAAGGTGGAGGCCTGTAACGGTGGTCAGAGGCGGTGGTTGACACGATATCGGTGATCAATAGTTGTTAGAGTAGTGATTACGATAGTGACATATTAATGTTAAAATAAAAATTATTAAACATATTTTTTGGTTTTTAATTTTAAAGAAAAATTATTTTGAAATTAGTAAAAAATCAATTCAATCCCATTTTATCCAAATTTTACATTTCAATTTGACTTTCAAAATCAAAGACAAAAAACTCACGACCACCCTAAACAACATTTTAAGATAAGTAACCAATAAAATAATTTTGCTATCAACGAGTATTTCACACATGTATTATTGTAAGATTAATTAAACCTTATATTAGAAGATAATAATTAAAATATTGTAATTAACAAAAATTATTTTATCAATAGTAAAAATATAAATTAGAATATGAAGATTCAAATAAAATTTAGTAATTATTATGAATTATTTCTTCAAAAAATATTAAAACTAATTCATCAAAGATTTCATTTATATGCATTCACAGTGTAAAAAAAATTGTACAGTGTTAATTACGACCGTCAAATTAATAGAAATATTTGATTTTTATTTATATCACCTATAAAATCACATACGATAGATTGTAATCAATTAACAATATATAAATTTTTAACTCTTTCATCAATAATAAAATTATTTTTAGGAAAATCTATTTATTTGACAATTTAATCAATAGTAATTTAATTGTAATTTATGCACATATTTTAGGAAGGATTACATTAGCATACAATATTGCCATATAAAAAGTTTTACGCATCAAATCAACAACATCTCATTATTATATTACTTTGTATATTAATTGCTAATTGCTAAAGTATGTATATAAAAAAAATAAAACCATTACATGATATAATATACTTTGGTAAAATATTAAACATATTAATATTAATTTGATTTGACTCTCTTGTAAAAAAAGATTTGAATAATTTATACTGTACCATTGATTCATCTAAAAGATAAATTATAAAAAATAGTAGAATATAGACAAAAAATAAACCATTTATTGTTTAATAATACTTTGGAAATTTTCTTTTTGTTATAATAGGACGTTGTTGGGCGGGGATGACCTCGTGAAAGGATTTAATTTTTTTTTTTCTTTTCATTTTAATTATATTTATATCCCTTTTATTTTTATTTATATATATATATAATTATATTTAATAAATTAAAAAAAATTAAAATTTTTAAAAAAATAAAAATACTAATAATAATAATAAAGTAAAATAAAATACATTAATAAATAATAATAATTATAATTAAAAACAACTAAAAATAAAAATAATGATAAATAAAAACAGTAAATTATATTAAATTTTTTTAAAGAAAAACATTAAAATGGAAGAGAAAAATACTAAATAATAATAATAATAATTTAAAAAACGAAAATTATATTAATTAACATGAAATAAAATGTATTAAATTAAAGAAAAAATTACATAAGATTTGAAGAAAAATAAAATACATCAATTTTGAAGGTGAGACGGAGACAATGTAATTCCTATTGACAACTCTTGTGGAAGGTGAGACGGAGACAATGTAATTCCTATTGTGAGACGGAGACAATGTAATTCCTATTCACAACCCGTATTTTAGTATTTTAATTTGGAAGCTTATATTGGTAAAAATATATATATATATATATATATATATATATATATATATATATATATATATATATATATAAAGAAAAAAAATTCTCATTCGAAACTGAAAAGGTGGAAACCGTTACATTTTTGAATGAATCATCATATATATATTTTCTCCTGCTTCTTCGTTTTGATTCATTCTTCACTATTCATTCTTCCTCCAATATATTCGGAACTCGCACTCGGAGTTTTACTCTATACTTTCCGAGTTTAACGTTACACCAATTGTTTCTTCGATTCCTTTAATCCTTTAAGCTTCTTTATAAATTCTTGCTTCATATTCTCCTTTTTTGGGTAAGATTTTTTTTCTTTTTATTTTTCTCATTATAAGTAGAGGAAACTGAGATTTTTGGTAATTTTTGCAGTGTTTTTATTTTGTTTGTGTGGACATTGATCACCTGAATTTGATAATATTTATAAATAATTGATCTTTGTTGTTGATGAGAACTTGTGTTTAACTACATGGAAAAAAGGGAAATTTTTTTAGTTTAAGGTTAATGAATTTTTGAAATTGTTGATCACGTAATTTTTTGACAGTGTTGTTTGATTACATGATTATATAGATATAGTGTTTTACTTATATCTTATGTATCAAGAGTTGCATTGTGTTGTGGCCTATGTAACATCGACACTTCTGATCGATGGTATGTTCCCGTGTTCGATACGTCTCAGTGTCAGACACCAACATGACACCACCGACAAATTGATTATATTCAAATAGTTTATTGATGGGTTGTGGCTATGGTTATAGTGTTCAATAAATTATTTGGTACAATAGTATGTATATTGGTCATGACTCATGATAGACCAGACAACCCCTCAAGATGTTAATGTTGTTTACAGTGATTCGTGGTGAAGAGTACAGTAGTTTTAATTATGTATTTTACTTAATAATAGTAAAATAATGTAACAAGTTGAAGCTTTGCAATTTGTTCTTTTGGTTTATTGTGTATCTTTTTTTCTTTGGTAAGCTTGTGATTCATATGTTTTTAACGATGATATTGTGGTTTTTGCATGATCTCTGAGCACTGAAGGTTGCTTGATTTGTGAAAATGTGGCCGGACTTTGAGCTAGAGAGTGAATGGGAGAATATAAATGCCCCTGCATTTTTGGACGAAAAGGTTCTTGAGCCGGTGGAAAACGGCGGGTGTGATGTTTATGACAGGAATAGGATCCGGATTGAACAAACTCCTCTGTGCAATATAAATAATGATGAAGAAGTTAATATCACGGAGTATAAAAATTCTGGCAAAGCTTTGGAAGAGAAAGATTCCCTCGACGATGTCACTGAGAGTTCCAGCTCCTTTGGCTATACAGGATCAGGCTCAGAGAATACTACAGCTTCTTCCTTCTGTGATCTAGAAGAAGTTGAATCTCAAATGTATGCTGACAGTGCATCTTCATCAATGTGCGATGATTGGCATGAAGAATTATTTCGACCAAGGTATTGAGTTTTTCCATGCATTTATTCTTCTTTTCATGTTTATGAGAAGCACGAGTATTTATTCTTCTGTTTATGAGAAGCACAAGTGCATACTAAAAAAAAGTAGTTGATACTAAATCCTTTTATGTGTACATAGAAGCCAAACAAGCCCTAAGTCCTTGATTTTTCCAATTGTTATGATGATGAGTTCAATTTACAATGTCTTTGTTTTGAATTTTAATACTTTATATGTTTTAAAATTTCTTTTATTAACTATTCAGAAAGAGAAGGACAACAGATCATTGGAGGAGGTTCATAAGACCTACTATGTGGCGCTGTAAATGGCTTGAGGTGCAAATGAGACAACTTGAGTCTCAAGCACAAAAATATTATGAAGAGCTTGAGGCACTAAACAATATGAAGCAGGTTGATTATGCACACTTAACATTAGATGGCTCTGACATCAAATCAGTACCTATTTCTGGTCGGATGCACAAGAATAAAATTATGAAGAGGAAAAACAGAAAAAGAGTTGAAGAGACTTGCGATTTAGCATCATACATGTCTAACCACACTTTATTCTCCTATTATGGTATGCCATTTCTGTATTTATTTTTGTGTTTAATATTTTTCTCTTTCATTTAAAATTTCTCTCTTACACTTTTGCCATTTTCCAGAGAAAGGAGATTGTAGTGTTGATTTGAAAGATTGTCATGCAGCTGCCATAGGTTAGTAGCAGATATATATGTGATGCTGTTTAATGAAACAAGTACAAAGAATTAAATACGCAATTTTCCTCTGGATTTTCATGTCTCAAGTATATGACCAATGTTGTTAAATAGTGGCTATAAAAGCACTATTATAACATAGTGAAACTTGAACTGTTAATGTTCGTGATATGCTATTTAGTACAAAATATTGTCAAATAGCGGCTATAGAACTGTTGTATAGCAGAATTTGAGAACAAACTGTTGTTATTTTCAGCGATTGACAACAGTGATATGACCTCTTTTCAGAAACAAGTTTTAGTCATTAATTTGTTTACATGAGAGGTCTAGATTTCTTATTCTTCATTTTGTTTTAATGACTTCAGGTGGTGACAGTGGAAATGCGATGGAGTTCACGTTAAATGATTTGGTGTCTTCTATAGATACTGATGATAATGATAAATCCTGGGTTGAGATCATTCAAAAGATTGAAGCTACACAGAATCGAGTTGAAAAATTGAAAAATAGATATGACAAGGTGATTAGTGAAAATCAAGGAAGGTTTTGTTTTGTAAACCAATCGAGCATACCTGGGCCATCTGATGGACTTTGCCATTTTGATTTAAAACCTGCTCCTTTTTCCGGTAACAAAAATGCATTTTCAGTTAGTTTAAACTCATTTCTTATCTCAGCTTCAATCTGAGTTTCTAATTGGAGATTTACTTATTGCTGGAAATGCATCATCAGGTGATGAAGGGATTATTCCCCTTATTGAATCCGCTGATAGTCCCGTACTTTATGATCCATTGGATGATGTAAGCTTACTATACAAAACTTTTCTATATAATTTTAAGTTTTATATTTATTATTTTTCTTTTGGGTATGACTGATAGTTGTGAACATGTTAAGTTTGTATGTTTGATATTTACCTATTAGTTTTCCACTTCATGCATTGTGCTTTTGGTTTCTGCAATTGCCAGTACCATTTAATTTGGTCTGTTAAGTCATCCATGAAGGAAGTTTAAAATATTAAGATGCCACCTGACTTCTATCAAGTTTATTTTTGTTCTGATTTCTTGTCTATATTTTTATTAATGCTTGGTGGATGGAACTTGTAAGGATAGTTGAGGACGGAACATGGTTTAGTGAGCTTGTGTAGAGTACAAATTTAGATCAAATTGTTACTCATTACCGAACACTTTGAAAAGAATTTACAGAAGCTTTTTATGCTTAACCTAGTTAGATATATGTTATTGGGCCACTTGCATTTGTCTACCAGATGTCCATTCTAGTCGTTCGAGAGTGTTTTGAGATATTATGTTAGCTAGAGATATAACCAAACTATCTCTTATAAGGTTTGGGTATGCTTCACCATTTAAGCTAGATTTTTGAGTTAAGTGACGCCTACTCCAAATTATAAGATGGTATCCTAATAACAAAGATCTCAAGTGACTCAATAACATATCTATCTCTTAGAATTTGGGTTTAGCCTAATTCAATCCTCAATGTTGGCTTGTAAGGTGAGAAATGCATTCACTAAATAACTACTATTTCGGCCAAATCTTTATCCACCGTGGAACTCTCAACGTCATATATGGTTCAATTACAGTTTTAAGATATACTTCTATCACTTTTATTAGGATACCATCTTAGAAATTTTCAATAGGTTTTAACTCAATCCTAAAAGCTAGCTCGAGGGGTGAGAACTGACCAAGCCTTAGAAGGACTAATTTGACCATATCTCTATGTAAGATCTCAACCCCCCAACGTTTAGGATCGAACAACTGGAGCGTTGAAAAATGTAGGTGGCCCAATAACAACTTCCCTTCAGAACTAGGATTGGACATCTAGATAGAAAATAAATGCAGGTGGCACAATTACAGAAGTGTAATTCGTTGACTGATGTTTGGTTATAGATAATTCTGTGTTATATCTTGGTATCCAATATATAGTGGTCTTAAAACATTGAGATGCTTAACACAATTTCTTTCCAAATGAATGTCCATGATGGTATTGTTGTAGTGGTATATTTTTGTTGTATATAATTTACAAGCATACATTGTGAATTTTTTGTAACATTGGCCTGTTCTTATATGCATGACCAAGGATGAGGATCTTTCACAATATCAGGTAGCCAAGGAAGAATTGCAAGAATTAGAAAATGCTGGATATGAACTTGTAAAGAAAACTAAGGAGATTGCAGAGAATAAAGCGATTTCCGAGGTTCAAGTTTCAGAACCTTACTACACTGAGAATGCTGTGCATAATGTCAACGTGCCTTCCACATTGAAGTCTAGGAACAAAAGGAAAGGAAAGAAGAAATCTGGTTTAAAGAGGTCAAGGATATTTGATTAAAGTGAATCTGATTAGAATATTGTTCAAAACAGCTTAAGGAACTGATAATTCTGCTTACATTTTTGAAACTTCTTCTGTGGGAATGTGTAAATGCTTGTTTATTAACATCATGTACAATGCGTAAATACTGGTTTGTGTTCAATGCTCTAGTTCAGTTGTACATGATGTTAATATATGGTAGCATGTTCACATCGAATAATATTGCTTGTTGGAATCATTACGCTATACCTTTTTTCCCTTTGACATGTTTCCAAATAATGGTTTTGCTCATTCAATTTTTTTTTTTTAATTTTGCATGTTTTTAAATATTGATTTATGCACTATGTAGCACCAATACCAAAGATCAAAGGCATGCACGGTGTCTGACACGTGTCAGTGTCCGACCCGACACAACACCTTGATTACATTTAGTTAGTTCATTTTGTCAAATTATTATCGGTGTTGATGTGTTAGTGTCATGTCTGGTGTGTGTTAGTATTCGTGTTTCATAGTTTACTCACACGTGTTGCTCTAGTGTCACAATTATGTGTATTGGAAATGACAAGAATGGCATGAAACATTAAACCTAATATTGCACAATTAATCACAAGCAATTGGAGATTATATTGCTTCTCATACATTAATAGGGAAAACTAAGTAGGATGCAAATTCTTGAATGACATTCTTTTGGTGACCTTAACAGCAATGAGAGCCAAAATTGTAGCGGTTGGTACAAAGATAACATCAGGAATGGCTTTCATAGCACTTAGCTGAGGCACAGATTGTCCTGTTCTCTTAGCTATCATAGCTGCTGGAGGTGCCACTATTCCAGTTATCATCATAGAATCATCTACTTTGCTAAGATTGACATTCTTCATCACGAATTCGCTGAAAATCTTATTCTTATTTTCTTCATTGGATTCATTCCATTGTTTAAAAAAGTCCTGTTTGTTGCAAATAAGAAGGGATGCATGAAGATTCAAAAAAAAAAAAAAATACAAATAAGGGATTAGTTAATTAATTGACCTTAATTTCCTTGTTTGATGGTACGTCATAATGCTTACCAGGCAAGGCCATGTTGATAGTTCTATGAAAAAAATAATTGTTAGAAACAATCAGCAAAATTTATATCAAATGGTGGTACTTGGAAATTTGTTTATTAATTTTATTTATTAAATTTGTTGCATATATTTAAGGGTATTCAATTTATTCATTAATGTCAATTTAGTGATAAGAGTTTTACTTTTTAATTTTAAGAAATGGAATTCGAATTCCTTTGGAGACATTTATAAAATTGCCATTAATTAATGATAATTTATCCCTTCCCCAATTTTTTATATTTTTAAAAATAAATAAATTCAATTCTACTTTTCATAATAAATTTAGTAAAAAAAACATTTCATGACAAATGATAATCATCTTGTAAAAAGTGGTAAAGAGATATGGGTGACAAAAAGGTCTATGTTTTTAGGTATTGAACTTGCTAATTATTTTATTGAACATTATTGTCTTCATTCTTAATTTTGAGAGTTAAAAAATGAGACGTTTTCTCTATTTCAAATATCAATAAACATTAGTAAGAATAAGGAAGGAAATTAATTTTAGATTTAATTAAATTAATCCTTTAATTTTACATTTAATTAAATTAATCCTTTAATTTTCCATGACAGTATTTCAGATGGATCTTATAAAAATATTTTTTCTTGAAAATTTATTTTCATGTTCATGAACTAGATAAAAATAAATTATTTTCCTATTTTGTCCTTTTCTTTTGACAAGTACAATGATTAAAATTTCCATTAACATCAAATGGTATACTTACATGAAGATATCAAGAACAGCAGTGTGAAAAGCATCAAAGCTTTTGATTTCCTTCTCCATAAATTGATCATAGAGTGCTCCTGATACTAGTGTTAAAGTTTGGGATGCAAATCCTTCACCTAAGATATGACAAATTATAGTGCAACTCAAATTAAGCCATCAATTTAAGAAAAATAAATAAAGATTATTATTATAATAAACAAAAAAACAAATTAAAACAAAACTTAGCAATAAAATAATAGTGCAATTAAAGGTAGAAAATAAAAAGAATATGAGACCTGTTCCACCCATGTAACTCATGATCATCCCCATGATGTTTTTGTATTTGTGAATGATTGACCACAAAAGATAGCACCACCTATCACAAAAACAATGTATATACTTCAACATTAAATGTGGGCCTAGGAAGTGAGTATATCTGTTTCTTTGGTGAAAGTAAGGTATTCTTGTTCAAGATTTAAGTTATATATGTTAGATTCTTGGCTTAGAACCTGATTGTGTGGCAAAAAAGATTCCATATAAATATAAGGTTAAATTTACTATATTGTTTTTTCTGATAAAATGATAAGTTCAAACTTTGAAATAATTTATCAACTACTAAAAATAATGATGAAATTTTAAAAAATTTGCACCAGCCGGGAATCGAACCCGGGTCTGTACCGTGGCAGGGTACTATTCTACCACTAGACCACTGGTGCTTTTTATTTAATATCAAGCAAAAATTTGTTCTTGTACAAATCAAACAATTAATCTAATAATCACTTTAGATTGGAAAAACTCTACCGCAACAAATCAGCACCGTTTTGATCCTACTTTATAGAATCTTAAAATTACTTTGCGGGGACAACATATAAAAGAAAACACAAATTAACAAACCGTAAGATATATTTATAAATTAAAGGGTTTTGAGTATATTGTTTCAAAACCAATAAATTAACTATTATTTTTATTAATTAAACTATTGTTTATTTTTGTTAACTAAACTATTGTCAATTTTTATATTTTAGGAAAGATTGTTTGATAAGAAAAAATTTCATTTCGTTGTTTATAAGTATTATACTAATTTTTATATTTTATTATAAAAAATATTTAATATTCATTATTATGAATAATAAGAATTTATAAAAAATTTAATTTTATTTACTGACATTTTTGATAAATAATATTTTAGTTATTTAATTTTTTAAATGATAGGAAATAGTTATTTGATAAAAAATTATTTAACTATTAATTTAAAAAGACAATGTAATGATACATGTCAACTTTTAATTTAGATTTAGATTGAGTAGGGTCATGATTTTTGTAGTCAACTACCGTCAATGCAACACCAATAATTTCATTTGTTTCACAACATTGTTTTTTCTAAAAAATATGGAAAACAAAAAACTTGCAGAGAGATATATGTACAAGTTAGAGGAAATTTTTCCATTGAATAAGCAAAATTACATATGCAATCACTCGTTTTTATCTCATTATTTATTTATGATAATAAAAATACACAAATAATTAACAAGATGATTTAGTAAAATCATTATTTGTCTTTAATTTATTTATTATATATTTTTAATTTATTTAAAATCATGAAATACGTGAATTATTGTAGAACAAATTAGTAATTAGAAGTGTTGTAAAGTTCATATAACTGAAAAGCCAGGACAATGTTATATTCTATTTTAAAAAAACTGGCTTTAGATGATTCTAAAATGATAAGTGGTTATAATAATAAGGGTTTTTGCTTAAGTTATGAAAATAATAATAATTTATTTATAATGATTTATTTTATTATTGTTAAAATTTATAAGAAAACAATAAAATTACATTTTCTTTGTTGTTTATTTTCTTCAAGCTTTTCAGAAGTGTATATTTAAAATTGTGAAGTACTTTAAAAAAATTAAAATGGCCAATTTCATCACTCTACAGCCATTGTATTCCAGTTCCAATTGGTTGTTGACAAAAAAGAATCATAATAATTATTAGCATCTTGTCAAACTTCAAAAGAAAAATATCAAAATCATTTTCATTTGGTATTTATTTCAAACCTGAAATAGAACTTGATTTGAAGTGGTTTAAAGAAAAGTAATTTTATTCTTATAATAGAAAAATAGATCACAATATGGAGTTCTTGAAGTTTTTCTTAGTTGCATTAGACCCACTTTTGAACATTTTTATCATTGCTGCTCTTGGTGCAATCCTTGCACTTCACAACATTGGCATACTAAGAAAGAATGCCAATAAGCACCTCAATATTGTAAGTTTTCATTGGTTTGTATCGTTTAATTGAGTAATATGAAAATGTATGGTTAGAGTACCATAATATTTTAGACAGACGATCAATAAAGATTGTCTATTTTTCATGTTATATTATTAAAATTGAGTAAAGTAAGGTGATTTGACATAATATACAATTACTATAGTGTAAATGTGTTCTAAAGTATGTTAAAATGATTGTCTTGTTAATAATTATCTTTAAATCATTTTCATAATTGATTATTTCTCACATATTATAATATTTTTCTTTCAAAACTACGCCATGATCAGTATCTCCTATTTTTTTAACAAAATAATTTGGATAGAGATTTGGGCAAATATGATTATTTATTTTTATTTGCACAGATCGTATATTGTGTCTTCACTCCAGCTCTTCTTTATAGCATCCTGGCCAAAAGTATAACTTTGAGGAGCTTTGCTATGCTGTAAGTTTGTACTATATATTTACTCATTATTATTCAATTCCATGCATTTTTTATTTCCTACTTATTAACATTTCCAAAGTATTTTCTAATGAATTATGTAGGTGGTTCATGCCATTAAACATTCTTCTAAGATATATTATTGGGGCAGCTCTTGCATGGCTTCTTAATAAAATAACTAGAGTTCCTCGTCATCTTCATGGCCTTGTCATGGGGTGTTGTGCTGCAGGCAGGTTTATTTACGTTTTTTTTGTTCTTCAATGATATTTTTTTTTCATAACACACACAAACACAAACCATTCCAACATTTGGCCCTAAAAGTATATAGCATTATAATTTCAAGTTATCGAGTTTAAATTTTCTCGAAGATAATTATAAAATGATTATTAATGTGACTTTGATTAATAATTTTTTTTCCTTCCCTAATATTTGAAAGAAAAAAAACTAGTCCAATATAAAACATGCCTATGATAATTTGACAATTGATCAATATATGCAGGAAATATGGGCACTTTGCCTCTGATCATTGTTCCAACAATCTGTAAAGAAAGAAGTCATATTTTTGGAAATGTGGATGTTTGCACCCTTAATGCACTAGCATTTACTTCTCTAACATTGGCCGTATGACACTAACTCAAATTATTTGAAATTTATATGTATGTATATTATATAGTGGATTTGAGATTTTTTTTATTATTAATTTTTTTTCATTGTGTTTCTTGTTTTGTAGGTAGGGCACATTTATTGTTGGTTTATTGTGTACAACTTTATTCGCATATATTCACTTAAGACCAATGTTGTCAAATTTGATGAATTCACAATAAATAATGAAAATGGTAATCTAGAAAACCTTTCAAAATGTTCCACAAAAGCATTGAGCCCAATTGAGGAAAAATCACTGCCTAGTGATTGGATTGATCATCTTGATATAGAATGTAAAGTAGTCGATGGACAAGAAAAGGTTGTTGCATTTTTCTAACATATAATATTTTATGTTAAGGTTTTTATTTTATTTTATAGAAATACTTTACGTAAAGGGTTAAATATGATTCATAAATAGTATTAAAGTGAGAAGAATAAGTTTATACCTTTGGATTAAGTCTAATAGTTTATTGTCGGAAGACGATTGAGTATAGTCCACGCAATACAGTTCATAGATATTATTAGAATTTGAATTGTAGTATTATTTATATAAGATTTATAAGACTATAAATCATATATACTTTCACACAAAAATAAAATAAAATTACATTTATATGTAGTCGAAAACGTAAGTATAATTGGATATTTATTCTTTTAATACCGTTGTTGTAATATAAAAGGTTCTTGTATTGTAGAAATATATATATTTTCTAACATATGAGTGTCTCGTGGGAGAAAAGGAAAAAGAATAAAATGAATTGAATAAAAAATGGCTTGCCTTGATCATATGCTAAGGAGTTTTATTTAATAGAAACGATGCCTTATATTTTCAAGTGTTCCACAGGTACAAGAAAAGTCAAACATTATGAAACACCTGAAAAATTTTACTGACAAGAACAAGAACAGCTTGAAGGCACTATTTGCACCTGCATTGTGGGGAGCGGTATGTCCGTAATTCTATTATTATCGTTAGGTTAAATATCACGTGGTTCCTTAACTAAATTTCGGTTAATATTTTAGTGTTTTATCTTTTTTTTTTTTTGATTTAGTCATTTATTTTAATTTTAAGTGACAATTTGATCTTTTATGTTTTAAAATGTCAACAATATTATCTTTTTTTTTTACAAAAATTCATCAAAATTTTCAACCAAAATCCATAAAATTAATTATATTCTATAATATAATACAAATTTTATCAAATTCGTAACTCATATTTTCATTCTTTATTTGATGTTGTTAGAGATGGAAATATGAGTTTATTTGAATATTTGAGTTTCGAATTTGATGAAATTTATATTATATTGAAGAATATAACTAATTTTATGGATTTTGGTTGAAAATTTTGATGAATTTTTTGAATTTTTATAAAAAAATGATAACATTGTTGACATTTTAAAACATAAAAGATCAAATTGTCACTTAAAATTAAAATAAATGACCAAATCGAAAAAAAAACCGATAAAAGACTAAAACGTTAACTGAAATTAAATTAAGGGACCATGAGTGTTATTTAACCTTATTATTATTGTTAAATTTTATTGATAAAAAAGTAGAGAAAAATAGTGTTTATTAACTAAGAGTTCTTGTCTAAAACAAACTGACATACATTCAAAAGATTAATATTTTTTAAGATATATTTTTTTTCATGTTTATCTGTACTTTTTTAGTTATTTTCAATTAAGTTATAAGAAGACGGTATAAGAAGACTAAATGTTAAAGAACTATATTTTCCTTAAAATTTTAAGATATTATATTTAATTGATTCATCGATGCAAAATTTATCGGTTGCACTTTAACACAGCAGATTCAACAACCCATTTACTTTACTCTTAAATGTTAAGCATAAGAGGGACATTGTTATCTTGATTTAAGAATGTTCATTCATGCAGATCATTGGTGTGATAATTGGTGTAGTTCCTCAATTTCGAAAACTTCTAGTCGGTGAAAGTGCTCCTCTTCGTATGATTCAATCCTCTGTAGCTATGCTGGGGTGAGCATCGTCTACCACATGCTTTAATATATAAATATATTACATTATATTTTGGAACATAATTTTGACAATAAATGTTAACACAATTCAAATCAATGATTCATTATTATAAGTGTATAGTTAATGAATATAATATGATGTAATTTATTAATCATCATTTTGAATATAATTAATTTTATATTTGAACTTCATTGATTACAATTTTTAAGTGTTCGAAATATACATGATACCTTTTAATAATTTAAATTATTTTCGGTGTTTAAATTTACATGTTATCCATTAATCATAATTTATGTTTAAATATAAATTTGAAAATTATGATTAACCATGTTCAAAATTATACTTAAATGACTAATGAGTTGTTGAAACCTTGCTATGTTCATTAATTGGAAACTAAATGTGCGTAATTAATCATGTATTTGAACAGTGTTAGTGATTTTTTATTATCCTTTTTGCTGAATTTTTTCAAGGGATTAGTATTTTGTTGGCTTAATTGCAATTTTAATACTCTTATTTTCCTCAATTTATGAATTTGATCTCTATTTTAAAATTCGACAATTTTTGTCTTTCATTATGATTTTTTTAATAAAAAAAATGACAATGTGACATATTTTAAATGACGTGACATTCGATATGATGATTCAAAATGATTTACACTCATTAAATTATTATAAATCTCTCTAAAAACTTCAACTTCAACTTAAGAAATTATTCATTTTTATAATTTAATTAATGACATATGAATAATTAATGTATGTAGACAATTCTATATCATAAGAGTTTATGCCACACCATTTATAATATGTTACATCATCGTAATTTTAGTTCAAAATTCTTAGAGAGATCAAAGTTGTCGGATTTTAAAATAGGATAATCAATTCCATGAATTGATAAAAATAAAGAGAATAAAACTGCAATTAAACCTATTTTGTTTTCTATACACTTTTTTCCATCACAAAGTTTTATCTTTTAGGATTTTTTTGGTAAGGTTTTTAATAAGGAAAATGTTGTTCCAGTCTTGGTTGTTTTACGTTGGGTTTTAATTTAGTCTTCCAATTGTTTTTGTAATTTCTCATTTTTTCTATTTGAATGAATTTTTATGTTGGTACAAATAATAACCGATTGTCTTAATGTGGTAACATAGTTGGAATATTTTGACAATCATTTTACACTATAACTTTTTTTTGATTAATTTTATTTTTTTATACTATTTCCTTTTACCCTTTTCTCGATGTTCAGGAATGCATGCATTCCAACAATGATCTTAATACTTGGGGCAAATCTTCTTAAGGGTAATTAATCAATTATTAATAGTGAATTTTTTCCACCCTAGATTTAAGTTGAATTTAGTTGTTAAATTGAAAATGAATAATGTGAGGGAATGATTTTTTTTTTCAGGTTTAAGGGGATTATTAAAAATGGTTCCACTTGTTGTTGGCATTATTTTGGTTACGTATGTTGCATTGCCATCAATAGGTATAGGAATTGTGAAAGGTGCAATTTATTTCAACTTGATAAGCTCTGATCCATTATATCATTTTGTTTTACTTCTTCACTATGCTGTTCCTCCAGCTGTATCCGTGAGTAAGTTTTTTCTTATCATATTTCAAAATTATAATTAGTACTTGTTTCCTCATGTATTTATCAAATTATTTCTATGTATAAATTAACATATAGTGTGTAATAGTACTAATAACACCTTTAAATGAAACTCAAATACTATGTTAGTAGTGTTGATCCATATATATACATATATATTGACTTTTTAAAAAATAAATATGAGAATGCATTTATTCATTCATACTAAAATTAATTTTGTTGGAAAGGTACTTATTTTATGAATTAATGTGTCAGGTACAATGACTCAATTGTTTGGAGTTGGTAAAAGTGAATGCTCTGTTATCATGTTTGCAACTTATGCCTCAGCTCCAATTTTGCTTACACTTTGGTGCACAGTCTTCATGTGGCTAGTACTATAAATAATTAAATACAGTATTCTCTTGCATTCAATTTTTGGTGATTCACTCATGCCTCACTGTGCCTTGAGAGCCAAAAAACAAACAAACTATAGTTTAAATTAGCACTGAAGTAGAAGTGTTACAATATTTGCACAACATAGAAAGTGTGGATTGTTTTCAAAATACTAAGGATTGCTAATTTCAATATCAATAATACATGTGTTATTATTTTGTCAAAATACTCCTAATTGTATTTAATCTCTTTTTTAACAAATAAGTAAACAATAAATTTTATGAAGGGTAAATTTGAAAAACTAATACTCTCTACAATATAAGTACATTAGCAAAAGA
This sequence comes from Cicer cuneatum, assembly GCA_037974295.1. Lineage (NCBI taxonomy): Eukaryota > Viridiplantae > Streptophyta > Magnoliopsida > Fabales > Fabaceae > Cicer > Cicer cuneatum. Next base: position 74,398,623 of record JBBPBO010001985.1, on the reverse strand, counting down.
CACAAATATACCCCACACTTATCTTGGGCCTGTCATTATTGGGCTTTTTCTTCTTCTTTATTCGGTGTTGTGGGGGGTGTGACTCACAAATATTCAATTGCTGCATCATAGCAGAAGAAGTAGTGAAAATAGGCTATGGCCTATGAGTGAGAAAGATAAGGCATCGTAGTACTTTAATATCCTAAGACAAAGGAAATATTATTTTTTTAAATGAATATAATTTTAATTTTTACCCATAACTAGATTTTCATAAGCAACTTACCGATGGTAACTGCAGGTGGAGGGGGAAATTGAAATAGTAAAAAAAAGCACATATAGTGGATCATGTTGGATCAAGCCTAAATGAACAATCCCTTTGACAATACATATACCTATTATTGGCAAGACAATAAATCTAACCACCACAATGCCAATATTAAGTGGAACCAATTTTCCAATTTCTTTCAAAACCTGAAAAATGCATCATCATTATTAAAAGCTTGTTTCTTACGATTTTTTTCTCTGAAAGAATAATATTTTTTCAAAATAAAATAATTATTTTTGAAAATTTTAATCTCTTTGTTACAATTTTTTGAAATAAAAAATAAAATAAAAAGCGGTTTTTAGTAGATTTTAAAAAAAATCATTTTTCATAATTGAATTTAAAAAAAAAGTGATTTTTATTACGACGGACAAATACAAAACAATTTTTTATTTTTCTTTAAAATCTCTAAAAAATAATTTTTAAATTATTAAATATTAAAATTACTTTTTTTATAATATATAACAAACGATCTTAAATTCATTTTTGAAATACTATATATATATAACTGCTAAAAGAATTCAGCTCATGAGATGAATCACATTAATAAAACAATTAATTTTATTATTTACCCTTAATGGGATTTGCCCTAATCAATAAAGTCATGATTAGAATGCTTACTGTTTAAAAATATTAATTTTTATATTATTCTATCTTTTTCTTATAATTTTTAATTTTAAAAAAAATTAAAACTTAATATGAAAAATAAGTTTAAATAGTTTATCATAAAAAAAATTATTTTAAATATTTCGTCTATTTACTACCACTAGTTTTGAAAAATGAAATTCAAAAAAATTAAAATGATAAGCTATTTTGAGAAATTGCACATAAAAATTATTATTGTAAGATACCTATTTTTTAATGTGATTTTTATCATATTAAAGTCTCTTATAATAAATATTTAAATTATTAAATGTTAAAATTACTTAAATTTTTATATAAATGTTTTAGATAAATGACATTGATTCAAGTTATTTAAATTTTTTTATTTCACTACTCATGCATATTAAGTTCGTATCATTACTAAATATAAAAGATTTATGTAATGATTAAGGGTATACCAAACAAATAATTAAAATTTCATTAATATTATAATATATATAATTAATGAGACAATTGTTTTGCTAATATGAATTATAATAAAGTTTAATTTTTGTGAGTTTAAGATATTTATGTTTGTTCATTATTTTAAAAGTAACTATACTATATAAATCAAATATTTTTGAACATTAAATAATTGTAATTGACTATCAATATAAATTTTTTTTATATCAACCCTATATATAAATTAAATCCACTACAAGAGAGCACATGCTTACCGCGCTCATTACAAATATGTTAATGCTTTGGTTACTTTTTCTTTATAAGAATACTTACCTGAAATCACTCCTAATTTAGGTATACTCTGTATAAATTCACATTAACAAATAGCATTCACGATGAAGCATGAAAATGGATCTTGCAATATAAAATAATTATAGAACGAGCCACATAAAAAATGTGCTCCAAAGTGTAAGTGAAAATGAAGCACATGAATAAGTTGCCAACATGATAACTGAGCATTCACCCTCACTAGCTCCAAATAATTGAGTAATTGTACCTAAAACATTAATAAAATAACTACATTTTAAAATAAATTAAAATAGGTTCAAATTTTATTAGAGACATAAAATGGACCAAAATTATTAAACATTAAAAAATGTTTAGAAAAGAATAATATTTATTTGTTCCCTGTAAAATATCACCTAAAAAGTTCATTTTAGGATTGTAAAATCATTTAATTTTCTTTATCATAATTAACTTACTCATGGCAACTGCAGGTGGAAGGGCAAATTGAAGCAACAAAAGAAATTGATACAATGGATCAGGATGGATCAAGCCAATATGAATAGCACCTTTAACAATTCCTATACCTATTGCTGGCAATAATATAAATCTAACCACAACTATGCCAACAATAAGTGGAAATTGCTTTCCTAATCCTTTTAAACCTGAAAAAGAAAAGTATTTAATTTTTGTCATATCACATTTATTTGCAAATAAACTACTACTAAATTAAACTGAACCCAATAGATAAATGAAATTTTTTATTTATTTACCCTTTAAAAGATTTGCCCCAACCAACAAGGTCATTGCTGGAATGCCTGCATCCCTGCAAACCAAGAAAGTATGATTTTTTTTTTTTGAAAGGGAAGAAAGAAAGTATGATTTTATTATTTATATAAAAGTATATGCGAACTTTTAAAGATTTAATTTTATATAAATTTATTATCGGTGTAAATATTTTTAATATTGTCCATCGGTTATAATTATTAAATCATTGAAAGTTTACAAAATCTCCATTAACTTTGTATATAGATCATATATATCGTGTATTCATTTTGTATCTTCCGTATTTATTTTCATTCTATGAATATAGAATTTATTTTCAATTTAAATATTTTCTATCATCCATGACTTCTATTAAAATTCTAACAATTACTTTTAAAATTACACATTTGAGTGATTGTAATTTGTCAATAATGTAAAATATATTACCTTAAAAATGTATGAAAATTAATCTATAGATGAAGAAAATTGGTCAATTGAAGGATACTTACCCCACCATGATTATGGAGTCCTGAAGAACACCAAGAGGAGCATTGTCTACAATCAAGAGTTTTCTAAATTGAGGGACTACACCAATTATTAGACCAACAATCTGCTTACATATTGAGAAAACAAAATGTTCAGAATGATTAATAAGGTTTCAATAATTATATTTCAAATTAATTGTCATAAGGAAGTATATTGATAAGGTAGTTATAGCATAACACCGTTGAAAATAGAAATCCCACATTGATAAATAAAAGAGCTTATTACCAATATGAGGTCAAAGACTAAAAGAAATAGACTTTGGATCATAAACCCCTAGCTTAGATTACAAAAGTCCAACATATAAAACACTCATCTAGTTGGCCTTGAGCTAAAAATCCGACATAATAAAAAAGCCCAATATATCCAATGGTCTACCAAATTAAAAACCTAAAACGAGAATTTTTTTTTTACCACAAATATTCTTTGAATAGGTCAATTCGCATATGTATTATAATAAATAAAAAGTTAAATAGCACTTGTGGTTCCTTAACTTAATTTCAGTTAACGTTTTAGTCTTTTATCTTTTTTTTTTCTTTTCGATTTGGTCCTTTATTTTAATTTTAAGTGAAATAAAGAATGAAAATATGAGTTTATTTGAAAATTTGAGTTATGAAATTTGTATTACATGAAAGAATATAATTAATTTTATGAGTTTTGGTTGAAAATTTTGATAAATTTTTGTAAAAAAAGGATAATATTGTTGACATTTTAAAACATAAAAGATCAAATTGTCACTTAAAATTAAAATAAAGAATCAGACCAAAAAAAAAAGATAAATGACTAAAACGTTAACTAAAATTAAATTAAGGGACCACAGATGCTATTTAGTCTAAAAAAAAATACATTTGAATTGTCTATTTCAAATGTGTATTTTAGATTTTTTTAGAATATAAAAGTGAAAAAAGAAATTATCAACCAAAAAATAAACTAAATTTAAAGTGGATTTTGAAACTCAACAACCACTTAAAAAAATGTATATGTAACCACGCGGTTCGATTGTTGAGAACAAGCTAAGATGGAAAAAAAGTAGAAGCTTATTCATCTATCCTCATATTTGCTCACATACCTCATACAACATAGAAAATTATAATCCGGTGATATATTTTATGTAATTGTATACTATCTAAAACAAAACAAACAAAAAATGAATAAATAGATAGCTGGATGAACAATTCCTAAAAGTGTGGTTGAAGTGCAAAAGGTTTGTTCTTTTGAATAATGAACCCCAACTTAGACTACAAAGATCCAACATGTAAAATACTCCTTCATTTCACTATATGCTAAAATTCCAATGCATTTATAAAATGAGGTACCAAGATGAGTTAAGGGATATTCATGTTCTAAAAATTGAATTGCATCATATTAATAGTTTGATTCAATTCTTGAAAACTACTTTCAAATCAAGTTCAGTGTAATTTTAAATCGGTTTGAAATTGATTTATAAATATAAACCAGTTTAATATTTTGAACATGTTTTTAGTTAAAATCTAGTTTTTTGGAAAAATAATTTTGAAATTTTTTTGATAAAAAAATTCGATATTTTTCGAGAAAATAGTTTTTAATTTTTTCCGAGAAAAATAGATGTAAAAAATTTCTCGATAAAAAATTTTTTTGAAATAAAAAGTTTTGATTATTTTTCAAAAAAGAATTTCAAAATTCTTTTGACAAATTTTTTTTGAGAAAAATAGATATAAAAATTTTCTCAATAAAAAAAATAAAAAAAAAAGCTTCGATTATTTTTCGGAAAAAAAAAATTATTCAAGAAAAATGTTTTCCATTTTTTTCTAAAAAAATTTCCAAGAAAAAAATAATTAAATTTTTTTTTAGAAAAGCAAATTTCAAAAATTTTTTAAGAAAAAAAATATATTAATTGAGATTAAAAAAAATTAAAATTATTAAACTGATTTTTGAATTAAGTTTGATTAACTAGATTGTTTTAAATATGTTGTTCAATTCATGAATCATTTAATTGATTTTTTTAGTTTTTGTGCGGTACAATTTAATTTATCATATATTTTATATACTCCTAAACATGACTATTATTATTTGACTTTAGTCAATATTGTACGATGCTCATTTTAAAATTGAACAAGTATTAAAATACTTTTATTGTAATCGAGATGCTTTATTCAAAAATATACTTTTTCTCAGTGGAATGATTTGAATGCAAATAATACGAAAACAATAAAAAGAAAATAAAAAAGAAATTTTACATACCGCTCCAATCGTAGAGGGTGCAAATAGTACTTTTAAGTTGATCTTTTCAGCTAATACTTTTAGATGCTTCACAATCCTTTCCTTTTTTGGTACCTATAAAACTCTTAAGAACATAAGGTCATAACAATAATCAAATAGTTTAAGAGATGCAATGCTTAGTGAACATAATAAGGTTTAAATAATCTTTGACAACTTAAAGAACCCGATTTCATAATCTAATAATCATATAAAAATTGATGTGAAGCTACCTTTCCTCGTCCATTAGGAATTGTACATTCAATTCCAAATTGCTTCACATGATCTGCATGTGATTTATCATTGGACACTGATGGTTCAACATAACATGTTGAAATGTTTTCTGGATCATTTTCTAGAGTAATATTTGTGGAATCCTCAACTTTAACTTCATTGGAAATCTTGTTTGAATATATTCGGACAATGTTGTACACAATTGACCAAATGTAAATGGATCCTATCTAAAAAACAGAACAAAACTTAGTTCAGCATGATTAAGAAAAAACAAATGTCAATATCTCTATGAGATAGAGCAAGATAGGAACAATAAAAAGTACAAATTAATTAATAATATTTTTAATGATAGATCCAAAGTAAGAATTTGTGTTGCCTTATGCATAAGTCAACCTTGCCATAAAAATCTAAAACTTAAATTTCAAATGTTTTAAGGTAGTATCTTACCGCCATGGATAGAGAAGCATAAGCTAATCCATTTCTATGACAAATATCCAAATCTCCAAATGGGTTGCCTTTTTGTTTACATACAGCTGGAACGATAATTAGGGGCAAATTTCCTAGATTTCCTGTAGACATCAAACCAAATTCATCTTTAAATACTGTTTACTTCATAGAATACTTTTTTGTTTTTATTTTTTAAAAGATATCTTTATTTTCATTTTCTATTAGGTTTAATAGTTGTTTTAATCCATCTATTTTTATATTTAGCGAAATTAGTCACTCTATTTTCAAATCAAATTTTTTTTTATCTTTTATATGTGACATATTTTAAACGACATAACATATAGGCTAAATAGCACGTGTGGTCCTTTAACTTAATTTCAGTTAACGTTTTAGTCCTTTATCTTTTTTTCTTTCCGATTTGATCCTCTATTTTAATTTTAAGTGACAATTTGATCTTTTATGTTTTAAAATGTCAACAATGTCATCAAAATTTTCAACCAAAACCCATAAAATTATTTATATTCTTCAATATAATACAAATTTCATCAAATTCGAAACTCAAATCTTCAAATAAACTCATATTTCCATTTCTAACAACATCAAATAAAGAATAAAATTTGATGAAATTTTTGTATGAGTTTATTTGAAGATTTGAGTTACGAATTTGATGAAATTTGTATTATATTAAAGAATATAAATAATTTTATGGGTTTTGGTTGAAAATTTTGATGAGTTTTTTGAATTTTTGTAAAAAAAAAGGATAATATTGTTGACATTTTAAAACATAAAAGATCACATTGTCACTTAAAATTAAAATAAATGACTAAATCGAGAAGAAAAAAAAAAGATAAATGACTAAAATGTTTACTAAAATTAAGTTAAGAGACCACGAGTGCTATTTAGCCTAACATATAATAAGATGATGTTAAATGATTAATACCTATTAAATTGTAATAAAATTTAATTAATAATATATAAATAACTAATGCATTTAGATCAATTTATATCATGAAATGCATTTTTTTAATAAAAAAATTGAAAAAGAAAATTATTATTAATAAGATTTGCACCATTGGTGATTTTACAATGATTGTACCTGCAGCACAACACCCCAATGCAAGGCCTTGAAGATGATGAGGAACTTTAATCAATTTAACAAGCAACCATCCAAGAGTTGCCCCAATTATAAATGCGAGAAGAACATTCAATGGCATGAACCACCTACAAATTCATGAAAACATAGTACCTTCTAATCCAACAACGTGGTGTTATTTTTACACAAAATGTTGTGGTAAGAAAGAAACTTACAACGTAATTATACTCCTTGAAGTTATTGTTTCAGCTAGGCTGCTACAAACAAGAGCAGGAGAGAACACAAAAAATACAATCTATATAAAAAGGGTCATGTGAGTAGTTAATTATCATTTAATATTGTCATTTTTTTTTTCTCTTGTTGTTTTTTAAATAATAGCAAAATATATATAAAAAAAAATAGAGGCTCTAACAACAAAATTTTACACTATTTCAAAATCTTAAACTTTAAAGAAGTTCAAGATTAGATATGTTACTAACAAATTTCTCCTACTTTTAACAAATTAAGATTTAATATCTGTCTATTTAAACAAAAAGAAATTGAGGCTAAAAAGTAATTATAAAAAAAATAAAAAATAGAGCCTCAAAATTTTAATTTTTTTCTAAGAAGAAACGTCTTGCGCTTTTACATGGTTTATTTATTTATTACTACTATTTAACTCGGTTTGTAAAGGCAAGAAAAGAAGAAGAAAAAAAAATTGTCTCATCTTGTGTGGTTAATATGCTTGATGTATTTTATCAGAACTGAAGGATGTATTGTTCAATGGAAAAGTGGCTAATCTTTTTGGATGTGGTCGATCATATAAAAATATTATCTTGGTCTTGGTTTATTTTTAGAGAATGTAGGAACAAAAATTTGGTCTTTTCAGACGGGTGGAATAATGGTCTTGTATGTCTTCAAAGTTTATGATGTTTGTCTCATTGCAATACGTTTTGAATATTCATTTTACATAATCTTTTTTATACCTCTTGTATTTACTTTAATATATACTTATGAAAAAAATATTAAAAAAAGTAGTGTAGTGAAAAACAGAGCTGTGAAAAGTTGCTCCTCTTTATTTTTTGTCCACCTAAGTTTTAGATACTCACATGTCATGCCCACTTATTTTTAGCACTCTCACACTTGGTTTTTTTATTTTTTATATATCTTTCTCTTTTTTAAAAATTCTTCAATATACCTTATATTAATATTTAGATATCAAAATGTCTTTTTATTTTATTTTAAGGTCGCATCCCCGTCCTACGACTACATATGATTTTTCTTTACAGTAGAAGTTACATATCCGAGATGCAACCATCTATAACCTTTTAATTTTTTTATTTTTTATTTTAATAAATAAATAATATATGAATAAATTCAAAGTTTATAAATGATCGCATCATAAAAATACGACTTCCTCTTACAAATAAAAAAAATCATCAAATGAAATATCCTCACCTTACTTTTTTTTTTTTTTTTGATGTGGTGGACTTCTCTAACTAGTTTTGGTGGGTTTTTCTTTTGTCTTGTTTTCATTAACTTTTTTTATTATAAATAAAATAATGAAAATTTTATGTTTAAATATATTCATCATCTTCTTCTAGTGATTTTTGTTTTTAGCCTTATAATATTTTATTCAAAAAAGTAGAAAAATTGGCTTTAATCGTTATTCATTGGATTCTAGTTCTTGAACATTACATGAACTACACACAAAAACTAATATATTTTCAAAAGAAGAAAAATATATTTAAACCAAAACATTATTAAACTAATTTTATTTTTTGTTGTAATTATTATTATGTTAAATTTATTTCCATTTTTTATTTCGTCTATCTATCCATTGTATCTAATGTCCCTTTTGCAATTATGACAATCTTAATTGAAAAACTCTGATGAATTTATCCATATGTTCACCATAACAAATTTACAATAATTAACATTGAATGTCATTAATTAATTAATTAATTGAAAAGTAACATGGATAAATTAAATACTTTAGGATCAAAAACATATAATATACTAGTATAGTAATAGTATATAGTGATGAAACTTACAGTATTCAAGTTTTTCCTTGCAGTGTCTTTGAGTATGTCAAAACGATCAAGTGCAAGGAATGTACCAAGAGCAGTTATCAACAATACCTTAAGAACTGGCATTAATGCAACAACAAAAAGCTTCCAAAATTCCATATTGTATTTTTATCTTCTTTCTTTTCTATGTCAAAATATAGATAATCAAGTTGTATCCTGTTACATGAAACAAGTTTCAATTAAATAAACCTCAAATTGGTTAATTGAATTCTATAATTTATTTATTTTTCTTTTATTCAAAAGTAGCTTATCAAATGGATTCTTAATACACTTGCTGCACAGTCATATACTATTTAATACTATTTAATCAAGCATTTATTCTTTTTCTTTTTTGATAATATTATTGATCGGGCACTTTTGATGCAATTGAATCTTCTATAGTTTTTATTTTGAAAAAAAAATAAATAAATAAATCTGCTAAAGTTAGTGCAATGAAATATACATAAGAAAATCTTGCTACTTAAGTAGCATGAACCAGTTCTATTTATATAAAGACTCAAAGTTTTTTCTTTTATGATGAAGGAAGGAAAAAAAAACAAAAAAGAAAGTTCTATATATTAGAATATAAAGGGTATTAAATCACAAATTAACTTAACTAAAGAATAAAAACAAATAAATATAGTGTGTGTTTGTGTTACTGAATCACACACACATTAATTAATCCTTGTATAGAAAGAAAGAGTTGAAAATAAACAATGTTCATTACCTGATGATGATTGCTCTGTTTTTGAAGGGACAAGTTATTTCAGATTAAGTGATATATAACTTATAGAGTGAGAGTTGAGAATATATTTAAGTTATGTATAACGCACTATATGAAAAGTACATGACGAAATCAAATTGGGTACCAATTGTGTTACTTCAATTACTTTTTAATTAAACTAATTTACACGTGACGTGCATATTTTATTTTTTGGTGCAAAGGAGTAACCAAAGGTCAAAAAAATAATTTTCCTCTTTTATTATTAGTCATAAAATAAATGAGTAAAGAACTCGTATATACACCGATTAATAATAAATGCACCGTTTAATATTATATATGTGTGTATGAGTATGAATAATTAATATCAATTGAGATATAAAATGATTGCGGTGGAGATATTTTATTTAATACGAATGGCAGCGACCAGCTACCATCAACCACAGATTTATTTAAATTAATAATTAATAAATTATTATATTTAAATTATTATTTTTAAAATAATAAAAAATATTAAATTTAGTTTTTTAATAATGCAAAAAAAAAATTATGTGTTTTTATTAAAAAAATGGATTTTTAATAAAATTTTGTTTTGTATTAAAAATTAATCACTATTTAAATTCTATTTTATAAATATAATAAAGATATTAGTAAAAAAACGTAATAAAAATATTATAAATTCTAATTTTTCTAAAAATTGTTTTTAAAATAATAAATTTTAAATCAGTTTTTAAAAATAATAAATAAAACTATTTTGAGAATTAATTAGTTTAAACATAATTAAAAAAAACTATTTTTTATTACAGTTTTATAATAAAAATATTTTTGTTAACAATATTATTTTGAAATAAATATAGTAGTATTTTTTTAAAAGTATATATTTTAAATATATATATGTAATGTATTGGATTATATTAAATAAAATATGTGATATGTTGAATTTCATGAAAATGTTTGATTGATTGGGTTTATCCATATTCTTAAATGACTATATTAGATTTAAATGACTATAGTAGATGAATTTGATGGATTTATAGTTAGATAAATTGAATAAATGATAGCTAATGGGACAATTTTCACCCCTAAGAGAGAGGAGGTGAGAAAAATTACTCCTATATATTTGTCCTCCTTTATTAAATTTTAACATTCTCTATTTATTTATATTTAAAATGTAAAAATCTAACCACTAACTTAAAATTCATATAGAAGTGGCAATGCGAACACTTATTTATTTGTTAGTGGAATTCCAAATCTAGGAGATCGAATGTGAGGGCCACTACAACAGAAGTATATCAATATACCAATAATAATAAAAATTAATACTATAAAAATTAATGTTTCGTTGTACACTATATTTTTTAAATATAAAAAATTACAGTGACTAATCAAATCTAGGGGTGGGGAGGTAAAACACGTGAGTGCGGATTGCCTTACCTTATATTAATGTTGAGTCGTACCAAAACAGAGTTATTCGATGCTTTAACCAAAGCTGTAGTAAGAAGGTTCACAGAAATAGAAGGATTTGAGTGGTAGTGATGATAGTGGGAAGAAAAAAAAAAGGAGAATTAAAGAATATTGGTGATTTAACGTGTGCGGTATTTAAAAGTGAGAGAACAAAAAATCAAACACAAAGTGGAGCACCTGCCATATATATATAACTTTTGAGTTATATACATGCTTTGGTTACTTTTCCTTTATACATATAAATGCTTACTTAAAATTAATCTTTTTTAGGTATGGATATTACTCGTTTAATGTGACCAATTCACTTTAATAAGTAAAGTGAGTAATATTAATTATTGATTAACAAATTAAATGTTGATATTGTATGCATATTATAACATCATGAATTTATTGTCAGTTGTTTAAATTGGCCATCGACAAAAATGTGTTTGTGGCTAATATGTTTAGAGGTGTATTAGGGGTGGGTGGTGGGTGGTCATGGAGGAGGAATCTTTTCATGTGAGAAGATGAGCTTTTGATTGAATGTATTCCTATGTTAGAAAAATTTTCTAGCAAGATCACAAGTCAGACAAGTGGGTGTGGCGACTAATTGGTGGAGATAAGTATTCAATAAAAGATGTTTTCAACTTATTATCTAAGAAAATGCTCATGTGCCTCATATCGACATTGTGTGTAATAAGGCGAACATATTAAATATGACATTTTTTACTTGGAAATTTATGATGAATCACATATCAACAAAGTTAATTTAGTTAGACGTGGAATTACTAATTTTAGATCTACTCTATGTGTAGAATCTTGTGGGATAAAAAAATTGCTTACTCATTTTTTTATTGTACATTATTTGGTGGTTTATGGTAATAGTAGTGCGTTCCCTTCGTCACATTATTACATGCTCTAACTTTTTGATGGTTGCTTCATAGTGTCAAAGGATTAAATAAAAGATAAGGTTGTTGTTATTTGGCTAGCTTGTTATTAGAGTATTTGGAAAACATGTAATTGTGTATTATTTGATAATAGACAATTACAATTTTACCTGATTCCCTTTTGTTATATTAGGTACAATTATGGTCGATGCAGTGGTTATGTATTTATGGGATTTATTAGTCACTTTAAAGTATCCAAAATCTTTAGGTAATACTATATAAATTCACATCAAGAAATAGCATTGATGAAGCATGAAAATGGATCTTGCAATATAAAACAATTATAGAACGAGCCACATAAAAAATGTGCTCCAAAGTGTAAGTGAAAATGCAGCACAAGAATAAGTTGCCAACATGATAACTGCGCATTCACCTTCACTAGCTCCAAATAATTGAGTAATCGTACCTAAAAACATTAATAAAATAACTACATTTTAAACTAAAATAAAAATAGGTTTAATTTTTATTAGACATATATAAAATGGACCAAATATATTGAATAGTCCAAAAAGTTTAGAAAATAATAATATTTAACTTGTTAGTAAAATTAGAGTCAATAGCACTAATAATAATTTTATTTGCTCCCTTTAAAATATCACCTAAAAAAGTCATTTTAGGATTGCAAAATCATTTCATTTTGATCATTAAAACTACAATTACTAAGTTTCATAAACAACTTACTCATGGCAATTGCAGGTGGAACGGCAAATTGAAGCAATAAAAGAAATTGATACAATGGATCAGGATGGATCAAGCCAATATGAATAGCACCTCTAACAATTCCTATACCAATTGCTGGCAATAGTATAAATTTAATCACAACTATGCCAACAACAAGTGGAAGAAATTGCTTTCGAAAACCTTTTAAACCTGAAAAAAAAAACATTATTTAATTTTTGTCATCAAATTTATTTTCAAATAAACAACTAAATTAAACTGAATCTAATAGATGAATGACAAATTTAATTTATTTATTTACCCTTTAAAAGATTTGCCCCTACCAGCATGGTCATTGAAGGAATGGCGGCACCCCTGCAAACCAAGGAAGTATAATTTATTAGCTAAAATATAAAAGTATGTACAAACATTTAAGGAATTTTTTTTTAAACTAAAAATTTATTAAAAAGAAAGCAAAAACAACTGGGAACATAAACCTAATGTAAGAAAGAAAGAAACAAAAATCAAATAAATTTATCAAATTATACAGATTTTTCGGCTTTTAGACGGAAATATTTAAAAATTTAATTTATATGATTATTAGTATAAATATTTTTTATATTGTCAATAAATTATAATCAATAAATTTTTAAAAATATTTGAGTTTAACCATAACTATTTTTAAAATCATATATCTTACATGATATAATTTCTTAAATCTCAAAGAATATAAAAAAAAAAAATTCGCATTGTATATGAAAACTAATCTCTAACTTTTAATTAATGCCAAATAATCATATATGGATGGGAAGGATTGGTCAATTTTAGGATACTTACCCCACTGTGACTAGAGAGTCCTGAAGAACACCAAGAGGAGCATTGTCTACAATCAAGAGTTTTCTAAATTGAGGAACTACACCAATTACTAGACCAACAATCTGCTTACAAATGAAAAAAATAAATAAAATATATAACAAGGTTTCATATATTTCACCTTAATTGTCATAGGTAAGTAACTTGTTAAAAATTATATGGATAAGGTAGTTCTAGTATAACATCCTTGAAAATAGAAGTCTCACATCACATAAAATAATAAAAATAGTCAGAGTAAAAGAGTTTATAACCAATATACTAAAAGATTTAAACTTTTGGATCATAAACCCCTAGTTTAGAATTCGTGTGAACACCGTAAATTGTCTATAAAATTATAAGCGTTGGTCAAAATAGTTTTTGAATTTTATGAATTGATAAATATATCTTGACAATGTAAAATACCAATCAGAATAGTCTCTATTTAAACTTTTGTCATTAGATATTTTGATGTAACACTATAATTGAATATGTTGCTTATTTACGCTGATCTCACATCAATGTCATCTTCCCAAGGGCAAATTTGCCTATGAAATTTTATCATCTCAAAGATAAATTTGTGAGTAATTGTAATTGTGCATTTGAATATTGGAAGGACAGGCTAAGAAGTTTTTTATTTCACAAGATCCTGAACTTTGGGACTTGGTGGAAGATGGATATACTGCTCCAGAAGATGCTAATGGTGTTAAAATTTCCAGGAGAGATATGGATACTTACCAAAAGAATATGTTTAAGTTGCATCACAAATCCAAAACGTTCATGATCAATGCAATCACGTTCAAGAAGTTTGACAAATGCACTAACAGAGAAACAGCGAAGAGCATCTATGATAGTCTAATTCTGATTTACGAAGGCAGTAAGCAAGTCCAAGAAGCAAAGGCTAACATTCTAGTCAAGAAGTACGAGTTATTCAAGATGGAAGAAGATGAAGACATTGAAACTATGTTTTCCAGATTCCAGACTCTAGTATCAGGATTAAGGGTACTAGAAAAGAGCTACACTACTGCTGATCATGTAAGGAAAATACTTAGAAGTCTGACAATCAAGTGGAGATCAAAGATCACTGCTATTCAGGAAGCTAAAGATCTGAATACTCTAAAGTTGGAAGAATTAATCAGCTCTCTCAAATCACATGAAATTGAGTTGGAAGAAGATGAACCCAAGAAGAAGAACAAAACTCTAGCACTGAAATCCAAGCAGAAGAAGGCTCTGAAAGCAACGTCAGAAGATATTCAGACGATCAAAGTCTGAATTCAGAGGAAGAAGAAATTGTTTTCTTATCCATAAATTTCAGAAAGATGTGGCACAACAGAAGAAATAAAATTTTCCAAAGATATTTGAAGCAGTCCAACAAAGAAAGTGATGATACACATGACAAGAAAGATATCATCTGCTACGGATTCAATGAATCTGGACATATCAAGTCAGAATGTCCAAATATGGAGAAAGGGAAGTACCAGAGGAAAGATTTTAGAACTAAGAAGAAAAGCATGATGGCTACATGGGATGATTCTGATGAATCTTTTGAAGATGAACAAGCAGATTTGCCTATGATATGATGGCTCACACCAACTATGGATCCAACACAGAATCTGATTCTAGAAGAGAATCAAAAGATGATGAAACTGCGGTATATTCTGAATTCACTCGATCTGATTTGATTACTACTCTGAATGATTTTTTAAACAGTAATTACAAATTGTCTTTAAAACTGAAAACTCTTAAGAAAGAAAATACAAATCTAACATAAGAAGTTAATGTTTTAAAGAATCAAATTGTAGAATTTAAAACAAAAAGTGTCATTCTTGAAACTTATATTGCATAATTGAAACCAGAGAATGTATATTTGAAAAACAGTTTTGCTGAACTTCAAGTTGAAAGTCTAACTCTGAAAAATGACCATAATTCAACATCAATTGAAAATACCACAAGTAATTTTGATATACATGAAAAGTTCTTCAAGAATTTCTTGCTAATGGTATGGAAAGAAGCAAATATGCTTCTATGATTTATGGAGTCAGTGGGAATGGAAATAGAGGTATAGGATTTGAAGAAACTATAACTGAACCTAAACATGTGCTTAAACCTGTTCCCTCTGATATTGTGTGTGTTGTTTGTTACAAGAAAGATAATTCCAAAGTGTCTTGTCCTATGCTAAATACAAGGACCCAACCAAAATCTGAGCAAACTACTCCAGAATATTCTCAAAACAGATTAATCGAAATACACTTCAGTAGTAAAGCATCAGTGAAGTCCTAATTTCAACTATAAATAGAGGCTTAATGTTGGAGAATAAAGTATTGAAAAACACAAGAACTCAAGCTTCAATTCAAAGTTATCTGAGAGTTCAAAAGAGAGAAACACAAATGAGCAAGAGCAATATTTTCTAAGTGTTTTCGAGAGAGAAATACAGTGCAACAATCAGCTTTCCAGAAGCAATAAAAGAGTGCAAGAATAAGTGCATCAAACAGCTTTCCAGAAGCAACGTTGCAAAGTTTCAAACCTTTATTATATAACCTGATAGTGGTGTAGATTCCTTTTTCAATCTGGGGTTGTCAGATTGGTAGGAGAAGAATTGACTTGTAGAGTCAATGTGTTGTTATCGTTCCTCAAAAGTCTAGGGTTGTCAGACTGTTTGAGAAGAGTTGGCTGGTTTAGTCAAGGTGTTGTTGTTCCTCAAAAGTCTGGGGTTGTCAGGCTGTTTGAGAAGACTTGGCGGGTATAGTCAAGGTGTTGTTGTTCCTCAAAAGTCTGGGGTTGTCAGGCTGTTTGGGAAGACTGACTTGAAGGGTCAGTGGTGTTGTAATTCAAAGGAGTTTGAATTAGTGAAAAGGCCTTCTGGAGGAAAGGACTGGACGTAGCCTAGTTAATGGTGAACCAGTATAAATTGTGTTATTATGTTATTATTATCCGCTGCTGAATCTGATTAGTTATTTATCGAATAATTCAAATCAACATTTAACAAAACAACAAAAGTAATTAAATTTGACAAACACAATTCAACCCTCCTTCTCGTGTTTGCATATTCAAATATTAGAAAAACAGCAAAAAGAAAAATAAAAAAGAAATTTTACATACCGCTCCAATCGTGGAAGGTGCAAATAGTACTCTCAGGTTGATCTTTTCTGCTAATACATTTAGGTGTTTCATAATCTTTTTCTTTTTTGATACCTATAAAACTCATAAAAATATAATGTCATAACTTCAATCAAATTGTTTAATAAATGTAATGCTTAGTGAATTTTTTTTAATAACCAAAAAAATTATTATTTTGGAAAGTACAATGATACTCTAATCCATTATATTACCGTGAATTAAAAATAGTAATTTATACCATATTATTAACTTCTTCCAACTTGACAAAAATTGTTGCACATAGATAATGCATTCAGTAGGAATCGTTAGCTTTCAAATTATTGTTTAAGTGCAAGAAAATAGAATAATAGAATCAATATGAATGAATGAACTAATTGAATTTGTTATTATTGAATAACTTGTTATTATTGAATGAATAGAGTGCGCTATTTATACATGGTTCATTTTAAGTGTTCTCTAATTAATTAACTAATTAAGTGATTAGTTATTTAGTTATCACATACAACTAATAATATACTTGAATTACACAAACTTTTAATACCAAGAATATTCTGGTTTTGTTCTGATCAGTCTGGTTTACCATAACATTCTTCATTTCTAACACTTTTCCCAAAACATTGTTGGTTTTTAAAAGGAATTACTACCCCGTTCCTATATATAAGATCTATTTGATTAAATGACGAAAAATTAAGAAAATTGGTTTTAAATTTGTTTGTAACTTAAATTATTTTACATGTTTATTTTTTAGGAGAGAAAATTAGTTTATATTTTGTATTATAGTATTTATTACATGTTGCAAAAAAAGAATTAATATAATTAGAAGTATTTTAGTAAATAAATTAATATAATTAAAATTTTAAAAATAATTTTATTAAAAAAAGAACAAATAAAAATATCAAGAAGGTCTTGTATACATAGGTAGTATCCTTAGAGCTGATATAAGTAGGTGATGGTGCATTTTGTTTTTTGATACATAAATGAAAAATTAGAGAGACTATAATAAATTTCGGAAAAATATTTGACAATTTAGTGGAAGAGACCAGAATGGTAAAAAAAAAAAAAGTGTTATGCATAAGGTTTAAATAATATCTAATAATTGTTATATATAAGTAAAGTTGTAAAGCTACCTTCACTAGTTCATTAGGAATTGTAGATTCAATTTCAAATTGCTTCACATTATCTGTATGTGATATATTTTCTGGATTAGTTTCTAATGCAGAAACTGGACTAATAATAGTGGAATCTTCAACTTTAACTTCACTAGAAATCTTTTTTGAATATATTCGGACAATATTGTATGCAATTGACCAAATGTGAATGGCCCCTATCTGAAAAAACAAAAACAACAAAAATTAATTCTAACATAATAACATGTCACTATAACTATAGTCAACATAGGAACAATCTATTTCAAAATAAATAATTTTTCCAAGCATAAATTAAAACTTATTCTCTAAACTTAATTAGACATCCGTTTGAATTCAAACTTGAAAATGCAACAATAATAAAAAATTTGACTGACTTTTGCTTCAAGTGTAGTTTTATCCAATTTGATGGATTAGTCTATATTTAAGGAAAAAACAACAAACATTAAATAAATTTTTTAGTATGGACCCAAAGTAAAAAATTGTGTCGCTTATGTCAACAGTAAAATCTTACCGCCATGGATAGAGAAGCATAAGCTAATCCATTTCTTTGACAAATATCCAAATCTCCAAATGGGTTGCCTCTTTGATTACAGAGAGATGGGACGATAATCAGGGGCAAATTTCCCAAATTTCCTATGAACATCAAACCGAGTTCATCTTTAACATCACATTATCCATATGATAATTATTTTTTTAAGAAGAGAATTTTAAATGTGTAAGTTGTGTGCTTTTGAAATTTTTTTATAAAAAATATACGATCATTTTTATTTGTTATTAAGAATATATGAAATTTTCGAAGTGAACTATTATGACGGAGGAAAGATGAAATGTTAGCTACATATGTTGCATTTTTAAAAATAATAAAAATAATTATTTGGACATTTTATTATTTTATTATTTTATTAGGAAAATATTAGAAAAAAAACCCTTAAAAAAAGGTTTTTAAAACTAAATTTTGGATTTGGAGGTCGGTTATGTGTAGAGAATGTGTTATCACCCTAAAACACTCATCTAAAAACAATGTCTCTAGTTTAATGTGGAAAAAATAATGTTAACTTTTAAAATATTTATTTTACCTCAAATAAAAAAATTAAATAAAAAAATAATACATTTACAAATTATATATTTATAAAAAGAGATAGGGAAAATTAAGAAAAGTCATTATTTAATTTGATAGGGTGTTTCTCTGCTCCTACTTATTTTCCAGTGTGATGAAAAAATTCAAACTACATGTTAGTTGATTTTAAGAAAACGATTTTTTTGTCATTGATAAGCAACTTTGATAAAAAAAAATTGCATACAAGAGATTGATTGTGATTAGTTTATTTGATTTAAATAATTATTAAAAAAAATGAGTTTTAAAACTATTAAATTATATAACTTGTGTCTTAATAACTCAATAAATTAAAAAGACAACACATTCAATTAATTCATTTAGAAATATTTAATTGTGATTTATTCTGAAGAGTCAAATATTAAAAAATATGTCATATATAATTAACCCTTTCTGAAACAATTTTTGTTGGAATAAAAGGTTGATTAAAACAATTTATTACATTTTATCTTAAATTTGAATATGAAACTCACAATTGTATAAATTAATTTATAATAATATTTATCATCTTTTCTTAAAATAAAAATAAAAAAGAGTTTACTTGATATATGTGATTTTAAAAATATTGAAATTAAAAACTGTGCGGACATATAAAGAAGAACAAATAAAATAGCAATAACTAAAGGTCAGGTTTTGATAAATGATTGTACCTGCAGCACAACACCCCAATGCAAGACCTTGAAGATGATGAGGAACTTTAATCAATTTAACAAGCAACCATCCAAAAGTTGCCCCAATTATAAATGTGAGAAGAATAGTCAATGGCATGAACCACCTACAAATTCATCAAAACATAGTACCTTCTAATCCAACAACATGGTGTTATTTTTACACAAAATGTTGTTGGTAAGATAGAAACTTACAACGTAATTATACTCCTTGAAGTTATTGTTTCAGCTAGGCTGCTACAAACAAGAGCAGGGTTGAAAACAAAAAATACAATCTAGAAAGAAAAGAAAAAAAAACCATCTAATTAGTTAATTGTGAAATAATATATTGTCATATCTCTCTTATGCTTTTTTAAGAAATAACAAAACAATTGAGGAAATTAATATGTAATGGGAGGAATGTCCAAAAGACATCATTAGCCTTATAAATTGTGACACGTCAAATTTTTAAAATGGTTAATTCGTGGTTTTTGTTTAACATTTATTTTTATAGACTTTAATTAGTGAATTACAATTAATCTTATTTTTATGTGGAAAATATAAATAAATAAAAACACTAATAGTTATATACATATTATTAATATAGAGAAGAAAAAAAAGACGATGAAAGAGGTAAGAAATAGATAAAGAGAAGAAGAATTAGCAAAATAATTTCTTCGGTGGAATCGAATTCAAAACTTAGAGGTTAATTCAACAATTTCACTATCAACTGTATGATATTGTAGCGAGAATAAAATGAATTAATAACTTAATTTATCCTTTTTTAAAAAACTCAAAAAAAAATCTATATATAAATGATATTTCGCACAAATTATAATTAACAACTTTTTTATTTTATCAATACAATTTTATTTTTACTTTTCTCTCATTCATAATTAATATTAATATTTTGTATATTCTATTATTTTATATTTTGAAAAACTCAAATTAAATTTTATGAAATACAAATATATTTTAAAAAACTTAATTTAAAAACATCAAACTATTTCATCGAAAAACAGAATCAATCGTTTAAGTATTTTTTAAAACAATTTAAAATTTTGGAAAATTTTCTATAAGTTTGACAAAAGTTAGAAAAAAATTTATATATATAAACAACACTAAATCAATAATTAAAAAGGAACAGTAATTAGTCCAAAAAAAAAGAAGCATATGTGAAGTCTCTTGCACAAGTTATGAGTATATAAATGAAAAACTCTACCGGTACTATGAAAGACATATACCATTACTTACCAATATGTTGACTCAACGTTGAATATAGGTGAAAGTCTTAATAGATGTCTAGTGTGGCCAGTTAACTCACTTAGTCTATTTCATTTTAACATTTTTAAATAAGTAATCAAACACATCTTTAAATAAATTAACGAGTTAATATGTCAATGAAATTAAGTTAACTGAAATTAAGATAAAAGCTAAAACGTTAACTGAAATTAAGTTAAGGGACCACTATTTAGCCAAAAAATTATTATATAACATTAATTATATTAATTTAGTGATGTTATGTTAAATTTAAAAAATTTATCATAAACTTAGTATTAAAGTTCCCTTTAGACTTTCACAACATGTTGACCATTATAACAATATTGAATGTCATTAATTAATAAATTGAAAATTGAATGTCATTAATTAAACCCTAAACCCGGACCACAATCATATTGTATTTAGGGTAAAAAATGAGGGAAGTTATCGATGAAACTTACAGTGTTCAAGTTTTTCCTTGCAGTGTCCTTGAGTATGTCAAAACGATCAAGTGCAAGGAATGTACCAAGAGCAGTCATCAACAATACCTAAAGAACTGGCATTAATGCAATAAAAAAATGCTTCCAAAAGTCCATATTGTATTTTTATCTTCTTTCTTTTCTATTACAGAAATGCAAAGAATCAAGTTGTAATCATGTACACGTGAAACGAGTTTCAATTCAATAAACATAAAATGGGTTTATTGAAAAATGATAAAAAAAAAAATATTTCTTTTCTTCAAAAGTAGCTAATAAACAATTCAATAAACTTATCAATGAATCATTAGTAGTTAATACACTTGTTGCACGGTGATATAGTATTTAACCAAACATTTATTCTTTTCTTTTTTGATAATATTAATAAAGGTTAATATAGATAAATATGTATTTTGTTAATAATTTTAGTCTTTGATTATGTCTTAAATTAATCCGTTTGAATGTTTAATTAACAAATGTGTTTTTCATTCGTCAATATAATCTATAAAATTATTAATAAGAGAGAAATTGAAAGATATATTTACAGTTTTGATGAATTTAGAGACTATAAGATAAACAAGCACACATTCTATGATGCATATATTGGTATGGGTACACTACCGATATGGATACAAAATATAATGTTTTAAGAAAAATTAAGGTACAAGCACATCAATGAAAAACATAAAAAAATTTATATAATTTAATTAAAATAGTTAAATTGTTCTATTTACAATATTAAATTACAATAAAAATTTGATAAGTTAAATATTGTGTTCAATACAACAACAAATAAATTTAAATCCATAAAAAAAACTATCAATTTTACTTGTAATAAAATAATTAAAAAACATAGAATACGGTGCAATTATTGGTAATGTATGTGATACAAATATTTACTATTTTGATATTTTGAAAGCTTCATAATACACGTTTAAAGATCAAATCAAATAAAAAAATTATTAATTGACACTCATGCACCTTATTGATACCATGATAGAGAAAAAAATATTAAAAAAAAATATGGTTGTTGAATTAAATAAAATGCGTATTTTTTTGTCATAAAAGTGGCAATAAAATCCTTCTATTTCTGTCAAACTTCTTATTACAGCTTTGGTTAAAGCACTAAATAACTATGGTACGACTCAAAATTAAAAAGTTGTTATAACTTTATTCTGCTTTTAATTAATTAGGCAATTGCAAGTTTGATCCATTATATATGATCACATTTTACTATTATATTCCTTTTAATTTTAAATATATATAAAAAAATAGATCAACAAAAATATATTTATTTGATCTAAATTTTAAATAAAATATATTAATTTTTATTAATTAAATTTCTTTTATATTAAAAATTAGAGGAAATATACGAGAAATGAACAAATAGTTAGCTAGATGTACATTTTATATTTTTATCCTTTTTAATTGCATTTATCGTAAAAAAAAAAAAATCTCTAACAGCTTAGACTTCTATCAAAAAAATTAGGTATCAATTTCTAAGCTTGTTTCTAAAAAAATGAAGAAAAAAATATATTCTATTAAGTTTAAATAGTACACTCAAAATCTCATAAGTGCTTATGTATCATCCAAAAATTCAAATTAATTGACTCAATATTTAGTAATCACTAAGTTAATTTATGCCTAAAGTACTCTCAAACACATTTATAAGATTATTAATATTTGTGTGTGTGAGAGACAATAAAATATTAAGATTAAGATATAGAAATGAATAAATTTATATATAAATTAATTATTATTCGCTCTAGATTCAACTGTAACCAAAAAATGAATAGATTTAATGAACTCAAATATAAGCAAATGTCAACTAATATATCCATATTTATTTCCAAAAAAAAAAAACTAATATATCCATATTTAATTTAGATATATCTTTAATTTAATTAATTAATTTTACGAAGAGATGACCCTCCTAATAAATGTATTTCAGTTTTTTATATGGAATTAAGAAAAGTAATGCGAGAGACCTTTCGATCTTGTGGGAACTATCCTAAAATACTCTAAATATATTGATAATTGCAGTCACAAACATTTACATCAGAGTTGTTTGATAAAGGAAACTATCTAAATTTGTTGGATGAAGCCGCTTGAGGGTTTGATAAAGTTGAACATTGATGGCGCTTGCAAAAGGAACCTTAAGATTTCGGGGTGTGGAGGTCTTTTTCACAACCCTGATGGATGTTGGTTCAAAGGCTACACCGAAAAGATTAGTACGTGCAATACTTTTCATGCTGAGATATTGGGCTTATTGCATATGACGCAGAGAGATCGTATTTTACACTTTATTGTGGAGAGTGATTCAAAAATCTTGATTGATATGGTGATCGAGAATTGTAACATTGAAGGGGTTGTTCCCACTTTAGTAACACACAATGAAACTTCTTAGTTTTTGATTGGTACATCCAACTTCAACATACTTGGATGGAGAGTAATAAATGTGTTGATTGATCCGTCAATTATAGTCTTTATTTGAAGAACTTTAGTTGTAATACGGTGGTTGAACCTCCTAACAATCTTTATTGCTTGTTTTTTGACAATTATTCTAATATGGCACTTAATTACCATCTTAATAAATATAAAAGTGAGTATTTTTTATTTGGATGGAGAGGAAGTATATATTTTATGAGAAATGATGATTGTTACAAATGATGTTTGTAAGAAAGAGAAGAGTAATATGTGACAATATCTAATACTCAGTTGTTATAATTATTCATTCTCCTATATATGGTTTGTTAATTGTTTATTGGTCCAAACTTCTATTTTGTACATTCTTTTCTTTTTTTGGCTAATATTTCATGCATCAAAAACATGCTACAACAGAAACCATATAAATTAGACCTTGAAGTAGATAAATCATACCTTTGATTTGAGGTTCTTCCTCTTTTGTTTTATTTTTGCCTTTTTATCTGTTTCTCTGTCATTTGAAAGTGTAAATCTCCTACTCTCTCATTTTGGTCTATCTAAGTAAATTATTTTTGACTTTGTAATTTATAGATTCAATAGAGTGTCACACGTTACTCACACGTATGTGATGAATATTATAAGTATTATGCAAATAGTAAAATATGCTTAATTGCAGTTTTATCCTTCTTATTTTTACTGATTCACAAAATTGATGTTTCTATTTTAAAAAGCGACAATTTTGATCTCTTCTTATGATTTTTTAACTAAAAAATTAGCAATGTGACATGTTATAAATAACGTGATATATAATACGATGATGTAGAATAATTAACACTAATAAAATCAAAATAAAATGGTAAAAACTTAACTTTCAACCTCATAAATGTTTTCATATTTGTAATTTAATTAATGACATGAATAATTAATATATCTAGATGGTTCTATATTATGAAATTGCATCTTACGTCATTTAAAATAAGTCAAATCGTTATTTTGTAATCATAAAATATGAGGGAGAGACCAAAACTGTTGACTTTTAAAATATGGGAACCAATTTCGTGAATTGATAAAAATAGAAGGGTCAAAAATGCAATTAAGTCAAAATGGCAATTCACGGAATTAAACATATTTTCACAAAATCTTTATACTGTGTAGTTGCAATTGAGCCTTAAGTTTTTTGATTAATTGCAGTTTTTTGATTAATTGCAGTTTTCATCCCTCTATTTTCTCAAATTCATGAAATGTGTTCCCCTATTTTAAAAGTCTACAGTTTTGATCTCTCCCTCATATTTTTTTAACAAAAAAAAAGATGATTTAATATATTTTAAATAATGTCGCATACGGTTTCATGATATAGAATCATCTAGATGCATTAATTATTCATATGTAATTAATTAAATTAAAAAAATGAAAATTTTCAGAAGTTGAATGTTAAGTGTTTAGAGGATTTTATTGTGATTTCATGAATGTTAATCATTTTACGTATGATATGCCATGTTACTTAAAGCATCTCACATCGTCATTTTTAGTTAAAAAAATCAGAATAAGGAATTAAAATTATCGAATTTTTAAATAGGGAAACCAATTTCATGAATTGATAAAAATAAGAGAACTAAAAGTACAATTAAATTATATCATTCTAATTAAGTTTTAGTATCTTATTCATTTTATTGAATTTGTTATTCTATTAATTATTAGTAGTAGTTTTATGAGTCGGGTTGTATTCACTTTGTATAGATGTTTTATTATTGTTTGGTTTTTATCATAGAGTATAGAGTGGTAATTGTTGTTCTCTAATGTTACTAGATGGACTTTTCTTTTTTAACCTTTTGTAAATATGTTATGTTGTTGTTTGGTTTTGACGGTATGGTCATAATTGTTGTTCTCTAATATTATATGAACTTTTGGTTTTTACCATTCATCTGAGGTATATTTCTTATTAAAATTTGAAGTGTCATTTATAATTTTTATATCCTTTATTGATGTTATTATTTCTGAGTTTAGGTTACGCATTAAATAATTAATTTAACAAGGTTTTGTAGTACGCTCTAATTTTAACAATTAGAAGTATAATTGAAAAAAATAATTAATATTTTTGGTCTTTCTCTCCGTTCCTAGGAATGTTATACGCTAATAAAGAAAAATTGTAGTGTGTGTGAGAACAACAAAAACGTGAAATTCTCGATGTAAATTTTGTTTTTGCTTTGATTAGCTTTATTGTTAGCAAAAAACAAATACTTGACTTGAAGAGCTTCTGTGCCAAAATGGAAAGAGCGTAGATATTGCAGCAACAACTTTTTTCTATGTATCCTCTGTCTTCCAATTTCATCATCTATTTGATGGTAATAGACATGTGTTAAATATTGTAATATATGATACAATGATGAACATCAACGAAATCGAAATATTTTTTTTTTAAATTTCAATTTTTAATTTTAATTTTTTCATTTTTATCATTCAATCAGTGACATATGAATAATTAATGCATCGATATTGTATCTATATTATGAAATTATATGTCATATTATTTAAAATATGTTAAATAATTATTTTTTAATTTAAAAATCTGATAGAAATATCAAAATTATCGATTTTTAAAATAGAAGGACTAATACCATGAATTGATAATAATAGAAGTATCAAAACTACAACTAAACATTTTTTAACTCAATATAATTTTTTAATAAAAAATAAAATAATTTAATTTATATACATTATCCGTATAAATATTTTTTATATTATCAATCAATCAGAGTAATATTTTTTTTTGTTATAATTAATTATAATATTTGACTTTTATCAGATACAAATGTTCATGGACTTCATGTAACACATGTAAAGCCATTTTAAATCTTGACTGTGACAAGAATGGCAAAAAAAATTGATAAATTAGGTTTAGTGCATTTATTGCAAACACTTTTTTATAAACAAGAAATATTGCAATAACATTACATGATAAATTAAGGCATCTCAATTATATTGCTTTTCTTGACCGTCACTTATCATTTAATGCACTTTAGAAAATATTATTAAAATAAATGAAAAAAGATACAAAAGAATTTGGGGCATTAAGTTAAAACCAAATTTAAAATAATCAAGGGAACTCATTACATGCTTTGTTAAAACATCGAGAAAATCCAGAGTAATAAAATATGGCAAGAGAAAAAAGAGTACAAAGCAATAGGGGAAACATATATCGATAGGGGAAACACTAGCCAATAGGGGAAACATATATCGATAGTTGGAGATTTACTTTTATAGATAAAACTCCTTGATCTGGATTTAATACTGATAGATCTAAATACCAATAGTAAATTCTACTAGAAATAACAACCACAATTAAGAAAAATCACGTGAACTACTTGAGAGAGAAATAAAAATAAATAGAAGTGATAAACGGAGGACTTGGATTCCATGCATTCAATGATTGCACCCTTTTACACATTCCATGACTACGTGCTCGTTTGTTCGAACGGTTGAATTATCAAATTCGGTAAAAAAAAATTTTAAATTAAAAATTGTTTGAGATTTGAATCGTCTGATTGATATTGGATGATTACGTAGTCACTGACTACATGAATGCATGTAGTCAATGACTACACTATATCTAAATTTTTGAATAAGTATATAAAAATTGTTAGAATTTATGTATTATTGTTGCAGATTTAACTAAGGGTAGATTAATAAAGTATATATAATTAATGTTTAATATTGTTAGAAAATGTAAGCAATATCTTCAATGTTATTTAATTGAAGTTCAAATTTTCAATGTTTAATATATTTTTTTTGTCTTAGAATAAATGATAAATATCACTATAAATAATTCACATAAGTGCAAGATTCTGAAATCAAACTTGAGATAAGACGTTCAACCTAACAATATTCTTCCTTTTAAATTCAAATATTTTGTATATTATATTTATTATTATTATTAAAAAGCTTGAAAGTGTCGCATCACATAAAAATATGACATATGTATATATATACATAGGCAGATGGAGTAGTAAAACTAATATGTCTATTCTACTTGGACGAGTTGATGGAGCAACAAGTTGACTTATAACAAAAAAAAATTAAACAAATTAAAAATATTAATGTTAAGTACTTTAAAATGAGTCAAAGAAAATTTAAAGTAATCCAAGAATTACTACCTTAACCAGGGGCAGATCTACATAGGATAGGACATGAGGGTGTACACCTGCACCTCTTAATTTTTTTAAAATGCACATACGCCCTTATATTATTTTATTTATTTTTACTTTGCACACCTTGAAATGTTTTATTTGCACCTAAACCCAAACCCAAACCCAAACCCAAACCCAAGCGACTCAAACCAATTTCAGTTTGCTCATTTCACAATACAAACTTCTCTCTCTAACTCTAAAATTTCCACCAGCTCCTCAGGCGCCGCCGCCGCCACCGCTGTCCTTCCCTCTATTTTTCGCCTCAAAAAACACTGAACAATCAGTAAGGTAATCAATCTCAAAAATTCATTTTTAGGGTTTTGTGATTTTTTTTATATAACTATAATTGTGATAAATCGGTTGATTGATTATGCAATTGGGACTAATATGAATATTTTTGTGTTGTGAAATCATTTCAGGGTTTTTGTTTTACATTCAAAATTGTGGATTTTGGGTTACACCTTTTCTTTGATGCGGCAGTGGCATTAGGAAAACCTAGTGGATAGATATGTGTGTGTGAGTAACCCCCAACTGTGGGTTTTCTGCATGTGAATAATTTAAGGTCTATATTTTAAAATAATATCAGTTATCACAATCTAGTAAATGATTTTATTGTTGGTAGTTTAGGATCATTTGTTTTCAACAGTTGTGTTCTTGTACTACTAACTGGTCTTTAAAGCTTGAATTTTAGTGACGGATGTAAGGATTGTGGATCTGAAATTAACAGCATGAATGTTATGTGTTTTGGTGAATGATTAAGCTTCTTTTGGTTGTCCTAGTGGTGGAGGCTGATATTTGGTCAGCTTGCTGATTTGGTGTACATTTAGACAAAGTGAAGAGATCACAGTCTTGGTGTTTCTTATTGCTGTAATTTTGATGTAGATTTTATGGACAAATTTTTAAAGAGGAAATTACCGTTAAATGAGCAAGAATCTTGTTCTCAACAACAATATAATGTAATTTTATAAGTACAATGTAAATCGAGTACAGTGTAATTTTTTTCGTTCCATACTTTTGTAGATATCATTATAATTATTAATCAAAGTTTAATATTTTGCACCCCCTGAGCCAGAGTCCTGGATTTGCCACTAATGAAAATGGTGAGTTGAACTTTCAGGGTGACTCGGTCTTGGGGAGGAAATTGACAGCACCCTGTATGACTAAGAAAATAATGCCAAAAAATATGATTTGTTGATGCAACAATTTGATCAGAAATTGGTGTGAAAGAGTTGGCTGATTTTAAGTTGTGCAGCGCACTTTACACACTCATGTATCAGGCACGTATTATAGGACCATTCTTTTTATATAATATTGATTCACTTCCACATGGAGACATGTACTTGATTAATCATGAATTTATTTTGTTTTTTAATTAATGAAAGAGATTGTGAGAAATTTACATTAAATGTTGCTGAAAATTCTGGTTTAATTATGTTATGTAGGAGCGCGGGATTCTTTTCTTGTTCCTATAGGATGTGCTGGAATATAGTTGTATGATAAATTTTGTCTTACTTTCTCTTGTGTGCTTGTGTTTATTGGATTTGACTTTATTTTCTTTTTATTTCACTATTTGGGAATTGATCCCTTCCGTTGTTATTTTGTGTCGTTCTTTGAAGTTGGTGGTGCCTTTCGCGTTGTAAATGAGTGAAGAATCTAATTCTTATGGAAAGGCTACAGATCTCTTGCAACAGCTGGAGGATATCCTTGAATCTGATGCTCTAATGTAAGGTTTAATGATTTCGTACACAAACTAATTTGTGCTTACCTTGATTGTGATTTCAGAAACTTGTGGGTTTTATGGTATTTGGAATTGGACCACTACGTCATTCCATATCAACTAATTCGGAGGTTGCCGTTGTTATGGTTCAAGATGAAATGAATAAAATGAAAAATGGAGTTCTTATTTTATTTTGATTTGTCTAATTTTGTTTTTTGGTAGTAATTTCTGTTCACTAGTAAAAACTTTCATGACAATATTATCTCTGTCTGAATCCTCCAATTTTACCTGCCATCGTTTCAGGTCTTCCTTTATAGCTCTATCTACACATTGTGGAAATGGGTTTTGATATTTGACTTATTTCTTAAGAAATGTGTCTTTCATTTTACAACTTGCTACTTGATATTTTGAGATAAAACATATTGTTTATCAAGTCTATAAACTACCTCTAAACCTGTAAAAGTTGTATTATGTTGCTAAATACATGGTATTCTCTTAACTTTCTACTTTTATGAAAAGTGTGGGGTCATCATTTTAAATGTCATTCAAAATGATTAGAAAAAATGGTTGCTCAAAATTTGGAAGGGCTCTTTTTTGTTAATGTTCTTGGCCATACCATTCTGTTTTCTTTAGTTTATGAGCCAGTGCCACAATACCGCACTGTCTTCTCTTCTTGCTGTAATATTTTCATCATAGATGTTCAATAGTAGTATTTTTATTTCTATAAAAGAGTATGGCAATCTTTATTTAGTAAATATTGTGAAACTCACTCTTAATTTGTCTGTGGGTAATACAAAAATACTGTAAAGATATAACCTTGATTGTTAGAATAATACCCTGTTAGCAATCACTTCGCTTAGGTAAATCTTGATTGTTTGTTGCTTGAATTATCTATATTTTGTTGCTTCTTCTAAAGATGTTTTCCCCTATGCTTTTGGATCCAGTGATGAGCTGGGGTTTATCCATCCATCTCAGTTTTCCCTGTTAAATGAAGAATCTGGCATTTCCGCTAATTTATCTGATGAAGCCATTTATCAATCAGCTGGCAAGATAGCAAGCTCTGACGAACATTCCAAACGAGAGAACCTATACTTCTGGAACAGAGATCATAAATTGGGAATTTCAACTAATGCTCTTCTACCGTTATGTAGAGCTGCTAAACATGCATTTATGACGACCTTTAAACAATACAAGATGTGTGGCAATCAATCTGACAAAGTTGGACTTTGTTTACCTGCTTCAGCATCATATGACCATCTTGAAAGCATACTTTTGAGACACAGCAGGTCTCTTCTGCTGCTAAGCTGTGATTTTATGACTGCATGGAATTGCAGGTTATCCTCTTATCTATTGATATTTTCTACACGATGTTATTGGCAATTGTAAGTCAACATCATAAGTTGGATATTCTAAGAAATTGTTTCCAGCTGCTCATAAATAACCAAGATAAAAAGATAAAGGCTCAAAGTTGATAGGTGCATACCTATAGTTATTGGGGAAATCATTTGTATTTCTACCCATTTTTCTTATGCTAGTTGTGGCACAATCATATATTTTGTATTTAGCAAGAAATCCCAAACTCCTTTCTTCTCTAGAACCTTCTACAAAATCTCTCTAGGTACTCTAACATACATTTTTTCCTTATCAATGAAAACCATGTGTTGGTCTTTTTGATTTCTACGGAATATTTCCATCCATCTTTGCGGCAAGTATATGGCTTCCATAGTTAATCTCCCAAGCACAAAGCTAAATTGGTTTTTTATGACGTGGGTTTCTTGTCTTCATGCTCAAAATACTTTTTCACTCATGAGCTTAATCCCTCTACAAATAGCGTAGTTATATGGCACCTTTTTGTTCTTAGAGATAGGCATTAGAGTACTTCTCCTTCAATCATTTGACATGCTTTTGGACCTCCTAATCTCATTCAACTGTTATCTTATGCCTTTATCTAGCTTTTTTTTTGTACCTCAATAGGTATATTTCAACATATATTAGAAATTCTTGATAAGTTCGTAAAAGCGATAGTTAATTCTAATGATTATGTCTTTTGTCGTGGAGTAAACAAAAATAAAATATCACTTTGGGATTTTCTCGAATTGAGCTTATTTCATGATTTTTCTTAGCTTTATTAGTTTTGAGAAATCATTATTGTGATTTGTTGGAGATCTTGTGATTTGATAACTTTATATTTTGTTTAAAAACATCATTAATGCAATAGAGTTTAATTTAACTTTATACTATGTTTTCTATTATTTTGAGAGCATAAATATATTTAAAATGACATTCTAGTTCTAGAATTGTAAGGCAAGAAAACATAAGAAAATTGCTAGGAATTTGATATTTGTTAAAAACATTTTTCTTGTGTGTGGGCATATTGCAGAAAGTTAGTAGTGTCCAAGAAGAAGCAGGTCTCAATGTTTGTAGATGAACTTCTACTGTCAGAACTTGTGCTCTCATGTTCACCTAAAAGTGAACAAGCTTGGAGTCATAGGTATTATATGTAGCAGTTTCCTCTTATCACTTTGTCCCCATCACTAAAAAGGATAATAATTTTTTTTCCAGAGGAGTACTATATATGTTTGAATTTTGAATATTGATTGATCCTAAGGTTTTGGAACATTAATAGCCATCTAATGCATAGAAGTATTTTATCTAGGCGATGGGTGATCAAGTCAATCTCTGCAAACTGTTCAAATTTCAAAGAGATTTTGGGAAAAGAATCTCAGTTGGTGGAAAAAATAGCTGAGGTCTAAATTCAGTACAGTACTACATACTATTTAAATTGGAAACATATTCTAATGTTCGTTTAGTTGATTGTTTTGCTCACTGAAGTGATTGGAATTGTTATTATATATTGTTGAAGAATTAAGAAAAATCAGATTTGATTTGATTTGATTTTATATTATTCTATTTATTTTTATTTTATGATTATGTCATTATTACTATTGTAATTTTATTTTCTATATAAACAGCTTAGGGCTGTAGTAATAAAATATGAAAGTATTTTGTCTTTTACTTTCTTCATGGTATTAAGAGCTATTGGTTAGGGTTTTGTAAAGCTTTTCACAACCCACTAGGGTTTGCTGCGTTCTAACCAACAACTGAGCTATGGCACACAATACCTCATGGAAGGCATCCCTTACGGGTAGCGGCGACTATGGTTTGGGTGAAAAATCAGAAGTAGCCAACAGCACCAGTTTAGGCACTGGCGGTGGCTCAGGCGACAACACTGGATTAGGCACTGGCGGCGGCGACTATGGTTTGGGTGAAAAATCAGAAGTAGCCAACAACACCGGTTTAGGCACTGGCGGCGGCCCAAGGGGCGGTGGTAGTTGGAATGGTTTATCTAACAACGGTTTTTCCAATTTTTTTGGCCATGAGGGAACTTCTAATGCTCTCAAAATTGAAATCCAAAAACTTAATGGAAAAAATTATGTCGAATGGTCCCAAACCGCAAGATTGATCCTAGATGGTAAGGGAAAATACGGTTTCCTCACAGGAGAGGTGCAAATACCTGCCACAACTAATCCTAATTACAGGTTTTGGAAATCTGAGAACTCTGTTATTATTGCTTGGCTGCTTAGTAATATGGAATCAACGATTAGAAAACCTTTTATGTTTTTGCCTACTGCGAAGGAAGTTTGGGAGGCTGTCAAAGAAACATATTCTGATATTCAGAATTCTTCTCAAATTTTCGATCTCAAATCACGATTGTGGCATGCCAAACAAGGAGATAGAGATGTCACTACCTATTATAATGAGTTGATGACACTATGGCAAGAATTGGATCTCTGCTATGATGATCATTGGAAGTGTTGTGAGGACAGTGTTTTGTTTCTTAAGAGACAGGAGAACGACCGAGTATTCATGTTCTTGGTTGGGCTTAATAAGCGACTTGATGAAGTCCGAGGCAGAATATTGGGAAAGATTCCATTGCCATCACTTCGGGAAGCGTTCTCAGAAGTTAGAAGAGAAGAGGCAAGATAAGGTGTTATGATGGGTAAGTCACCTTCTGTTGTTGAGGTTGAAAGCTCTACCCTAGTCACTAAGAATGAAGACGGGAAGAGAGATGGCAAGAAACCATGGTGCGAACATTGCAAACGTTCATGGCACACACGTGATACATGTTGGAAGCTCCATGGAAAACCTCTAAATTAGAAGAAAAAAGGAGGAAATGAAGGTCATGCCCTCCAAGCTGGTACCTCTGATCAAGAGAAGCAGTCTCCTTCAAGCCTGTTAGAATATTAGAAAATATCTTATAATATCTTTTATATTATATTAGAGTATCTTGAGTTATTTTCTAGGATCAATTTATAATCATAAAGGTATCTTAGAATATCTCTAATTATTATTATGATTTGTTCCTGATTTAAGATTGAATCTATGTTTCTCTATAAATAGAGATTAGTATTGAGTCTTTTGTAATCAACTCAGCATTAAGCTATTATCAATAATATTGAAACCCTTATTATTTTCTCCCCTCCTTTTCTCTAAATTCCCATAACTTCAACATGGTATCAAAGCCTATTTCGATCCTCCTTGAACGATTCCGTCTCCATTCCGTTGTCGAGTTCCCAACAGTTTGGGAATATAATCATAGTTTCTCTTTTACAACGTGATCCTTTTTAAAATCACTGTCGTGACCCATTCCGACACCAGTTTCACTCATTTTCCGCTTAGTTTGCTACTGCCGCCTTCATTGTTTCCAGTGACTTTTCCGGAAAACGACCACTCCATCAGCTTCGCCTCGTCCAGATCCATAGCTCAGTTGGCTAGAGCATTGTGGCTATTAAACATAGGGTTGGAGGTTCAACCCTTTTAGTTTTGGAGCCTAAACCCCATTGGGTTGTGGAAAGTTTTACAAAACCCTAACCAAGAGCTCTTGCTACTGCCTGCCATTGCTGCTGGAAAAGTTTTACAGCAAGGTTTTTTTATTAATAAAAAAAAAAAAAGGTCTTTTTATTGTTCTTCTTTGCTGTGTTTTTTGCTCTCTTTCCAGGGTTCTTTTGTGGAAAACAGTGCAGAAGGTTGTTTCAGCTGTGCACATGTCTCAAGTCTTCGGCTTTTCCGGTGATAACTTTTGCCCTTCTGGGTCAATATACACAAACCTCAAGGAAGAAAGTTTCTTCCCGTCTCTTGGTCATCAAGTTGATGTCTACTTTCCTCCTCAGAAGAGATCTCGCGTCAATGTTCCATTTGTTTTCGATGGAGAATGGTTCGTGCAGAAACAAAAAACATCTATTGAATCATTGCCAGATGAGTGCCTCTTTGAGATCTTTAGAAGGTTGCCGGTAGGTGAAGAAAGGAGTTCATGTGCTTGTGTTTCCAAAAGCTGGCTTATGCTTCTAAGCAATATTTGCAAGAGCAAAATCTGTTGCAACAAAAATAATGATGAGAATAAAATGGAAGGTGATAGTGAAGAGTTTGGAGGTGAGGGATACCTTTCCCGGAGTTTGGAAGGAAAGAAGGCAACAAATGTTAGACTTGCTGCCATTGCAGTTGGAACTGCATCACGAGGAGGATTGGGGAAGCTTTCAATCCGAGGAAGCAACTCAAGTCGCGGGGTGACTGCTCTAGGTCTCAAAGCAGTTGCTAGTGGATGCCTTTCTCTAAAGGCTTTTTCTCTATGGAATGTTTCTTCTGTTAGTGATGAAGGCCTAATTGAGATTGCTAATGGATGTCAACAGTTAGAGAAGCTTGACCTTTGCAAATGCCTTGCAATTTCTGACAAGGCTTTAATCGCAGTTGCAAATAACTGTCCAAATCTGACCGAGCTATCATTAGAGTCGTGCTCTAACATTCACAATGAAGGTCTACAAGCCATTGGAAAGTGCTGCCCCAATCTAAAGTCTATATCTATCAAGGACTGTGCTGGTGTTGGTGATCAGGGAATTGCTGGCCTGTTTTCTTCAACTTCTTTGGCTCTGACAAAGGTGAAGCTCCAGGCACTGACTGTTTCTGATCTCTCTCTAGCTGTTATTGGACAGTATGGCAAAATAGTTACTGATCTTGTCCTTAATTTCCTCCCAAATGTTAGTGAGAGGGGATTCTGGGTTATGGGCAATGGTAATGGATTGCATAAACTGAAGTCACTCACAATTGCCTCCTGCAGAGGAGTAACAGATGTCAGCCTTGAAGCTATTGGAAAGGGTTGTCCTAATCTGAAAAGCGTTCAACTTCTTAAGTGTGCATTTCTCTCGAACAATGGATTGATTACATTCACCAAGGCTGCTTTATCACTTGAAAGTCTACAATTGGAAGAGTGCCACCGAATTACCCAATTCGGGTTTTTCGGCATCCTTTTCAACTCTGGTGCAAAATTGAAGGCTATTTCTTTGGCTAGCTGCTTTTTGGACTTTCTTTTTACTTTTTTGGTGCACGATTATTCTCTTTTCAACGGTTCCAGATCTGCCCTTACTCTCCAATTTTGATCAACGAAAATATGTGCTTTTGTTCAAACAGCCGTTATCTCTCGTGTTTTGGACGCATTTTCTTATTTCGTTGATCGATCATGGCTTTGTTTCGTTAGAGTCGCGCTGCTTCTTCTTCGGTGTTTGTCATGCAATTTAGTTATTACTAAGAGATTATAATAGTGGCTTATATTCCCCCCGACGATCATTCTGGTGGTGTCCCTTTTTCCACATATGAATCATATTAGTGATGACTTCTTCCGTTGGTGGTTATTCTAACGGTGTCTTTTATTTTCATGACTCACTTTATCTTGGCAATTTGTCCCAGATGCACTGGCATTGCCTTTCTCTCCTTGAAGCACGCCTCTCTTTCCTTGAAGCAGATTTAAGTTTAAATATTTTAAGTCTCCGATATTATTGGTTTGGAGCTTCCAAATGCAGTTTTTTAGAAGAACGGACCTTGCTTTGTTCGATTGCTTGCCATGAATTTCTCTCATGCTGATGATCATTCCAGCTATCTGGCTAGGCAATATTTATAGCAATTTTCTCCGACTTCACCTGCATCCCTGAGTTGTCTTTCCATCCTTTTTTATTATTTTGCGGAGTAAAACATTGTTTTCTTGTAGCAAGCTAAAGCTTAGTAAGCTTTAGTTTGAGGGGGAGTGTTAGAATATTAGAAAATATCTTATAATATCTTTTATATTATATTAGAGTATCTTGAGTTATTTTCTAGGATTAATTTATAATCATAAAGGTATCTTAAAATATCTCTAATTATTATTATGATTTGTTCCTGATTTAAGATTGAATCTATGTTTCTCTATAAATAGAGATTAGTATTGAGTCTTTTGTAATCAACTCAGCATTAAGCTATTATCAATAATATTGAAACCCTTATTATTTTCTCCCCTCCTTTTCTCTAAATTCCCATAACTTCAACAAAGCCCATCTCCTTTCAGCAAGGAACAATTAGATCAATTGTACAAACTCCTTGAGTCTCAAACTCCTTCTTGCTCTATAGCTCAGAGAGGTAATTTTCCAAATACTGCTCTACTTAGTGTCTCTCCCAGCCATACTTGGATTATCGATTCTGGTGCTACTGATCATATGACTGGGGAGTCGAGTCTGTTTTCTTCTTATAGTCCTTGTGCAGGTAACCACAAAATTAAAATTGCAGATGGCTCTCTTTCAGCCATTGCAGGGAAAGGTTCTGTTATTCTGTCATCTGTGTTAACCTTAAAAGATGTCTTACATGTTCCCAATTTATCATGTAATTTGTTATCCATTACTAAATTAACAAAGGATATAAATTGTCAAGCTAATTTCTTTCATTCTCATTGCACTTTTAAGGATTTGAGCACGGGGAAGATGATTGGCAATGCTAAGGAGAGTGGAGGACTCTATTATCTTAACAATGGACTCGACTTCAAAGACCAACTAAAAACAAGTACCTGCTTTGAATCTAGTTTTGTTTCTTCTAATAATGATGA
The DNA here is from genome assembly GCA_037974295.1 of Cicer cuneatum. NCBI lineage: Eukaryota > Viridiplantae > Streptophyta > Magnoliopsida > Fabales > Fabaceae > Cicer > Cicer cuneatum. Next base: position 74,361,027 of record JBBPBO010001985.1, on the reverse strand, counting down.
TATTATGTTATGGCATTTACGGTTAGGACATCCTAGTTTTCCGTATTTGAAACATTTGTTTCCTAAATTATTTTCTAAGAAGGATCCGTCTTTATTTCATTGTGAAATTTGTGAATTTGCTAAACATCATCGTTCTTTTTTCTCTACACAACCATATAAAAAATCAAAACCGTTTGCAGTTATTCATAGTGATGTTTGGGGTCCTAATAGAATAAATACTTTTTCTAATAAAAGATGGTTTATAACCTTTATTGATGATCATACTAGAATTTGGTGGGTTTATCTATTGAAAGAAAAATCAGAAGTTGGACAAGTTGTCAAAAATTTCTTTAAAATGGTGCACACTCAATACCAAACAAATATTCAAGTCTTCAGAAGTGACAATGGTAAAGAATATTTTAATATATTTTTGTCTGATTTTTTTCTTGCCAATGGAGTTGTTCATCAAAGTTCTTGTATTAATACACCCCAACAAAATGGAATTGCAGAGAGAAAGAATAGGCATCTTCTTGAGGTTGCTAGAGCTTTACTATTTGCAAATAAGGTTCCAAAATATTTGTGGGGTGAAGCTGTTTTAACTGCATCATATTTAATTAATCGAATGCCATCTAAAGTTTTAGATTTTCATACCCCTCTTGATGTTTTTCGAAATTATTTTCCTTTGACTAGTGTATCTGCTGATTTGCCACTAAAAGTTTTTGGTTGCACTGCTTTTGTTCATGAACATAAACAACTTGACAAACTCGAGCCAAAAGCAATAAAATGTGTGTTTACCGGTTACTCTCCAACTCAGAAGGGGTATCGGTGTTTTGAACCAAAATTAAAAAGAATTTTTGTAACCATGGATGTTACTTTTGTGGAAAATCAACCATTTTTTACTGACATTCATCTTCAGGGGGGAAATTATAAGGAAGATTCATCTTTTACTTATGAAAACATCATTACTTTAAGTGATATAGTGTCGCAAAATTCTGAGACTTATATTGATGCACCAAAAGAAAATGCCCAAGAATCCATATTGGAACTCAATCAACTTATGAATGAGGTTTCGACAGATTCGGGGGCGACAATTTTAAATCAAAATCACACTGATCAAATTCTTGATCTCAATAATAATGAAGGACCACCTGAAATGCCACAACATAATGACTCAGATAAAGAGACACAAAATAGGTTTACTACCATTGACCCTACTTGGAAGGGAAATGTCTTTGAAAGAAGAAACCATAAACAGAGAAATGAAGGACCCATTCTCCGACCCTTCCAAGATTCCGAACCAATAGATAATCCAACACATCATCTTGATAGAGGTAAGTCCTCTTCTGTTCTTAAGAGTCATGTCGAGTATCTTGATATAGACCTCCCTATTGCAATTAGAAAACCTGTTAGATCATGCACTAAATATCCTTTGTCTAATTATGTGTCATACTCAAAATTGTCTTCTTCATTTGCTGCATTTACCTCTAAGTTGTCTGCTGTAGAAATTCCAAAAAATATACAGGAGGCTCTAAAAATTCCAAAGTGGAAGGAAGCTGTTCTTGAGGAGATGAGAGCTCTTGAGAAGAATCAAACTTGGAGAGTCATGACGTTACCTACAAGAAAGAATACCGTTGGCTGTAAATGGGTATTTATTGTGAAATATAATTCTGATAACACAGTTGAAAGATACAAGGCACGCTTGGTTGCTAAAGGGTTTACTCAGACATATGGCATTGATTACTTAGAGACTTTTGCTCCTGTTGCCAAGTTAAACACTATTAGAGTTCTCTTGTCTTTGGCGGTGAATTTAGATTGGTCTCTTAACTAACTTGATGTAAAAAATGCTTTCCTGAATGGTGAGTTGGAAGAGGAAGTATACATGGATAGTCACCTGGCTTTGAAGATAAGTTTGGTTCAAATGTATGCAAACTACAAAAATCCCTTTATGGTCTCAAGCAATCTCCAAGGGCTTGGTTTGAGAAATTCACTCGCTCTGTCAAAAAGCAAGGATATATGCAGGGACAATCAGACCATACATTGTTCATGAAGTTCTCTAATGTTGGTAAAATTGCAATTTTAATTGTATATGTAGATGATATTATTCTCACAGGAGATGACATTGTTGAGATGGAAAGATTGAAGAAAAACTTGACAAAAGAATTTGAGATCAAAGATTTAGGTGCACTCAAATATTTTCTTGGTATGGAAGTTGCTCGCTCAAAGAAGGGAATTGTTGTTTCTCAAAGGAAATACATCCTAGATCTCTTGGAAGAAACTGGGATGAGTGGGTGTAGACCAGCAGATACTCCTATGGAATTAAATACTAAACTTTGGGAGAAAAGCAGTGTTCCTGTTGAGATTGGAAGATACCAGAGGTTGGTTGGCAAACTTATTTATCTAGCCCACACTAGACCTGACATCGCTTTCTCTGTGAGTGTTGTAAGTCAATTCATGCATTCTCCCTATGAAGAACACTTGGAGGCAGTTTATCGAATCTTAAGGTACTTGAAATCCAATCCTGGAAAGGGTTTGTACTTCAAGAAAACTAATGACAGAGAAGTCTCTATATTTACAGATGCTGATTGGGCAGGATCAGTTACTGATAGAAAATCCACTACTGGATATTGTGCCTATGTTTGGGGAAATTTAGTCACTTGGAGAAGTAAGAAACAAGGGGTTGTTGCTCGAAGCAGTGCAGAAGCTGAATTTAGAGCAATGGCTCAAGGAATTTGTGAACTTTTGTGGATTCGTAAACTCTTGGATGAACTGAAAATGAAAGTTGACTCACCCTTAAAATTGTTCTGTGATAGCAAAGCAGCAATAAGTATAGCTCACAACCCCGTACAACATGATAGAACCAAACACATTGAGATTGACCGCCATTTCATAAAAGAAAAAATTGATGCCGGAATTATATGTCTGCCATTTGTGACTTCCAACCAGCAAACCGCTGATATCTTGACAAAAGGTTTGGCAAGACCCAATTTTGAGCGACTTATAGCCAAGTTGGGCATGATAGATATCTATGCACCAACTTGAGATGGGGTGTTGAAGAATTAAGGAAAATCAGATTTGATTTGATTTTATTTTATATTATTCTATTTATTTTTATTTTATGATTATGTCATTATTACTCAGTATTACTATTGTAATTTTATTTTCTATATAAACAGCTTAGGGCTGTAGTAATAAAATATGAAAGTATTTTGTCTTTTACTTTCTTCATATATATATATATATATTGTAACATTGACATATATATCATTTTATATTGTGTGTTTAGTTTCCATCCATTTTGCACTGTCAATATTAAATATTCTACAAAACATCATCCTATTGAAGGGAAAAAGATAGAGGGTAAAAAACAAGACATCTGCTGATGATTTTACTTGACTTATGTAATGCTTCACCTTTTTGCCATAGAGATTATGGATTACATATCAAACAAACCATCATATTTTGAGTTAGACACCCATTATTCGCCTTTTTTACCCCTTTAATTTTCAGAGATCGAAGATGAATTATCGTGCATGGAATCACCGTTGCTGGTTAATCTCATACATGACTAAAGAACAGGTATTGATTCTATGATATTTTTATTTTTACAAGTTGTAACTCATAAGTATCACAACATAATTCTGAATCAAATTCCATACCAAAATAATGAACTTCACTAGCAATAAGTCGTGAAAGGTTGTTCATGCAGTCTTAAACTCCTAAAAGATTATGTACTACAGAATGTGGTAACATTGTTATTTCCTCCTTTTGAAAATATTTTGTTGCATTTATTCTGATGTAATTGTAGGTTTACCTTAGTTGTTGGAGTCAATGGCCATATTGACCTCATTAATGCATTTTTGGTTGGATAGGATGGATACATTTCCCCATTCTCATGTTTGGTTAGGTCCTGTGAATGAGTATGAGCATTCCTATAATTGATGGAATGGGTATTTCATACAAAAATAAAAATGATGTAATCCACATTTCACTCCCCCTTTCACCAAAGTATGTGAAAAAATGGCCCAATCCACATGGATTACTTGTTCCGTCCAAAATATGACTGCAACTCCCATCCCCATCTCCATTCCCATTCCATCAAATGAAATTTGACTTTACTTGTCAATGATATGATGAATGCTTCTCATGATGTATAATTTAAAGATGTGCTTATTTAGGGGCTATCTGAGTTGAAGAAATCCAGAAGTTGGGCTGCACTGCATGTTGCTGATAATTGTTGTTTTCATTATCGCAGAGTAAGTTATGATTTCGTAGTTTGAACCTGATATTGTTGTTTGTTGGTTTTTGTTTCCACGATTTATACACCTTTTGAGTAAGAAGACTGTTTAATCTCTTTGATGTGCTTGAGATTCAGCTCTCTTGACAATCATAGCTTCCATCATATCGCAGTGGCTACTGCAGAAGATTATGGAGGACCGAAGTTACGCAAAAGAAACTGCATCATATGGTCATAATGCTGATATTGTCCAAACCTTGAAGGTAATAGTAGCCTTACTCTTTTATTTCAATTATTGTATATAATAAGATGCAATATTTATTTTTAGTCTGTCTGAAGGGCCTATGATTGAAGCCAGACCTTTGATTATTATCTAGTTGTCAAATAAGTAGTGTGTGTTGCAGATTATTTATTATTAAATGCAATTTAGGTTTTTGTTGTTTAATTACTCTGCCTGTTGCCAGAAAAGTCGGATAAAATGAGTGAACTAGTACACTAAGTTTATTAGTAGCCATTCAGGTTTGGATCCATGAGTTCAAAATATTTTTTAAACTTGATACAAAGCATTAAAAACTCTTTAAGACTACTCCTAATCAACAATATGCTTGATATATAAGCTTTTTATAAAATGACTGATTTGTATGCTTTATTGTAAAATTCATTAATGCTTATAAATAAATTTAATTGAAAACCGAAAGGTAAGATAAAATTGGAGCAAGAAGGCTTGCAAAATTTGCAAACTAACTAATGATCTACTACAAACAAGCAAAGCTCTTTTATTGGGTACCCTTCAATATATGTTTGGCTTGAAATTATATAACATCATGATGATACTGAATTACCGATTGTGGTTTTGAATTTGCATAATCTTTTGGGCTTACTTGCTTTCTACTTTAAATTATAGTCTTGATAGTTGGAGTATGTCTGGACTTGGTTTTGAAATAACTTTATCAATCAAATATCCAATGGACTACTCATTGCACTTGTATTTCCAACAGAACTTAGAAAGGGAAACAAGAACTCTACAGATTTATGTTACTGTCCCATCTTGATGATTTTTGCCACCTTGTATAGCTATTATTAGTACACATAAGTTTATTTCTTGTAACTATGTGAAAGTTATGGTTTTCAGGATGAACTCGATTGGAATGAAACATTGATAAAGCGTCATGTTGGAAGAGAGGTAGGTGGCCATTGTATATTTTTTGTTAATTATTTATTAATCATTTACCTTCATTAATAGGCTAAAGTGATACATGGATCGACTGTAGCCATTATAAATAATATCTTTATTCATTATCTATGGGAATGTTCATGAAATTGTTGCATGTGACTTGTGGTTGAAATTCAGAAAACTTCCCTTTAACTATCAGTGTGCACCAAGGTCAACTTTGATTCCTTTTTATGTTGGTTCTAGATGTGCTTACTGAGCAAATACACGGTGCCACGGTGCATGTTTTATTTGCAGATGATGTAGTTTAAGTTAGAGAATCGATTTGACAGCATATATAAATAGAAAGTTAGAAATTTGGATACATGTCTTAGTAACACAAGGGTTCTGTCTTAGGAGTAAACCACTGTATATCAAATGTACATTGAGCAAGAAACAAACAAATAATAGCTTAAAGGTGAATACTAGAGAGCATACCACAAGAACCATCTGTTATCATGATTATAAATTTACCCCGTTTCCCAGAAAATCGTTCTACTCATACAATTATCTTCATTTCAGTTTTGAGGGTCTCATCCCATGTCTATTTGAAAGCCACAATGGCATTTATGATTACCTGAATACAATAGGTTTTTCTACTATAGTAAATTGTTTTAGACGGTTAATGTTGTTTATTTTAAACAGGCTCTATGGCTTCATCGTCGCTTTCTTTCCATGTGCTGGATAAATAGTTTTCTAACTGATTCTAGTGATGGATCCTACCATTCCAAGGAGGCAACTAGCATGTATCGTGACTTTGGCACCTTTCTGCAGAATGAATTATGTCTCCTTCACACCTCAACTTTTGTTGATGATGATTATGGGGATTTCCAAGCACAAGCCACATATGCTGCTAGTTACATACTGTGGTTGAAAGTGGTATGTGAATTATTTTCCCTTAGACTTTACATTTTATGACTGCTTAACTAGATTGCTTGCTCAGTCTGTCTTAAATATGTTACGTGCATCAGCAAGTGCCTAAGCCTCTTGAAAATGAGCTCCTTGAGAAGATAAGAGATGTAGATTTGAAGGCCTTACTGGATAAGTCATGCCCAGAGAGATCCTTTTTATTCAATTACTTTATGAACTAGAGTTATGTGAGAGAGTAGTTCTCATATATCTCAAGTCAAGAAACTCTAATAGAAGAAAAGTGACACCTATGTATTGTTTATTATTTTGATTTTGATGTCTTGTATAGAATTTTTTTGTTTGCATGTTTTCTGGTAATACACAGAATGAATAAGTTTACAAATAAGGATTTAAGCTTTCTGAAGAGTGATTTGTGCAAATAATATAATATTGTAAGTTGTAACATAATATAGGTACAATAGGAAAAGAAGTGAAAGAAGAAAAAAACAGCAAACAACAACCAATGTTTTGTGTGAAAAGCACGAAGTAAATGTAATCAAAATATGTAGTTGCAAAATACAATAAATTTGATTTTTAGTTCCCGCAAAACGCACACGTTTTTGTCTATAATGTCTAACATCGTTAGATTTCACGATTTTTAATAGTTCAGTAATTAATGATTTTAAACATAAACATGCAATAGTTATTGTAAATGTAAAAAAAAAAACAAGAAGAATTTTAATTCTTGCAAAATAAAAAATTTATATTTTATTTCCTAAAAAAGTATAAGAAATTTAGTTTTAGTCTGCATGTGATTTTGTATAATAAATTATAATTAGTATATTGTAATTATTCTTATTTTTAATTAGAAAATATAAAAAATATTAATTTTGACTACTTGATCAATGACAATATGTATAGTGTATGAACTATATGTTTTAATAACTTCTTTAGCGACTCACTCCAACGTAAACATGATAAAATTATAGTTAAAATGTATTATTATAATTGTTCTCACTTTTATGTTGATGATTTTAAAAAGTACCAACTTTAACAAATTTTTTATAGACAAATATTTATATGCATATGATTTTTATGATAAATTATAATTAATATATTATAATTATTCTCATTTTTGTTTAGAAAATATTAAAAATATTAAATTTAACTAATTGATTCGTATTATCTTTAATTTAAATAAATTATTTTTATATATTTAATTTTTCTTTCATAGTTTTGTTATCTTTGTGTGGCATTGTGTTTTTCCAACTTGTTGTGGTGTTATTTGGTTTAAATAATATCGCCTTCAACTAAGGACAAATTCAATCAATGATTTTGATATCATCAACGCTACAACTCATAAGACATGTGATATGATCCTGGTTGTCATGAATCACTTTAAGGATCGTTCTAGGTAGGAAACTGGGGCTCCGAAAGTCGGAATCAGACAATTCCAAAACGAGGTGAAAGATGACGTTCCGAAACGCAAGTTAGGCTGTTGAATCACCGAAAACAAGTACGTAGAACTCAAGATATGATCGCAGGTTACTGAACATGAAAATTGATAGAATTTGAGTAATAGAGTTTGATGTAAAGGAAATTCAAATTACTATTTAACAAACGAACCAAGAAAAGAATGGCGCCACAATCTAAGGATTGATAAGCCAAAAGAACGCCACAAGGATTAACAACCTTGATAAGTTCAAAATGAATTCTTTCAAGAACTCTAGAGAGCAAGCATCACAACAATAATGTTCCAAAATCTCCCATAAAAAAAATAAGGGTTTGCCTTTTATAGTGGCAACTCCTTACAAGTTCTGTAAATTTGGCCCAATTCATGTTTCTACAATTAGACCCAAATTTTCTTATTAATTCAGTCTACTAATTAAATTAAACTAATATTAAAATCTGATAACACATAGATGTCGCCTTCATTCCTTAACTTCTTCAATTTGAATTAAACAATTTATTATCTTGAGCTTCAATTCTTCATGACTTGTACTTGCTTCAAATAACGTGGTTATCAAGCTATTTAGAACCTCTTTTGCTTTCTTTGACCTTGCTCTTGTCATTGGAGTTCCAAGACCTTGAATAGAGGATATTTAAGGTTTTGAATAGAGGATATTCTTTGACCTTGTAACAACATTTGTTTTGTGTATCAATTATATGCTCCAACGACTATTTTAGCGATTCATTTGTAAAAGAAAAAAAAGTAAAATTAAAATGTAAAAGTATTATAATTAGGCTAAATAGCACTCGTGGTCCCTTAACTTAATTTCAGTTAACGTTTTAGTCCTTTATCTTTTTATTTTTTTCCGATTTGGTCCTTTATTTTAATTTTAAGTGACAATTTGATCTTTTATGTTTTAAAATGTCAACAATATTATCCTTTTTTTTACAAAAATTCATCAAAATTTTCAACTAAAACCCATAAAATTAATTATATTCTTTCATATAATACAAATTTCATCAGATTCATAACTCAAATATTCAAATAAACTCATATTTTCATTCTTTATTTCACTTAAAATTAAAATAAAAGATCAAATCGGGAAAAAAAATATAAAGGAATAAAACGTTAACTGAAATTAAGTTAAAGAACTGCAGGTGCTATTTAGCCTTATAATTAATATATTATAATTGTTCTGATTATATTGACGATATTAACAAAATATTAATTTTAGACAAAAATTTGTCGTTTGAATTTTTAAAAAATTTGACATGTATATGATTTTTTTAATAAAAAGGAGAACAAAAACAATGCAAGGTGAAATTTATGCTAGGTAATAGTGCAACATTTTGGTGCAAATTTTTGGTTTGTTTAAGCGTAAGAATATGGTCCTATTTATGGTGCAAATTTTGTGTGCCACTTTTAGTTTCTAATGAAACTTATATCAACTGGTAAATGTACGGTGAAAATGGTGCAAAATATATAATTTTGTTGATTGGTTTGATACCACTATTAGTTGATTTATTTGAAGAAAATAAAAGTACAACATGAACTTTTAAAAAATAACTACATTTTTTAGTCTTTACAAATTTTTTTTATAAACAGTTTTAGTTTTAGTTCCTACTAAAAAGAACTATGTTGAATTGACTTTGAATTTTTAAATTTTTGCACGATTTTTTGTAAATAATTTTGAAAAATTATAAAAATTTAGACGTTATTAATTAACTTAAATGAATTAAATATAAATTTTTAAAATGTTATAAATTTAATAAAAAAGTAACAAAAATATAAACCAAAAAACTGAATTTTGAATTTATTTTCCGTGGAGCAACTTTTTACAATCTTGCAAATATATCTGCAAACAAATTTATTCAAAAATATGTATCTATATTTTAATAGGAATGAAAACTTTTTACATAATAATTTTATAGAGAATAAAAAATATTAAATTTTTTTACAAAAACTAAAATAAAAATTTTAAAATTTTATGAAGACTAAAATTGTTGATTTAAAGGTTATTTTTTTCATCAAAAGAAAACAAGAAATTACTACTATTTCCAAGTGAAAATCAAAATCTTACAAAAATTTATGATATTGCATATTGGACATTTTATAATTAATTTAAGGACATTTCTGTGTTTAGAAAAATAACTATTTTTCTCTTATAACTTTTTTCTTTACTCATTTCTTATTTTGCATATTTTTCTGAATCAAACAAAATATATTTTTTTTCTAGTGTAAATTCAGTTATTGATATAGAAAAATATCACTCTAAAATGAGAGTGAGTTTGGTGGTGATGTGTGTTTTTTTATTTACTAATCAAGTGATTAATGTTTTTGCTAAGTTTGGTTTAGAGATGACCGTTCTTAATCATACTTTTGATTTTGTGTCTGATTTTGCTTGTCACCTTGTTGGCATATAGAAATCTCGATTGTTATGGAATTTTATTTTTTTATATTTAGTTTTCTAGTTGTTGGGGCATAGTTCTTTTTGCTCACTAGAAGAAAACAAATCAATGTTTGTCTATTAGTGTTTTTGGCTTAATTAATATGCACAAAATGCAAGAGAGAAAAATTTGATGATGTAAAGGAATATCTACTATACTAACTAAGAAAATCATATAGAAGATTTAGGCTTTCTGACGAGTGATTTGTGCAAATAATATTAATATTGTAAGTTGTAACACAATAGGTACAATAGCAAAAGTAGTGAAAGAAGAAAAGAATAGCAAACAATTACTAATATTTTGTGTGAAAAGCACAAGAAAATGAAATCAACAATACATTATTGATTCTTCAAAAAAGAAAAAGATACATATTGAAGTATTGCCTATAATATGAAATGAGAAATGGCCATAGTGAAAGAAATATAAAGAAGTGAGACAACAAAATGCAGATAAATAATAATGACAAGGTCTTAGACAGTGTAGTGTCCATTTAGAGCTTCAATGTCCAAACCCCTTAGCTTGGCAAACGATTCAACTCTTCCTTTGAGAGTGTGAAGCTCTCTCAACCTGCATCATGAGGAAGATAATAATGAAGATGATGATGATAAAATAAAATTCTGAAGCAGTTAGAAGATGAAGAAAGACCTTGCTATCTCGGCTCGCCGCTTAGCTTCTTCTGCCAATGTATTTAATTCTCTGTAGGTATGCTTCTCTGCAAACACTTTTGACTCGGCAGCAGAATGAAGACCATGCAAGGTTCTCTGCTCAGCAGCCCAAGCTGCCTCGCGAGCTTCTTTACCAAAGTCATTTTTGTTGGTGAATGCAGTCTGTTAAATTGCACCAACAAGAAGTCATATTGTTAGTACAATATCATTCTATACGAGTCTTCGAAACGATCTACACTGACAGTGTAATTTGTAAATAGATTTTACATATAGTCTGAGTCATAGACATAGTACTCACTCTTTGGTTTACAACCAGATTCCAAGCCCTTCCGCTCAATCCATAACGAACCGCAAACTTTAAAGGATCAAGAAAAACATAAGTTACAGTATTGAACAACCAAATGACTCCTGCCCAGCCCCAACCTATGCTTCTGATTCCAGCAATTTTCCAATTGGCTTCTGCTGATATAACAGTTGCAACCTGATAATACACTGAAACAATGAGACTGCGAGCCTTTCCACGTAGAAAAACTCGACATGATTTTGTAATCAAGTTTGAACAATGCAAGAAGGTTGGTTAGATAAAAGCAGTACCAGCTGAGCGATAACAAAGGCAAAAACAAGCAAAAGACCCGGTCTTTCTGCATAAGACCAACCCCTCGACCGTGTCACAAAGATTAAGGCTTGACTAATTGTACTGACTTGAAGATAGACAGCAGAGGCCAACATCTCTCTCATTTCATCAGTGACGGGAGCGTGTAGATTGGGACGGAAGTGTTTCACACCAAATCGGTTCTGCGCCAAAATATTTCATTATCATGATTCATGTAATTCATTGCACGGAATAGGGAAAAAAAAAGAGACTAAAATAGTGGACTTCAAGAGTAGAAGGAAGATTCTTACAGGAAAAAAATTTGTTTCAAAAACTATCATGAAAAAGACCACTGTCATTAGTGCCAGATAGCTACCAAGAACAATCCCAGTTGCGAAAATTTCGCTAAGCTTCCAACTATCAGGAAGTGGAGAAGGCTTAACCCTATCTTTTGATATTGTCATGATGGTACCTACAAAAAGTGATAACAAGTCAGAAAACAAGAAAGAAAATAGACCATGAAATTCTAATGAGACTTGAGATTAAGGTACTATAAAGTAGCTAATATTACCATCATTGAGAATGGCAATGATAAGAACCATAAAGGGTGGAAAATCAAAACTCCAAAAGCTGTTGAGTAACATGAAACCCAACTGAAAATTATAAACAAATCGAAAATGAGAAAAAAGGTTGGCGATTGATCATGTTCGTTGCTGAATACTATCCATGTATATGAACAAATAGCTTACCACAATACGAATAGTGATAGATACAGCATATATCTGCAAAGGAAAAGAGAGCAAAAACAATGAATTGTTGTCACACTATGAAACAAAAAATCAGAAATGTAAACATTTATTGCAAGGAATTACTGTGTAGTTTTTCATCCTCTGGAAAATTGCACGGCTAGTTAAAACTGCGCTTATGATCACACTCAAACCAGGTTCTGTCAGCACTATGTCAGAAGCACTTCTTGCAGCATCTGTAGAATCTGCTACTGCAATACCAATGTCAGCTATCTTTAAAGCAGGTGCATCATTCACTCCATCACCAGTCATTCCACAAATGTGCTTTCTAGCTTGTAATCTCTTCACAATCTCATACTTGTGCTCTGAGGGAAGCATATCAGAAATTGATAAGACACAAGAGTAGTTGAAAGATATTATGTATTCAGATAAGTGCTTGCTCTTTCTTACCAGGAAAGACACCAGCAAAACCATCAGCATTCTCAATGAGATCATCAATAGAGATAGCACCTAATTGATCTTTATTTTCACCAAGCAATGATGAAGAAGGATACATGTTAGTCCCCATCCCTAGACGCCTTCCTGTTTCCTTTCCTATTGCAAGTTGATCACCTGAATGTTTTTTGTAGCATGAGTATATGATCACATTGTCTTACTTCTTTAACTCTAACGTCTATCATAAACTCATCGACCCGAAAAATAACACAAGGGCAAGTCACTAGTGGTAGAAACTATCACATACCAGTGATCATTTTGACACTGACACCAAGATCAAGAGCTCTTCTGATTGTTTCTGCACTATCATGGCGAGGAGGATCAAAAAGAGGGAGAAGGCCAGCAAACTCCCATGGTCCTCCTAGACTGTCCTTATTTCCTCCAGGTACTTCCTATATGAAGAAAAAGTTTGTTGCTAAAGGAAAAACAAAAGGATATACATAGTAATACACTTATGAGATGAAAAATTCATAGATGGAAACAAACCTGTCTAGCAACTCCAAGAGAACGAAGTCCGCGTTCTGCAAACTTGTCAATCATTGCGTGAACCCTCTGTCCAATTTCTGCCTTGTTATGTGCAAGATTCAGAATCTATACAGTATATGAGAAGAGTTAAATAATGATTACACAAATTGTTATTTTGGTTCATTGTATTGTTCTTGAAATGTGAGAATAGGTTATGTACTACCTGCTCTGGTGCACCTTTGCTAACCCTGTGCATATTACCAGCAGGATCAATGTATGTAAGTGCAGTTCTTTTATCAGTTGGATTGAATGGAAGGAAGTGAACTTCTTTTATTCCGGCTCGTGCCTTGAAAAACCAAAGGACTATTAGTAGACTTTAGAACAGCAACCTCGGTTCAAAATAAAACCAATACAAAAAATGCAAACAAAGAACACATAAGATTTGATCACAGAGTTCGACCAATTGTGTTTACATCTCCAACTTCAAAGCAAATGTAATACCTTCCCTTTATTCAAGATTAGGATAGATTACAATTTGTATTTAAATACTACAGCCCATTTACAAGATTACCCCTGAACCACTCGAGCAACTGTCCACTTATCAGTAAACTATGAGCCAAATCAACACAGACTTTCAACTACACTAGACGGTGGAAACTTGCTTTGAAGAATTCTACAATTAGAGTAGAGAAATTTTCTGTATGTCAATCTAGGATACTAATTAAGCTATCATCTACGAAAATGATAAAGACTTTGGAATTCACTGCAAAAGCAATAGCAAAAATATTGAGTATTGTCGATCATCATGTAACTTGTTAGGCTTCTTTGAATTTGTACCTCCTTTGGGTCTGCCAACATTGAAACGATTGCACAATCGATTGCATCCTGGTTCTCCAGTCTTGATGCTCTTGCAGCCATAAGTACAACCATATCCTTGTCAACACCTTTGGCAAAAACCTGCCAGATATTAATGATTGTTTCAGTTGCTTGTCAATTATTGTCATTGCTATTTATTTATCATTTTCCCTAATATGTCATAATTCGTTAAACCGAAACATTTATTTAAGAACTTAACTACTCTTGTTTCAATGAAGAATAGAATATGTTTGTTCTTGAAGGAATCTCCCATGTCGTGTACAAAATACCTTTGTACATTTCATCAAGTGTATACTTTTTACATGCATGATATTTATGTCTAAGTACTTGTGATGTTCAATTTTATCTTAGGAAGAATAAAATTAAAACCTCAATCATATCCTTGTCCACTGTAAGCTTGTTAAGAGTTAATGTTCCTGTTTTGTCACTACATAACACATCCATTCCAGCCATTTCTTCAATAGCTGTCATTCTCTTTGTTATGGCACCCTGCAACAAAATATATGATCAAAACCTGATGAAAATGATATATTCTTATATATTTAGAAAGCTTTAATTGTAGCATTCAAACCTGCTGAGACAACTTATGTGAACCAATAGCCATTGTAACTGAAAGAACAGTTGGCATTGCAATAGGGATTCCACCAATTAGTAGTACTAGGAGGTTATCAATACCATTTCTGTATCCCTTTCCATGCAATCCATATATCACAATGATTTCAATAATCATTCCAATAGCAATTGAACAGATGCAGAAATTTCCAATAGAAGTTAGAACCTGTAATAATTATGTCATGTCATAAGCATTATTATCCTGACAATAGTTCATAAAGAAATGGTTTTACATGAGACAGAAAAACATTCATTCACACAACATTAAGGAACCATGTATGGAACAACCATTGGTCAGACTTTACTTATCTTCCGGCCAAACTCTGGACTATTAGGGTCCATTTTCCCTGGGAACCAGAGGATTAATACAAAAAAATACAACATTAAGGAGGTAAAAATATCATGTATATGAACCTTTTGGAAATGTCCGACATGTGTTGTGTTTTCCACAAGATGAGCTGCCTTTCCGAAAAATGTGTGAACTCCGGTTGCAATGACTACACCCTCAATCTCTCCTTGTTTGCAAGTTGAACCAGAATATACTCCTTCTCCAGGATGTTTTGTTACAGGAAGTGATTCACCAGTAAGAGCAGACTAAAAGTAAACAAAAACATATTTGTGAATGCAAAAGTATTATTTGTTGTGAACCTTTCTCATATGATTTCAGAATATACTTTAATGAATTTTTACCTGATCAATCTTCAAAGGATCTCCTTCAAGGAGACGCGCGTCGGCAGGAATAATGTCACCCAGCTTGATGCTAACTATGTCTCCGGGAACCAACACTGAAGCATCTTCTTCACTCCATTTTCCGTCACGAAGTACCTATACAAAAAATATAATTAGAAGTCAAAGGTTGAAGGAGAATATATTAACATAACAACTAATGTACTTAACATTTGTCTATTGAAAAAAAGAGTCAAAGGAACTATGAACAAGATAAAATATAAAAAGCATTGAAAGGGAAATTTGAAAAGGAAACCAGAAACATGTAATAAAAATAATAATGTAGCAAGCTAATGTTAAATGATCAGTGAAAAGAAGAAGAAGAAGAAGAAGAACCTTTGCTTTGGGGGCCAACCTTGCCATAAGGGCAGCAGCTGCATTACCAGCATTATTTTCCTCTATGAAACTTATGGTAGAGTTTATAATTAGCAAAATAATGATGCCAGCAAAATCTTGATAATCTCCACCTTTGTCCTGCAGAATCAAGGAGTTATTATTTTATTATATTAAGCTAACTGCATGATGGATACGAATCTGTGACCAAAACCATTTCTCAGAAAGGAAAATTTAACTGATTGATGTTGAAACATTACTTTCAACCTTAAATCAACATAGGACAATAATTAGAACTGTTAGCAGCAAAATATAATTCTTGTATGTGTTTTGTAAAATGAATAATATGTATTATTAAAGTGGTACTAATGTTTATTTTACGATCGTCCCCAAGAGAATTTGAATTATGTCTCGTGATGTTACAAGATTAAACTCTTACTTCATGGTTTTGTAACGTACAAGTTAAATTAACAAAAGGTTTATTAGAATTTAGTTTCATATTTGTTTAGAGTGCCACATTGAATAAGAGATGTTTCATATTTGTTTAGAGTGTCACATTGAATAAAAGATGGTCTAAAAATGTGTTTTTAATTGTTGAGAAGTTTTCATCTTACAAGTAATGAGTTAGGTAAAACCTAAATTTTAAGATGACGTTAGAACTGATCACGCTCCAGTGTCTAGTATTAGGTTAAGATCAAATTTTAAAAATATTTACTAAATATAATTTTTTTAATTTTGTACAGTAATTTACCATGGAAATTTTTTATTTTTTATTTAAAAAAGAAGATATTTATTTACTTACTCCTCCATGTGCCATAGCAATGGCCATGATTGCAGCAGCTTCCATAACCCATGACAAAGGATTCCACATAAATCCTAAAAACTTTAGTATTTTACTTTCCTGTACAAAGAAATTAAAATTACATAAACTATCAATTAAAAACCTAAGCAACAGCTTGGTAACAAACTATAAGCAATTAATTAAGTTAGGCTTTTAACCTTCTTTTCTTCAAGTTTATTGTATCCAAACAATTCAAGCCTCTCTTGTACTTGCTCAGAGGTTAAACCTTCTCTTGTACATTTGAGATTATCAAAAACCTCCTCAAGAGGAATGTTCTCCTACAAATACCACAAATTCCAAGTTCATTTATTAAATTGTTTACTTTCAAAGATAGCAATAAGAAATTCAATTTTTTTTATAGCAAAAGCAAATTAGTTTCTAGATAATTTCTCAACTAATTAATCAACAACATCATAATATTCCTTTTGGAGTATATGTTTTCATTTCCAAATGATGGAGGAGTAAATTAATGCCATATAAATTAATAAAACTTAGGATATTTGGTACAATTGAGCATGCATTGAATATATTCTTGTATTATTTATTTTAATACCAGATCAACAGCTTCCTTTGTAACAGCTTCAAGTGACATGGTCCCTTCAACCATTTTCTTTCTTTTCCTCTTTTCTTAAGCTACTTTATTCCACTTTTGAGCTCTGAATCAAAATTAGAACCTTTAAATGTAATATAAATGAAATTAATTAACTATAATTAAAGATAACAAAATATAAAATGTACCACAAAATTTGAAACCAAGATATACATTTTACAATAGTGAATTTTAAACAATTAGATTTATTATGTAGTATATCTATAAGATTTTGGTTCAATACATATTACTATCACATTAAAATTGTGAAGATTATTATTACACCAAATTTACCTTAGAAAGAGGTTTGACCGTCTCTCACTCTATCAAACTCAATTTGTACCTACTCAGCTTAGAATCATATGATAATATTAAAATTCAGGAGATGGAATTTTAAGAATGTCACAAATATTTATAGTAGTAACAAGAGAACATATTAATGTACTTTGTTCTAAGAATGACAAAAACTATAGTGATACCAAAAATTCATGTTAGACTCCGCCGGCCAGCTTCTGCAAATGGCATGTAGTAAACATAGTTCAAGATTTTTTATGCAAATATTTTTTATTCAAATATAAGCTATTTTTGCCGCCATGTATATATATTTAATTTACCTATGCATCCAAAGTTCCTTAGCATGCTGATAAATTAAATTAATAATTAATCGACCGTACTTGCTCACTATGGTATACGTACTTTGTGAGGGTGACAAATATTCCAATGAGTATATAATACTACAATTTAAGTACCCTTTGATTCAGTCACTATAATCCAATTTCTAAGTTTGTACTTTATTATTTTGCTTACATAATCTGATTAGCTATAGTGTTACCCTCGATACACGATATTAGTTTCAATTCTTGGCATGTGTCAATATTTGATTTCTTTACGGCACAAAATTATTTAGTATTAATAAACAATTAACTAGAATATAACGCGCCCTGACCGGATACTTATGGTGTATAAATATATCAATCTAATCTTAATAAAATTTGTAAGTTTCCTTTCTATTTATAGAGTAAAAATGTCTTTTATCTTCATTTTTCAATATTCGTAAGTTTCTTAGTTTATAAGAATAGTAGTTGTATAACAAAAGAATAAATGAAATAGAAATAATTGAAAAGTTCGTAATAAAATGAGTGATTTTTACTCTAAAATATATGATTAAAAAATACGAATAATTGTTTGTATACACAATTAAAAATATTAAAATAAGATATGAGTGTTTTCACTCTAATAATATTATTAAAAATATGATTGATTGTTTGTATAAATTTTGATTTGTTTTAAACATTCAATCAATATAGAATATTTTTTTTCTATAAAAAATAGGATATATATTTTGCAAGCATTGATTTGAGATATATTTGTAAGTATTAGTTTTTATATAATCATTATTTTTATTTTTGTTTACTTTTTATCTTTAGTACTATTATTTTTTTATTTTATTTTATTTTTTGACTAATTAAATAAACTACTATTTCTTATATTTTATGTTTCATGTCTCATTTTCACTTAAACTTCTGATAACTAATTCTTAATTAGAGGTGTTATGCCACATGTTTTTTTCAAAAATATTTTGATTTAACTATCCTTTTTGAAGAGTGTATATAATGAACAAACTCAAAGTACTATTTTTTAATACAAAAACATAAAATAATATTGGAAATGATAAGGCATTACTACTTGATTTTGATTATTTTTACCGTTAATTGAAACTATGATCTGATTTTGATTAAATATTTTCTTTTGTATTAGAAGAATAAAATATGTATCTTAGCACTTATAAGAAAAAAATAAACACAAATTGTATATTATTTTGAAAATATTTAATGTATAATTTAACACTTTTATTTTTTTTAAAATATCATTTGCTGTTTTATTTTTTTGCAAAGGCTTGTTAATTTAAATGACTATGTTTCAATATTTATTTATTTATTTTAATTTAAACTTCATTGAATTGTTTGTGTATAAGTTTAATTATTGATTTTTAATATGTGATGGTTAAGTTTTTATATATTTTGTGGTAATTTATGGTTGCTACATTTTAATAATTAAAATATTGTGATTTATTTATATGCAATGAATTAAAAAAGTAAATGACAATTATATCAAGTTTGTAATGAGAGTTATATTTTTATTGTTGGTTTTTTAATTATAAAGATATAGACAAAAATTTGTAGAATGGAAAATAAAAAATAAATAAATTCTAGATATGTCACATCATACTATTGAATGATGTGGCAAAATTAGTTTTTCATGATATACAAAAATGTGATGTATCAACGTAATATTTTGTAGGTTTGTTTTAATATATTAAAAGATGGTCAATGTAATATTAAATTTTCTCTCTAAAAAAGCTTGACAACAACAATGAGTAATGACCAAGTCAAAAAATATGTGATACAACAGTACATAATTTGTTGTTTGTTTACAAAAGAAATTTTGAAAGTGTATTGTGGACTTTGCAAAGTAAAAAAATAAAATAAACCAAAAAAGAAATGCAATGGCATCGAATGATTAGTAATTTGGATACTTTTATTTTATTTTTGTATCAATGTGAATGGATACTTGTAAAATGTTACTTGGTTGGTTTGTCTAAAATAAAGTTGTTATTTTATTTTGTTCTTTTCATTACTCCCTTCATCAATCTCACCCATTATTTTCATATTAAATAAGAGTGATGCTTTTGAATTCCTTGCCTATGCAAAATGCCAAGCTCAATTCAGTAATATATGGAATCAAAATGCACAAGGAAGGCATGCTTTTTATAGGACTTCATTGAATAAATCACAAATTAAAAAGTTAGTAGTAATATTTATTTTGTTAATTTATTCTGTTTTTTTCAACCTTAATCTTTAGGTGAGAGGATTGCTTTATCTTCTCATCATAGTATTTATTTATTGTTATTATTTGTTAGTTACAAAAAAATATTTATAATAATTAAAGATATTTTGGTAAAGAAATAATTAATAAAGTTAAAAAATTGAAAGGAAACCTATAAAAAAAATTAAAGGCCAGGTCATATATTTAAAATATATTTAAAGAGAGATAGTAAAAACTTCTCAATAAATGAAAGGCCTTCTAAAAAAACATAATTATTTCATGATTTTTTAGAGAAATTATTTCATGATTTTTAAATACTCCCTTTTCCAGTAATACTTGTCGAGAAATTCAGCCAAACATGTTCTTCGTCTAATTAATTAAAAATGAGAGAATTTCAGAAGTCTTCTAACATTAGGCAAATTTATAGCCTTGTATGACTTCATTTGGTACCAAGCCCCCGCTTCACGTAAAGAATATTCATTTTATAATTGGATGTTATGAAATAAATTAAAATATTACTATTTTGATGAGATAAATACTGAAACGGGTATGTAGCAATGACAATTCCAAGATGTTCCGTTTACATTGTGTTCATTCAAATTTCAAACTAGTGTTAAGCATAAAAATTAAAAATGAACAAGATTATATATATGTGGTTTTTATAGTTGGTGCTTAATCCTATGTAACGAAATGATACAATCAATGTAACACTTCCCACGCAATAATGCAACCATTTCCTGTCCTGCCAACGACTTCATCAATTTTATGTTGTATGCAACAAACATGCAAAAATGGACAACCCTAACAAAAATCATTGCCATCCCTAACCCACCCAAAACGACAAAAGACCACAAAAAAACATAAACTTCGTCTAAACAACAAAAAAATGGTTTTGCTCTAGTATTAATAATAATCACGTTCTATGAAAAACATGAACTTTCGCTTATCACTTATTTTGCCACTACAAGTAACCTGTCTTTGTTGATAACTACTTTCATCATTGCTTTAAAATTTATTCATTCAAAAGTTATTACCTATATTAAATAACAATTTGCTAAATAGTTAATTGTGTTTTATTAATTAACATAAGGTCTAAACATGAAGTAATAGCAAGTAGTATAAGAGTATTCTTAGCAATATCTAATTGTACCGACCGATTTTCTCTCGCAAACATATTTAGCACAGGTCTCATTTGCTAATTTTATTTGAAAAATCAGTTCAAACTAATCACAAATATAAGGGTGGTTATAGATTGGGTTAACCCGTCGTAATCAAATCGTTCATAATAGGGTCGGGTTGTACATTAAAGATTCCATATTTTCCCCCATGACCCGACCCGAGTGCACCCAATTTAGATTGCTTTTTCTAAGAGAATCAATGACAATGTAACTTCCAAAAGAAGAATCAAAACAAAATAACCTAGCAATGATTGCCACGAGAATCCAAATGTCTAATGATCTCATCCAGCGTAATTCTTGGCATATTTCTCATATAAAATACCATTATTAATTAAAAAAAATAAATTGTCCTCAACAACTAGGCCAAAATGATCCTCATGGAAAATCTTCCCTTAAAATCCACAGCTGTCAAGTTTCCCATTCCTAATCCAAAATTTTTCCCTTAAAACAGCTGGACCATAGATTTGATGTGTGTGTATATCTATATACACACAATATTGTGATATATTAGTTGGCAGAGGCTGTTTTCTCACTTCCACAGTCTTTCCTGTTGCATACATTTCGAAACGGATAGTTCAGGTTACCGCATTTTTTACAAGTCCAGCTACCTTCAGGAATACTTGTATTTGCTTGGCTTTGGCCCTTCATCGAATCATGATAAAACAAAATTCAGTATATAAGCTTTTAAAGTGAACACAAGGAAACAAACTAATGACCCATAGATCGCAATTAGTGTGCATAGTTTTCAATTTGAAAGAATCAAATTAAAATACAGACTAAAGTTCACTCTTAATAAATATAATGAAGGTTATATACAGACTAAAGTTCACTCTTGATAAATAATGAATGACCACCTCTTGCATTTATAATATTGGTTCATATATTTTAAGATGATCATCAGAGAATTGAAGCTCTTACAAGTGAAAACACTTACAGGTCTGGCAGCTCCACAGTGTTTCATGTTGCAGTTGGTTCTAAAGGCAAAGTTGACGTTGTCACATTTCGGACAAATCCAGTCCCCTTCGGATAAACCATCTGGCCCTGCATAGACAATTCAAAAAAGGAGGATGATGTTTTTTTTCCTTTTTCAGCTTTCTATTGTCGGTCAACCAAGGAAGATATTTAAGTCATGTTATTACTACAAAGAGTACCATCAAGAAGTAAAAGATCATCTAAATACCTCCACGACGTTTCCGAGATGCATAATTATCTGTTATTAGCCCTGCATCCCACGGAGGAGGAACTTGAAAGCCATAGCCGTAGGGATTGATTTTAGGCCTTGGACTATAAGCAATACCTGATTCAGAAATAACTTGGTTATAGATGCACAAAATAGTCCCCTTATTTTCACTTTATTCACAGACTTGTATAGGAAATAGTTAAAACTTTTAATTACACAAATGCCACCTTTTATAATATGGCATTTTCTAATCTGTCAAAAAAATAATATGGGCATTTTGTAATTAAAAGTGAAATCATAAAATGTATTCTCAAATCAAATTGGTCCTAAACAACTTTGATTTGCTTTATTATTATTTTTTCTTCTCATTCTGTTTTCTCTCATGGTTTGGGAAAATAAATGCTACTACCAATTAGCAAACTCACATCAAATTAGTGTTATGGCTTCTTATTCCATTCTAGGATTAGATAATATGAACTACATTTGGACCAAACAATACCACACTTCAATATTGCTACAACAACTTTTCTATCTATATTTGGAATCTCCTGCTCCATAGGTTTCTTGGAAACAATGAATTCCTACTTGAACTTATCTAGTATGTATGCATGAGTAACTTTAACAACATCAAATCAAAGAAAGAATGTAAAAAAACAAAACTTGTAAAGAAATTACAAAAACAGTAACCGACAGAGTACCTCCAAAACTTCCAGGTGGGAATGACGGTACTGGACTATAAGATACACGAGGCCTGGGATAAAGACCATAATCATACTGTAGACCAGAATGTGGTATCGGTGAACCAAAACTGCTTGGCATACCATACATTGGTGGAGGAGCCGCAACACCTCCATAGTAGAAGTGAGGATGATCATTTCTATATGGACTCGTAACTTGGACGGCCTGTAGAAACCAAGCAGTTAAACATTCACCATAAAGTGATCTAGTATGAAAAAAAATTACAAAATTTGCCCGTTTTGTTACATTGAATTCATCTTTAACCACACAGCAGCTGTGTAATTCACAACATAAATAAAAACTCCCTACAGTAAGGAATAGGGATAAGTCATGCTTTCAGCATGAATTAATCAAAATTCTTTCCTAATGATTTGTCATAAAGTTTTCTTTGGTCCTCATCAAACTCTTAAAATTAGAGAATCTTCTATTTGAGTAACCTTTCTCACTAGTGTCTACATCGGTCTTCTCCTAAGACGCACTAATATGGGTAAGGGTATCGCTGGTTTGTTCCACTTAACATCACAGAAGGAAGTAAAAATGGCCCATATTTATCTAGTCTTTATCCACCAACTATGTTACAAAATTGTTGACATTTCATGTTGCAAGAAAAAGAAACATATGTTTAATTGTGATTTTAAGCCAACAAGAAGTCAACAAACAAGTCAAAAATAAGAAACAAATATATGTAATATGTTTTACACTTTTGCCTTTACAAAAAACACTTCACCCTTTTGCTTCTCTAGGAAAAGCTAAATCAAGCAGGCACTTACTGGAGTTACAGATGTTCGTGGAGCACCACAATGTCCCCGATTGCAAACAGTTCTAAAAGAAAAATTCAAGTTCCCACAACTAGGGCAAGTCCAGTCTCCGTCTTTACGTGAAACTGATCACATGAGAAACAAATATCCTCTTAACATTGTAATTTTAAAAATCAAACAACCACACTAAACATTAAATCCATGTGAAAAAAGCTAAATGTTTTCTACATAGAAACCCCTTTACTGCAAAAGTTTTCAAAATCTTCGACAACCTCGTCTGCCAAGAAAATCTCCTTTTGCATTACTTACCATTCTTATTTTCAACAGACATAGCTGACAAATGTGAAACAACTCACATAGTACACAAAATTAAAGGCTAATTCATCCTTAAATAATTTAACAATCTCATAACGCAATATTACAATTTCAAAGGTATCTGAAATAGCATCGCAGCCACAATTATATTTATTCTTAATTTTAAGGATTGTAATTAAATTCAATCACGATCAGTTTAAAACAGTGACTAAAACTTGAAATCATAAGATTAACACTACTTAGATAGATCAAAATCTGAAGTATTGCTGCAGAAATCAGTAAGCATCAAAAACAGCAAAAGAAATTTTACCATCATTACGAGACCTTTTTGATCCAAATGAAGCTTGATTACCGTCCTGAAAAGGAATTAAGAAACAGCAAGAAAGAATAATAAGAGAAAGAATCAAACTATGATTGAATTCAGCAAATGATAAATAAATGAGTGGAAGAGATTACTGTGGAAAAATTGCATGGAAAGGGAAGTAAACTGACCTTGGAAGAAGCCATTAGAAGGGTTCACGAAGAGAGAGAGTGAAGTAGTGAGTAGAGAGAGAGAGAGACAGCTAGAGGACGCGGTGTTCATAGTTATTTGATTTACTAGTACTACTCAGACCGGGTTGATTGGAACGGACCGGAGTTGATTAAACCGGTTGGTTCATTCCAATTCCTCACGGACTCTTGGGTGGGTTTTATAGGAAATAATAATAATGGGCTTAAAACTATGCTCTGCCCATAACAAATTGGACTATTCACGATTATAGTAAAAGGATTACTTTAAAGAAAGAAAAAATATTACTTTTTTTTTTTAACTTTCCAATATCCTTCGAATCCATCAAATATATATGTTGAGGAAAAACACATTTGAATTGGTTAATTTAAAAATGTATGTTTGGGGTTTTGAGAAAGTAGAAAAAGAAGTTATTCTTGCATTATATATACAATTATTTATTTGAGATTATCGATAGAGAATTGACCCAAAAAACAATTATTTATGAGTTGTTTTTAACTTATTTTTATTTAATTTATTTGAGATAATTTATAAAAACAGATTGACTTTATGTTATTTTATTTTATAGAAATAAGTTGTATATATACACTTATATGATAATTGTTTGTGTTGTAAGTAGTGAATTAATTAAGATGTTTAATAATATAGCATAAATTAGTGTATTAATAGTCTTATCCATGTCCAATTTTGGTAATTACAACAACAATTATTCAACTAAATAGGATCTACTACATGAATAACCAATGTTCTATTATTTACAATTGAGTTATTATTTATTGGATGAAGGATTTGTTCATTGTTTAAAAAAGAAAAGTACGAGTTCACTTTTTTTTTAGAGAAGGATTAGTTCACATTTTATACAATCTAATTTGAAGCTTCAAATTAATATATGAAGATAAGTTAATAAAAAGCCAAAAATTTGATATCTCTATTCCCGCTTATTAACGTTGGCTATTGAAATAATAACAATACCGGGATTGTTAATAGTTGAAATTATATAAGTATTTAATAAATAAATAATTATATCTAGTAATAATCAACCAAACAAGACGTTAGGTAAGGGCAAATTAATATTATTGATTGATAAAAATTAAATTATGAAAAATTTACAAAAGTAAGAGAAAAACAAATGAACTAGTAGAATGATTGCTTGCTTGCTGCGGTATCATTCAACCAAAGTTGATCATTTAATATCGTCATTGACTCGGCTCATTTTCCTGTTCGGCTCCAAACCCAACCGCAATGAAGAACACGGCTCCAGCGCACGCCGCTTACCTGTCACTAGCATCGGCTCCAAAACATGAGAAGAAGAGCCAATCAAATGCGGAAAATTCACCTTAGCCTTTGAGCCGCGCATCTTAAAAGCAGCACGGTCAAAAGCCAAAGCCGCATCCTCAGCCGAGTCATAAGTCCCAAGCCACACCCTTGCGCCGTTTTTATTCGAATCTCTAATTTCAGCTGCAAACTTTCCCCACGGCCTACGCCTCACTCCCTTGTATCTCTGCCAACAAGGAGGCGCGTTAGTCTCACGCGCCTTCGAAGTAGAATTTTCAGCTTTACATTGAAGAGTCGTTGTTGTTGACGTTGACTCACTACTGCCGCTGTCGGTGGGGGAAGACGGATCGATGCCGTAAGATGCGGCGAAGAGAGCGTTGAAGTCATCATCATGGTCATCGATGAGGTAGCGTTGAATCGATTCAAGAAGAGCGATATCTGATTCAAGATTTGTAGCTTCGAGATTCATCATTTGGTATGTTGATGTTATTAACGTTGTATACTGTGTGTGTCATGAAATTATGTGATGTGTGTATTTATATGTGTCATCTATATTATGTTGTTGTTGTTGTTGAAAATGTGAAAATTAAAGTGGTTGGCTTTTTGTGTCATTTTGGGACTTGTTTTTTTTTTTTTGTTCTCTTTCCTCGAAGCATCGTGAGTTTTCAAACGGGCTTTTCATGACATTATTAATCATCCTAAGTTTTCAATCACGTTTTAAATCTGTTTGTCAGATTCCATATTATATTACTCATGTTAAAGTAGAGGGGTATTATTCTATAGGGACATTATTGTTTATTAACATGTCTTCCATTGTAGTCCCTTTTTAGCGCGTCATATCTAATTTTTTCTCTTATCTCTTGTAAAATATTTGTGTTGTGGCACGGATCGCGTGTTGTTTATATTTTATTTGGGATTTGTTCAATTTTTTTTAAAATATTAGCATCTTAGAACATGAATGATCGGTAGATATCAAATATTCAAATATATTAATATGCTTCTAATATGAAATAAATCTTTCATTTCTCAAACGTTATTAGTGAAGCCAACATTTTAGTTTCATAGATTGATTGATCATGGCATATATAAAATATTTCCATATTAGTACATCTTCTCATCACTAACTAAAAAGATTAATTTGTATGTCAAAATAAGTAGGTTCACTCCTCAAAAGTCACTTTGAATAAACTATAAACATCATAAACTAAAATAATTGGAGACAAAATTATAAATTTGGACAAAAAGGATGAAAATGTGATGATGTGTCATTATTAAAAGAAAATAAAGTGAGAGTAAGTGGGGATAATGTTTGTTTTTTAGATAGATAGTAGATAGAAGTCTCAGAGCCATTTTTTTCACATCATTCACTTCACCGACAACATTCCAAGTAAGTCCACTCTCATCTTTGTTCAAAATAAACCCAAACCAAGCTTGAGCATCTAGAATTCATTATCTTGGATAAACATGTAGAGTCATAAAACAACACATATCCATCTATAGAGTCATAAAATCCAAGTTCCATTACCAACTGCTCTATCCTCGCTTTTGAAAACCAAAACTCTAATAAAAGAAAACCTATATCATTATATATAACACTGTGCTCCACATGAAAAGTGTTAGAATCAAGTTGGTTCTAAGTACTTAGAATTTTGATGTTTACAAAAGCACTCCATGTAACCTTAATTTTGTACTTAGAATTACTATATTAAATGCCACCAGAAGATGAAGTTATCAGAGGCAGAAGCTGAAGTCACCAGAGGTAGGGGATGAGTAATCAAAAGGTAAAATTAGACCAGAGGATACACCTCCAGAAGTCACCAGATAATGCATCCAGAAGGTACCAGAGGATGCATCATGAAAGCACCAGAGGATACTCCAGGATGTCAAAATACCATCAGAGGATATCTTTCCTGACCCAGATCAGAAGGAAGCAGAGTCCAGAAGGAGACCTGGACCAGACCAGAAGGAAGCCTGCCAGAGGGAGACTTGTTCCAAACCAGAAGGATTCATAAGTCAGACTTGGTCCAAAAGTTATTCTGACCAAAAGATAGCTTGGCAGTGAAATGATAAACAGTCCAGACTTGATCCAGACTTAATCAAAGGATAAATTAATGGGTCTAGAACAAGAGATTTAATCTAGATTTGACCCAGACCAGAAGATAGCATGGTTTAGAGTATGAAACTCAGTCAAGATCAGAAGAAATGATGTCCAGATTTAATCCAGACCTGATCCAGATCAAGAGGTAAATGTCCAGAATTAAATATCCTTTGTCCAGATTTAATTTCAGTTCAATCCAGACCCAGTTCAGAATTGGTCCAGATTAGAGGGAAAAGGTTCAGATCAATGGTCAAGATTTAAGTATATGGCCCAGTGTTGGCTGAGATCAGAAGATCAGACCAAGGCCCAATGTTGGCCGAGATCATAGGATCAGAACGTGTGGTCCAGCATTGGCCGAGATCAGAGGATCACAGCAGATCAGATTGCAAGTCTAGAGTGGTCGAGATCAGAAGATCAGAAAGTGTGGCCCAGGGTTGGCCGAAATCAGAGGATCACATCAGATCACTTAATATGGTCTAGATGTGGACTAGCACATGATAAGTGCCAAATTTATCTAATTTTCCATGATCTTTTGGGCACTTATACGTTTGAAATGTTTAAGATATATGTTAAATTATCCCTCAATAGGTTATTTTAGCAAGTAGTTAGTTTCTATATAAATATTATGGCAAATATGTTAATTATAAGTGTTAATTACTTTGTGTTTAATTGTAGGAGAAATATCAAAGTGGTCCAAGCAAAGGAAAAGCAAAAAGTCAAAGTTGAAGAACTTGGCTTAAGCCAAAACAGGTTGGCTTAAGCCAGAAGAATGCTGAAAGCAAAACCAGAAGGACTGTTTAAGCGAAAATGAGGCAGAGACGGATTTTGAGGAACTCAGTTGGCTTAAGCCATATATTTTCTAGCTTAAGCGGGCAACCTTTCCTAAGCATGAAGAAACCTGTTGGCTTAAGCCAGATTGGCCTGGCTTAAGCGAGACCATCAACTCATTTCCTTTAAAAATGCAGACAGACTTCAAAAAAAAGGCGGTTACGAAGTTTAAAAAGAGAAATCAAGAGAGAAGATAGGGAAAAGAACTGGTTGCTTGATTGGGGTTCAACCGAAGAGCTGGAGTTGTTCCCAAGACATCACAGAACCGTCCTTTCTTCTTAGATCTTCGCTTTGAGCTTGAAAGCATCCATGGCTATGGATTGCTAATTTTCTTTTGTTGGGATTGGATGTAACTCTTTAACTCGAATGTATCTAATTTGATTTCTATATACAGATATCTATTTCTATGCTATGATTTCAATGATTTAATCTTATTCTTCATACATGTTTTAGCTTGATCACCTAAGGCATGAATTTAGATTTGATATGTGAGTGAGAACTACATGTTTAAGTCGGACTTAGATTATCTCATCTAACAAGCTTGATTGCTAGAAATAGAATTAAGTCTATTTGTCAATTTACATCTGAACTCGTTACGGTTATCCTTTTTAATTATGTGAGAGATCGGTAATTAGATTAGGGAATTGTTAATCTTCTTATGTAAGAGATTAATGAGATAGATAAGAACTGATGTGATGAAATTAAGCATAGAACATGATTTGTATGTTGAATCAATAGGATACTGAAGAGTTAATAGATGAATCCAATCCCAACAGTTTTCTCATAGTGTTTTTAAATCCTTTTTTATTATTGCTTATTTTACATTTCAAATTGGTTACCAAAACAATCATCCAAATACTTGAAAACTTATTGCTCGAGTGATTCATTAAAGAACGGCATTGTATTTCCAATTCCCTGTGGATACGATACAACCCTTTTGCTATACTATAATTGAATCCTAAGGGATTTGAAAGTAGATTGGTAAAAAACTTTCATCAGCGCAGAAGATCAAACGATCCAGAATTAATCATGATGATAATCGGTGGAGATTTAATTAAATTTGATCAAAGTATTAAAAGGATTTGTTATAAAAATAAATTGAAGTCTTGTGGGAATTCAGAAGCTATTGGCGGGAAGAAAGATTTGTTCCAGAATTAATTAAAGACAGGATTGGCCCAAGTTATTTATGAAAGCAAATTTGGAGCTAAAAAGATATGTTTTTTATTTATATGAAACCCGATTGGTCAAAGTATTTTTGCAAGATAATCCAGCAAGATACAGCTCGAAATTAAGCTTGGAAGAGACCCGAATTCTCATCTATAAAAGGAGGTTAAAGACTGGAGACTTAACATCGAAAATCACAAAAGAGTCATACACTTCCAAAAGCAAACACTCGAGTTTTCAGTGAGGTTAATTGTGAGTTTCAGCTTTCCAGAAGCAAGCACTCGTGTTTTTCTTTCCCTTGTGTTAGATCTAAGTTGTTGAAGTAGAGTCTACAATCTGAGGGAGTCAAAAGGGGTAGCAGATTACTTAGCAATTAGATTCAAGGTGTAACACCCCGAGTTTTAAACAACGCGAGTGTATTTTTTTTTTCAATCAAAATCAATAAGAGAATTTTCAAATTAATTCAAAAGAATTAAAAGAAAATAAAATTAAATTATTTCATAAAATAATACGTCGTAATTCAAATGACGAACGTAATTAAATAATTACATCATAACTTTAATCGAGTAAATTAGTTTTGGGAAATTGATCTGCAAAATATACTAAAATAAAGATACACCAAAAATTGTATCTTGGACCCACCAAAATATTATCAGAGTGCAGAAAAATTATACAATGATCCCAAAATAAATAATTACAGCCCTCAACACTAGGCTCTATACAAAAGTCTAGTTTGATCATGCACTAAAGCTACAGTAGCACGGTTTCCACCGCATCCTCTGCAAGTCTCGTCTTCACCCAGCTGTCTGTAAGACCCTTAAATTTAAAATGAAATTATGGATTTAATATTAAGTGTATTTTGGGAATATTTGTAAAATATTTGGTATATGTATATTTTTACATATATATATATATAAATATTTATTTTGGAGGTTGAATTAAAATTATTGGATGAAGGATAAATTAATTTAATTACGAGTAATTAAATATCGGACAGTAATTTAGAAGTTATCTGTTAATTACGACGAGAGTGGTTAAGTACTTGAAGGTCAAGCAATATTATAATACTATTGTTGGGTGAGGTGGCATATGTGTAAGACCCTTAAATTTAAAATTAAACTCAGATTTGATTTTAAGGGTATTTTGGGAACATCGGTGTAATATTCAATATATGTATATTTTGTGTAAATATATATATATATAATTAATTGTTTTGGAGGTGGAATTAAAATTATTGGATAATGGATGGATTAATTTAATTTTGAGTAATTAAATTATCGGACCGTTAATTAAGATATTCTCTGCTAATTTCGACGGAAACGGGTTAAGTGCTGGAGGATCAAAAGATATTTTGATATAAGAATTGGTGAGGTGGCGTAGATATTTGTGAAAAAGGAAACAATTCCTCTCTCCTCTGCTGTGTCAGTTGCTTTATGTGGATATTTAAGTAAGAAGCTTTTCCTTCTTTCCTCTACGCGCCAGTTCTGCTTTATCTTCTTCTTCTTCTTCTTCTAATTTTCTGAGTGTTGGTGAAGAAAAATAGTTTACTTAAAAGTCATCGTTCTGGAAAATCTGAGTGTCGAATCAGAAAGTTTCGAGTACGAAAGTCATTCTTATGATCGTTACGGAGCTAAAGAACTAATTTTCGTAGCGGCGAACGCGAACGGGAGTATCGTCGGCTTTTGTCGCAGAAGCGTACGAGCTAAGGGAACGTAACTAAGGTAAGGGCACCTTCCAACTTTCTAGATTTGCATTTAGGGCTGTAAATGCATGTGTGATGAATGATATTTGGTTTATGATTGTGAAAAACATTGTATTATGTTTTGAAAATCATTCTGTGAGCGTGGAATGATGATTATGGTTCTGATTTTGTTTTGTTAAAAATCAGTGAGGTTATTCTGGTTTGAGTAAATCTGTGTTTTGCTGTATTTTGTTAAACAATCTGGTGTTGATGGTTGTTTCAAATGAAAAGGGATTTAAAATGGTGGAAGTATTTTTATGAAAAATCTGTTGTTGGTATTTGATGAAAAATGTTCTGAGTTGAGGTTTTAAAAGAGGGGAATTAGGATTCTGGTGTTGGGTTGGATTTTCAAAAGAAAAGGTTTTGAAAATGTGTTGAAGTTTCAGGAAAATTCACTGATTTTGAAGGTGTATTCGAATACGGCATTGAGTGTATTCAAATACAACCTGCAAAGCTTCTGTTTTCCCTAAGTTTTTGAACTTGTATTCGACTACGAGCCCCTGTAGTCGAATATAGATTTTCCAATTTTGCTACTGACTTAGCATATGTATTCGACTACGACCCTCTGTAGCCGAATACAGATTTGCAATTTTTGCTTCTGTTTTAACCATTGTATTCGACTACAACCCTAACTTTTGCCACTGACTTCGCATCTGTATTCGACTACGAAGGCCTCGTATTCGAATACAGAATGCTGATTTTTCACTATTTTAGCTTCTGTATTCGAATACAAGGTAGCTGTAGTCGAATACAGATTCGTGTTTTTCAGAAATTCAAGTTTTTAACATTGTTTTATAAACCTTAAGTGTTGGGGTACCTTAGGAAGGTTTGTGGTGATTAAAAATGGAAATTTGGTGATAGTTTGAAGTGGTGATGATGAAGTTTTTTTAGAATTTACTGAAGTTGTAGAAATTCTGATTTTTGTACTGTGACAGCCCCTGTATTCGAATACAATGAAGCTGTATTCGAATACAAATTCGTATTTTTGCCAGAAACCTCAGTTTTAATCACAGTTTTGAATCTTAACAGTTGGGGAAAAACCTTTGTTAATAAAGAGTGGAACTTTGAGGTAATGCAAAGTGTAATGCTTGCTTGAATGGTTAATCTTTGAATGTGTTGAGATGTTTTGACAAATGAGGAAAATGCATGAATTTTACTAAGGTTGCATACTGTTTTCAATGAAGTGAAACAATGCATATTCATGCATGGCATAGTCAGGTGGTACCCACGATGGGCCACAGAGTAATGCGCATCCACGTGCTGATCTGTAGTGATTACACGAGTGCTGATCTGTAGTGATTGCACTAGGTACTAATTTGTGATTGTACCTTGGTATATAAGTGTTGGTCAGATAAACGACTGCACTGGTACTGGACAGTAGTGTCTGTACCCTGAAATGCGCAACCACGTGCTGATCTGTAGTGATTGCACGAGTGCTGATCTGTAGTGATTGCACTAGGTACTGATCTGTAGTGATTGTACCTTGGTTTATGTCAAACGTGCTGATCTGTAGTGATTGCACGAGTGCTGATCTGTAGTGATTGCACTAGGTACTGATCTGTAGTGATTGTACCTTGGTTTATGTCAAACGTGCTGGTCTGTAGTGACTGCACGAGTGCTGGTCTGTATGCGACTGCACTGGTGCTGATCTGTATGCGATTGCACCTTGGTCATGAGGGCCGTTAAATTGTGCTGGTCTGTAAGTGACTGCACCTTGGTGATTCCAAGAATTTATGAACATGAGCATATACATATTGCATCGGAGTGTTTGACCGGAGGGTCACGTTTGATTTTATGTTGATGGTGGAAAATTGTTGTGTGAGTAAGTATTTTTTTGAAAATCTGTAATTTCGGATGAATTGATGTTTGTGCTTACATCATGATTTTTATACTTACTTGGTTGCTGTTTTGTAAAGTACAAATGACATGGATTTCAAAATTTAGCATCCTTATTTATCATCATGTACTATGAATATGTTTGATATTCTTGATATAACTGCTATGTGGTAATTGTTATTTTCGGTCGGTGACCCTTTACAATTATTGTGGAAATTGGGCGTTGCCCTCAGATGAGATTCAGAACCGTACCCCTGATGGTTATACTAACGACAGGGAACGTCGTTAGTTTCCCTTGATCTTTACTTGTGGGCTATGCAAAGAGATGAGCAGCTGGGTGAAGAAAAGACTTGTGAATATTGTAATGCTACTGTAGCTTAGGGTATGATCAGAGTAGACTTATGTATAGGGTTTTGAACTCAATGGTTGTAAATATTCATTTTGGGAATTATTGTAAAACTCTTCCGCACTCTGATAAATATTTTGATGTATCTTTATTTTAGTATATTATAAAGATCAAATTCCCATAAATATCTCATTCGATTCAATTGTGATGTTGCTGTTTTAAAATTCCTTACTATTTTTAATTACGAAGTCGAATGATATTTAATTTGAATTGATTTTAATTTCCTTGGAACGCAATTCTGAAAACTCTTTTATCTATGTATTCGTTTAAAAAAAAAAAAATACACTCGCGCTGTGTTTTAAACTCGGGGTGTTACAATATGCCTATATATATATATATAAGTGAGAAACATTTCATTCCTTCCTCTGCCGCGCCAGTTTTTCTTCTTATCTCCTCCTTCATATTTTTTTGTGTTGGTGAAGAAAAAGAGCTTGCTCAAAAGGCATAATACTTGGAAATCCAAGTGTCGAAACAGAAAGTGTCGAGTACGAAAGTTATTCCTCTCATCATTACGGAGCTAAAGAACTAACTTTTGTAGCGACGAACGCGAACGGGAGTTTCGCCGACTTTTGTCGCAGAAGCGTAAACGAGCTAAGAGAATGTAACTAAGGTAAGGGGCACCTTCCAACTTTCTAGATTGCATTTAGGGCTGTAAATGCATGTGTGATGGATGATTATTGGGTTATGTTTGTGAAAAATGTGATGTTATGTTTGGAAATCAAACTGTTATTGCTGTTGTTGTTGCTGAGATATTGATGTTCCTGCTATTGCTATGAAGGAAGTTATTGTGTTGTTGTGTTGATGATGTTTTGTTTGTTGTTGTTGATGATCAAGATGCAATTTTGCTGAGATATTGTTTTCTGTTGTTGTTGTTGAGCAAGAAATAATTCTGTTGTGTTGATGATGTTTTGTTTGATGTTGTTTTGGGGATGATCCAAATGCATGAGTTGGTTTGTGTCGTACTGTTTTGTGGTTGACTTTATGTTTTGGTGATTAAAGTAAACTGTGAGGTTATTCTGGTGTTTTGTGATTCTGTTTTCCGTTGTGTTAATAACAATCTGGTGTTGATGATGGTTTTCAAAAGAAAATGATTTAAAATGGGTGGAAGTGTTTTCTAGAAAATCTGTTGTTGATGAAAAATGTTCTGAGTTTGTGGTTTCAAAGAAATGGTGATAATGTTTTGGTGTTGTATTGGTTTTTCAAAGAAAAGGGTTTGAAAATGTTGAAGTTTCTGGAAAATATCACTGTATTCGAATACGGCATTGGTGTATTTGAATACATGCCTACAGAATTCCTATTTTTCTCAAAGTTTGAACTTGTATTCGAATACGACCCTCTGTATTCGAATACAGATTTGCAATTTTTGCCACTGACTTAGCATCTGTATTCGAATACGACCCTCTGTATTCGAATACATATTTGCAATTTTTGCCACTGACTTAGTGTAACACCCCGAGTTTAAAACACAGTGCGGGTGCATTTTTTTTTATAAGTAAAAGAATTGTTTCCCATTTTAATTCAAAAAGAATTAAAATAAAGTTTTCGTAAAATAGTACGTCATAGATTAATCGATGAACGTAACATAACTTCATCGTAAAATCAATAAGTACTTAATTCTGGAAATTTAATAATAAACAATTAAGGCATTTTCAAAACATAACAATGTCATAACATTCCCAAGAGACAATATCAGAGTGCGGAATAAGTAATACAACAATTTTCCAAAATAAAACAAAATACATTTCCAGCTCAAATCCTATGCATCAAGTCTAACTGATCATGCTCTAAAGCTACAGTAGCACAGATTTCCTCCGCATCCCAAACGACTCTGTCGCTCGCCTTGACGTAACCTCCTCCTCCTCATCATCATACAAAGAGGGGTCGGTCTCCTCAGAAGTCAGATCGATACACAGTCTCGGTCGCTTTGGCGGTGCCGGAATCTCGTAACAATCATCGGAGATCCTAGACGGACCTGGAATCTCAGCTGCTACTGGCTTCGGCTCTTCATTATTCCCTTCTGCCTCAGACTCATGTACATCTCCTCCAATCACCGGGTTAGGAGTCACCACTCCTACGGTGGCCTCCGTCTCAACCCCTCTAGCTGGCTCCGCAGCATCATCAAAAATCCCGTGCGCCTCCAAAATCAGACGAGAAGGCACAGGAAAATCAATCCTCGCATAGTTGTGCTCCACGTAATGCACCATTCCGTTACTCCTACAAGTCCTGTTCAATCTCCCCGTGTATGTAGCCCTGCTTGAGGTGGGATTGTAAACCCAAGCAATAGGCACAGAACGATCAATGAAGTCGAGCGACGTTTCTGTCGTCTCGGGACCCACGGGTGGCATGGGTTTGGGGGGCATCTGAGGGCAAAGCCCAATTTCCACAATATAATAGCAAGGGTCACCGAACGAAATTAACAAATAATCACATAACATATATCTCACATCAACAAATATATTCATGGCATAATATATGACAATGATGAAAATTAAGGATGCTCATTTGAATTTTCATGACGTATAAGCTTTTTCAAACAGCAACCGTTTCATATGGAAATATGTAGTAAGTACAGTCAACACTTCAATAAACACAATAATTAATCAGAAATTCAGATTCTTTCAAGTACTCACACACATCAATTCCCAAACATCATCATATAAACCAATCGTGACCCACCGGTCAATCCCTCGATGCAATATGTATATGCTCATGTATACAATTTCTTGGAATCACCAAGGTGCAGTCGCTCAATAGACCAACACAATATGTTTGACTTTAATGGCCCTCAAGACCAGGGTGCAATCGCTTAACAGATCAGCACCAGTGCAGTCGCTCAACAGACCAGCACGTTTGACATATACCAAGGTACAATCGCTCAACAGATCAGTACCTAGTGCAGTCGCTCAACAGACCAGCACTCGTGCAATCGCTCAACAGATCAGCATGTGGTTGCGCATTTCAGGGTACAGACGCTCAACAGTCTAGTACCAGTGCAGTCGCTCAACAGACCAGCACCTATATACCAAGGTACAATCGCTCAACAGATCAGTACCTAGTGCAGTCGCTCAACAGACCAGCACTCGTGCAATCGCTCAGCAGATCAGCACGTGGTTGCGCATTACACTGTGGCCCATCGCGGGTACCACTTGACTATGCAATACATGAATATGCAGTGTTTCACTTCACTGGAAACAATATGCAAAAATCAGAAAATTCATGCCTTTCTATCATATTTCGAAACATCTCAGCACAATCAAGATTATCATCATCACAATCATGATTAAACAGTCAAGTAATCATTAATACTTTGCATTATCTCAAAACTTCCATACTTAATTATCTTAAGTTTCTCCAATGTTTCCCCAAACTCTTAAAATTCATCAAACAGCGTTGAAAACTGAGTTTTCTAGAAAATACGAATCTGTATTCGAATACAGCTTCTCTGTATTCGAATACAAAAGCCAAAAACAGTGCAGAATTACACTATGTATTCGAATACAGCCCTCTGGTATTCGAATACAGAGGCAGTCTCAGTGCACAAACCAACATTCTTCACTACATCAGTAAAATCTCAAAAACTTCTTCCTCTCCTCTTTAAACTTATTTCAAAGACTCCATTTTAAATCATTTTAACCCTTCTCAAAGTTTCCCAACACTTTAAAATTCACATGACAGTGTTTAAAACTTGATTTTCTGGAAAACACGAATCTGTATTTGAATACAGCTTCCTTGTATTCGAATACATAAGCTAAAAACTGAGTTACTGGAAAAACACGAATCTACATTCGAATACAGATCCCAAAATACACTTAAAATTAATTCCATAATTTTAATTAAAAATTAAGGGTCTTACATTAATCCCCCCTTAAATTAGTTTCGTCCTCGAAACTAAATGTCCCTAAACAACTGAGGATATTGCTCCCTCATTTTACTTTCCAATTCCCAAGTCGCGTCTCCCGTTGTCGGATTCCAAATCACTTTGACTAGTGGGACTTCCTTGTTCCTCAACTGTTTAATCTTCCTGTCTTCAATCCTTACAGGGAATACTTCAAATGACAGGTTGTCCTTCAGCTGAATTGTATCTGGTTCGATTACATGCGACGGGTCTGCAATGTATTTCCTTAACTGCGTCACATGAAATACGTCATGAATATTGGACAGGATGGGAGGTAAAGCAATCCGATAGGCCAATGGTCCAATTCGTGACGTGATCTGGTATGGTCCAATAAATTTCGAAGTCAACTTCCTTGACTTAATAGCTCTGCCAACACCAGTTGTAGGCGTAACCCTTAGAAATACATGATCACCCTGCTCGAATTCCAAAGGTCTACGACGCTTGTCCGCATAACTCTTCTGACGGTCTTGTGAAATCTTCATTTTCTCTTGTATCCTCTTGATTTTCTCTGTGGTCTGTTCCACCATCTCAGGTCTAACAATCATACTTTCTCCGTCCTTATACCAGCATAAAGGCGTCTGACACTTGCGTCCATATAAAGCCTCATAGGGTGCCATCCCAATACTTGCGTGGAAGCTATTGTTGTAGGTGAACTCAATCAATGGCAACACCTCATCCCAGTTTCCTCTGTCATCCAACACACATGCTCTTAATAGATCTTCCAAGGACTGATTTGTTCTCTCAGTCTGTCCGTCTGTTTGTGGATGATAAGCGGAACTCAATTTCAGTTTTGTTCCCAAAGCTTCATGCAGTGCTCCCCAAAAATGAGATGTGAACTTTGGGTCACGGTCCGATACTATACTCGATGGCACTCCATGTAACCTCACAATCTCAGCAATGTAGATCTCTGTCAGCTTATCTACTTTATAAGTGGTCCTTACCGGTAGGAAATGTGCGGACTTCGACAATCGATCCACTATTACCCAAATAGAATCATTCTTTTTCCTTGTCTTGGGCAGTCCTGTTATGAAATCCATGGAAATGCTGTCCCATTTCCATTCCGGTATATCCAGAGGCTGCAACATTCCAGCAAGTCGTTGATGTTCCACTTTCGCTTTCTGACAAGTTAGACAAGCCGATACATACTCCGCCACGTCCCTCTTCATTCCTGGCCACTAGTAATTCTGTCTTAAATCCTGGTACATCTTGGTCGCTCCAGGATGAATACTTAACTTACTCTTATGAGCCTCTTCCAAAATTGCTCTTCTCATCTCTGCAACTTCCGGTACACAAACTCTTCCATTACATCTCAGAATATTATCTGTTCCGACGCTGAACTCAGTTGTCTGTCCTTGCGCTATCAGATTCCTCTTTTCTTGGATCAATGCGTCATCTTGCAAGTTCGCAATCTCTTCAAGTAGACCACTCGAAATTGTTATCATTCCACACTTTAAAATTCCTGGTGCAAACTTTACGTCAAAATGTAGATCTCTAAATGCTTTCCACAATTCCTGTTGTCTGGCCATTATCATTGAAGATACTGACACACTCACCACATTGGCCTTTCCAGGGTGGTACTACAATGAAAAGTCAAAATCCTTAAGAGTCTCCATCCATCTTCTCTGACGCATGTTCAATTCCTTCTGATCGAATAGATACTTCAAGCTTTTGTGGTCACTAAACACCGTGAATGTGCATCCATATAAGTAGTGCCTCCAGAACTTTAACACAAACACTACAGCAGCAAGCTCTAAGTCATGAGTAGCGTAGTTCCGTTCGTGAGTTTTCAACTGTCTTGAGGCGTAGGCTGCAGCTTTCTTGTGTTGCATCAAAACACATCCCAAACCATGTGAGATGCATCACAGTATACTTCATATGGTTCCTCTGGTTGTGGCAAGACCAATACTGGTGAGGTTGTCAACTTTTCCTTTAGCAACTGAAAATTCTCCTCACACTTCTCTGTCCATGCAAACGGCTGATTCTTTCTGGTGAGTTGTGTCAAATGAGCTACAATCTTAGCAAATCCTTCAATAAATCTCCTGTAGTATCCTGCTAGTCCGACAAAACTCTGTATGTCTGTGATAGTCTGGGGCTGTTTCCAGGCAAGAATTGTCTCAATCTTTGCCGGATCGACAACGATTCCTTCTTTTGTTATCACATGTCCCAAGAAGTTCACTTTCTTTAGCCAAAACTCGCACTTCGACAAATTGGCATACAGTTGCTTCTCGCGTAAGACTTCAAGAACTTGGCGTAAGTGTTCTTCATGTTCTTCTTCATCCTTTGAATAAATCAAAATATCATCGATGAATACCACCACGAACTTATCCAGAAATGGGCTGAAGATCCTATTCATATAGTCCATGAAAATCGCTGGTGCATTCGTGACTCCAAACGGCATAATGAGATATTCATAATGCCCATAACGGGTTCTGAAAGCAGTCTTTTGAATATCTCCTTCTCTTACTCGAATCTGATGGTATCCCGATTTCAAATCAATCTTTGAAAACACTGTTGGTCCCCTCAATTGGTCCATCAAATCATCGATGCGTGGTAAAGGATAACGATTCTTGATAGTTACCTTGTTAAGCTACCGATAATCCACACATAAACGTGAACTTCCATCCTTCTTCTTAACCAACAACACCGGAGCTCCCCATGGCGACACACTTGGTCTGATAAATCCTTTCTCCAATAAACCTTCAATTTGGCCCTTAAGCTCGCTTAATTCCAATGGCGACATCCGGTACGGCGCAATTGAAATAGGTCCAGTTCTGGGGTGTAAATCAATGAAGAACTCCACCTCTCTTACCGGGGGTAATCCTGGAATTTCTGTTGGAAATACGTCCGGATACTCTTTGACTAACATCACATCTTCTATGTTCACATCCATCTTGGTCTCCACGTTAGCCAATGATAAAAATTCCTGAGTTCCTTCTCTCAGAGACACCTCGAGTTTGTTAGCAGCCAAATACCGAACAACTCTAGGTTCGGAGAAAAGAACTAATTTTCGAGCGCAATCCAAGACTACGTAATTATACGTCATCCAATCCATGACGAGAATGATCTCGAGTAATTGTAGGGGTAGACAGATTAAATTAACCAAGAAATCCCTATTCTAAATTGTTACAGTACAGTGCAAACATGCAGAGTTTACAGTCAAAGTCTTAGCAT
The DNA here is from genome assembly GCA_037974295.1 of Cicer cuneatum. Lineage (NCBI taxonomy): Eukaryota > Viridiplantae > Streptophyta > Magnoliopsida > Fabales > Fabaceae > Cicer > Cicer cuneatum. The sequence continues at coordinate 74,320,001 of JBBPBO010001985.1, read as the reverse complement.
GTGTAGAAACAACCAAATCAAAAGGCAAAACAGACACAGACAACTTCAAACGATGCACACAATCCATAGCAATGAAAGAATGGGTTGCCCCCGAATCAAAAAGTGCAGTTAGGGTGTTACCTGCAATCTCGCACTCTTGCTGGATTAAATTTTGGGCTTGACTTCCAGCTTCAGCACCCATGTGATAGACGCGGCCTCTAGTAGTAGGACTAGTAGCCCTAGTCGCGTTCACAGTTGGCTCCACCTTTGGAACCCGACAATCCCTCGCCACGTGTCCTGGCTTATGGCAGTTGAAACACATCAGATCCCTCGCAGTACAAGTCGTAGCAATATGTCCTTCTTTACTGCATCGATAACACCGAACTCCTTGTCCCAATTGCCGTCCAAAATTTTGATTTCCCGGCCGATTCTGGCCTCTCTTGTTGTTTAGTGGCTGGTTATACGGCTTAGCCACTTGCTTTCCTCTATTGTTCTGATTGTGCATCCGACTAGGCCCTCCAAAATTAAAGTTCCCTCCTCTGTTGGCCCTCCTATTTTTGATCTCTTCGACCTCTCTACACTTCTCCACTAACACTTGGAAACGTTGAATCCCCAAGGGTAGGACCAAATCTTGGATCTCATACTTCAGTCCATTTTGAAAGCGATGACACATAAACTGTTCATCAACTTCTTCCCGGAAGAATCTGAAATGTCTGGACAGCGATTCAAACTTAGCCGCATATTCTCCCACTGTCATGCTTCCCTGGTGCAATTTTAGAAAATCGTCACCCAACTTGGTCCTAGTGCTCATCGGGAAGTACTTGTCCAAAAATTTCTTGAGCTGACCCCATCAGTAATCTTGTACTTCTCCACCAATACTCTGCATCCCCTATCAGCAGGTACGTGGCATAATTGACTTTCACCGCTGCCCGACAGTTAATCATCTCAAAGATTTTCTCCATCTCTTGGATCCACTGGTCCGCTCTTTCTGGACCCTCATCACCCTTGAACTTGGGAGGATTATGGCGACGAAAATCCTCTAGTCCTCTAGATTCAGCAGTGCGAATCTGTCTTTCTCTCTTCTCCAGATCTCGTTGAGTCTTTGCAGCCGTCTGTGCAGCAACCGACGCAGCCATGTTATTCATCGCCTCAGCCATCCAATCTTCCCGGCTGACATTGACTCTTGCGGTGTCATCTCTTCGTGGAGGCATTGTTTCCTACAAAACCATCATCACTACAGTCACACCACAACTTACACAAGACTTGATACTTTAACTACTTGCTCCTATGCATGATCAACTAATAACTCAAAACAAATACTTAAATCAGAGCTTTATCCCAAAACTTTAACCAAATGCTCTGATACCACAATTGTAACACCCCGAGTTTAAAACACAGCGCATGTGCATTTTTTTTTATAAGTAAAAGAATTGTTTCCCGTTTTAATTCAAAAAGAATTAAAATAAAGTTTTCGTAAAATAGTACGTCGTAGATTAATCGATGAACGTAACATAACTTCATCGTAAAATCAATAAGTACTTAATTCTGGAAATTTAATAATAAACAATTAAGGCATTTTCAAAAGATAACAATGTCATAACATTCCCAAGAGACAATATCAGAGTCGGAATAAGTAGTACAACAATTTTCCAAAATAAAACAAAATACATTTCCAACTCAAATCCTATACATCAAGTCTAACTGATCATGCGCTAAAGCTACAGTAGCACGAATTTCCTCCGCATCCCAAACAAGTCTCCTCCGACTCTGCCGCTCGCCTCCACGTAACCTCCTCATCCTCATCATACAGAGAGGGGTCGGTCTCCTCAGAAGTCAGATCGATACACAGTCTCAGTCGCTTTGGCGGTGCCGGAATCTCGTAACAATCATCGGAGATCCTAGACGGACCTGGAATCTCAGCTGCTACTGGCTTCGGCTCTTCATTCTTCCCTTCTCCTCAGACTCATGTACATCTCCTCCAATCATCGGGTTAGGAGTCACCACTCCTACAGTGGCCTCCGTCTCAACCCCTCTAGTTGGCTTCGCAGCATCATCAAAAATCTCGTGCGCCTCCAAAATCACACGAGAAGGCACAAGAAAATCAATCCTCGCATAGCTGTGCTCCACGTAATGCACCATTCCATTGCTCCTACAAGTCCTGTTCAATCTCCCCGTGTATGTAGCCCTACTTGAGGTGGGTCGTAAACCCAAGCAGTAGCCACAGAACAATCAATGAAGTCGAGCGACGTTTCTGTCGTCTCGGGACCCACGGGTGGTGTAAGACCCTTAATTTTAAATATTAATTTTGGAATTATTGTCAAGGGCATTTTGGGAATTTTTGTAAATATTTAATATATGTATGATTGAAGTGAATATATATATATATAAATATTTATTTGGAAGATGAATTAAAATTATTGGGTGAAGAATTAAATTAATTTAATTTCAAGTAATTAAATTAATTGGACCATTAAGTAAGGATTAGTGGCTAATTGCAAGATAATTAAAAGCTGGAAAATCAGACAAATGGTAAGTGAGGTGGCACCATGAGAATCTATAAATAGGAGTGAGAAGGATGGTGAAATCAGAACACCATTCCTTCCTCCATACTGCCCATATTGCATGTACCAACTCCATCTCCTCTCCCATTTTTGTCTCTGTTTCTGCCATTCCCGAACTAAAATTTGAAGAGAGGGAAATTCCTTCCAACACATTATCTGAAATTCCAACCATCAAACCAGAAAACCCCTAGTAGTAAAGTTAATCCCCACCTCAATACGAAGAGAAAGAACCTAGTTTTGCAGCAGCAAACTCAGGGGACAGCTTCACCGTTCCTGGACGCAGAAAAAGTAACGCAGCAGGAACAAGAGAAATAGCAGAGCACGCTACAAGGGTAAGGGCACCTTCCATCTTTTAGCTGCCTTTGGGCCATAAATTGTGCTGTTTCAGTTCTGTTTTTAAATGAAAAGCTGTTTTCGAAAATGACATTTTGAGAGAAAGTGCATTTTTTGAGAAGTGATTATTCTGATAAGTTGTTGTTGGCTGTTTTTACTGGTAAAATATGTTGTTTTACATTCTGTGTGAATGCTGGAAAATGTTTGCATGCCATTTTAGTTATGATTAAAATGCATGTCTTAAAACTTTTTTGGAAAAATAGCATTAAAATGCAAAATACATTCTGTTGAGGTTTGTTGTTCTGTGATGTTTGATGAAGCTGAGTATTTGCATGTCATTCTGGTGTTTTGAGAAAACTGAAATGTTGCATGTTTGTTTTGATGAGTGAGAACACTGAAATGTTGCATGATGTTCTGATGATTGATCATCTGTCTCTGTTTTGGATAATCTGATGTTAATGGTGCTGATTCTGTTTTATGTTGTGGGATTCTGGAGATGATTCTGATTCTGGTTGTTTTGTGTGGATCTGGTGATGATTCTGATTCTGGTTGTTTTGTGTGATTCTGGTGGTGTTGATGGTTTTTAAAGAAAAATGGATTTTAAATGAGGAAAGGTTTTTCTTGAAAAAGTGCAGAATCTGTTTGATGATGGCTGTTGTTTTAAAAGAATCAGTTTTGAAAAGGGTTGAACTCTCACTGATTTTCGAAGGTGTATTCGACTACAGCATGTGCGTATTCGAATACAACCTTCCAGGTTTCTGTTTCGTTTTAAAGTTATCCAAACCTGTATTCGAATACGAGCCCCTGTATTCGAATACAGAGGAAACATTTTGGCTTCTGTATTCGTATCTGTATTCGACTACGATCATGTCGTATTCGAATATAGAAGTGAAATTTTTAACACTGTCTTCGCATCTGTAGTCGACTACAGACATGCTGTATTCGACTACAGAATCGAGTTTTCCAGAAACTCAGTTTTTAGCTTCTGTATTCGAATATAAGGAAACTGTATTCGAATACAGATTCGTGTTTTCCAGAAGAAAAAAAACAAGTCTTAATCACTGTCATGTGAGTTTTGAAGTGTTGAGAAACCCTGAGAAGTTTTAAATGAATTGAAAAGAAGTCTGTGAAATGGTTTTAAAGAGGAGAGAAAGATGTTTGAAAATCTTTAAGTGACTTGGGAGAAAAGGATGAATTTTTCAAAGGTTGAACTCATGTATTCGACTACAGCCATGCTGTATTCGAATACATAATGTTAAATTTCAATTCCTGCTTCTGTATTCAAATTTAGGGAGTCTGTATTCGAATACAGATTCGTGTTTTCAGAAAATTTCAAGTTTTAAGAATGTTTTGAAAAACCCTGAGTGTCTGGGGAATACTGGGAATGTTGTGGTGAGTTAAAGTGGAACTTTTGATGAGATTTTGAAGTAGTGGTGATGAAGTTTTAAAAACTTTACTGATGTAATGAAAGAGGTTGATTTATACACTGAAATATGCCTCTGTATTCGAATACCAGAGGGTTGTATTCGAATACAGAGTGTGAATCTGCACTGTTTTTGGCTTCTGTATTCGAATACAGAAGAGCTGTATTCGAATACAGATTCGTGAATCTCAGAAAAATCCCAATTTTAATTCTGTGTCTGAATTTTTGAGAGGTTGGGAAAATATTTCAAAGTGTGAATGATTAATTCACTGTTAATTAATGATTGTGATGTTGTTATGTATGACTGTGCTGAAATATTTAAATATGATTGAGAGGCATGAATTTCTGTTTTGCATTCTGTTTCTAGAGAAATGAAACACTGCATATTCATGCATTGCATAGTCAAGTGGTACCCGCGATGGGCCATAGAGTGATGCGCAACCACGTGCTGATCTGTTGAGCGATTGCACGAGTGCCGGACTGTTGAGCGTCTGCACTAAGTACTGATTTGTTGAGCGATTGTACTTTGGTATATAAGTGTTGGACTGTTAAGTGTCTGCACTGGTACTGGACTGTTGAGCGTCTGTACCCTGAAATGCGCAACCCCGTGCTGATCTGTTGAGCGATTGCACGAGTGCTGGACTGTTGAGCGTTTGCACTAGGTACTGATCTGTTGAGCGATTGTACCTTGGGTGATGTCAAACGTGCTGGTCTGTTGAGCGACTGCACGATGTGCTGGACTGTTGAGCGTCTGCACTGGTGCTGATCTGTTGAGTGATTGCACCCTGGTCATGAGGACCGTTGAGATATGCTGGTCTGTCGAGCGACTGCACCTTGGGGATTCCAAGAAAATTATGCATGAGCATATATGCATTACATTGTGGGATTTGACCGTTGGGTCATGATTGTTTATATGATGAATGTTGGAAATTAATGCGTGTGAATGCTGTTCAAAATCTGAAATTTCTGAATTTATATTTGTGTTTTGTTGACGTGTTGGCTGTACTTACCGCATATTCATAATTATTAACTGTTGTTTTGAAAAGGCATGAAAGTCATAAATTTTCCAAATGAGCATTATTATTTTCCTCATCATCATAAATTATGCCATGATTGGATGTTGTTGTGCAATACATGCTATGTGAATATTTGTTATTTTCGGTTGGTGACCCCTTGCCATTATATTGTGGACTTTGGGCTTTGCCCTCAGATGCCTCCCAAACCCGCGCCACCCGTGGGCACCCGAACGACGGAAACGTCGTTGAATTTCCTTGATCGCTACTCGCGCACTGCTTGGGCTTTTGACCCCATCTCAAGCAGAGCGACGTATACGGGGTGGCTGGAGCGGATAAGTAGAACTGATGGTGTGGAAGACTTCGTAGAGCGCACTCACGCGAGCATAGATTTCCCCGTGCCTTCTCGCCTGGTGTTAGAGGCGCACGGAGTGTTCGACGATGCTGAGGAGCCTGTTGAGAGGGTTGAGACGGAGGCCACTGTAGGAGTGGTGACTCCCAACCCTGTGGTTGGAAGGGAGATACATGGGTCTGATGCGGTAGAGGAGCGAGATGAGCAGAGACCGGTAGCGACTGAGATTCCGGGTCCATCTAGGATTTTCGAGGATTGCTACGAGATTCCGGCATCGCCAAAGCGGCCACGAGTGTGTATTGACTTGACTTCGGAGGAGACCGACCCTTCTATGTATGACGAGGAGGAGGAGGAGGTTGCGTCGAAGCGAGCTGCAGAGTCAGAGGAGACTTGTGTGGGATGCGGAGGGAATCCGTGCTACTGCAGCTTCAACGCATGATCAGTTAGACTTATTGTATTAGGTTTTGGGTTGAAATTGTAATTTGTCTTATTTTGGAAATTCTGTACTATTTTCCGCTGAACCATGTACTCTGATATTTACTGTTGATGTATTATGACAATGATATTTTGGGATGTATTAATGTTTAAAAAACTAATTACCAAGATAAGTACTTAGTGATAATCCTGATGAAGTATTTGGTTTACGTTCATCGATTAATCTATAACGTACTATTTTACGAAGAACTTTATTTTAATTCTTTTGAAATAAATTTGGGAAAATTTATTTTAATTATTAATTTTTTTTAAAAAATAAAATAAAAAAAAATGCATCCACGCTGTGTTTTAAACTCGGGGTGTTACAGGTGGCATGGGTTTGGGGGGCATCTGAGGGCAAAGACCAATTTCCACAAATATAATAGCAAGGGTCACCGACCGAAATTAACAAATAATCACATAACATATATCTCATAGCAACAAATATATTCATGGCATAATATATGACAATGATGAAAATTAAGGATGCTCATTTGAATTTTCATGACATATAAGTTTTTCAAACAGCAACCGTTTCATATGGAAATATGTAGTAAGTACAGTCAACACTTCAATAAACACAATAATTAATCATAAATTCAGATTCTGTCAAGTACTCACACACATCAATTCCCAGACATCATCATATAAACCAATCGTGACCCACCGGTCAATCCCTCGATGCAATATGTATATGCTCATGTATACAATTTCTTGGAATCACCAAGGTGCAGTCGCTCAACAGACCAGCACAATATGTTTTACTTTAACGGCCCTCAAGACCAGGGTGCAATCGCTCAACAGATCAGCACTAGTGCAGTTGCTCAACAGACCAGCACTCGTGCAGTCGCTCAACAGACCAGCACGTTTGACATATACCAAGGTACAATCGCTCAACAGATCAGTACCTAGTGCAGTTGCTCAACAGACCAGCACTCGTGCAATCGCTCAACAGATCAGTACGTGGTTGCACATTTCAGGGTACAGACGCTCAACAGTCCAGTACCAGTGCAGTCGCTCAACAGACCAGCACCTATATACCAAGGTACAATCGCTCAACAGATCAGTACCTAGTGCAGTCGCTCAACAGACCAGCACTCGTGCAATCGCTCAACAGATCAGCATGTGGTTGCGCATTACTCTGTGGCCCATCGCGGGTACCACTTGACTATGCAATGCATGAATATGCAGTGTTTCACTTCACTGGAAACAGTATGCAAAAATCAAAAAATTCATGCCTTTCTATCATATTTCGAAACATCTCAGCACAATCAAGATTATCATTGTAACACCCCGAGTTTAAAACACAGCGCGGGTGCATTTTTTTTTTTAAATCAATATTAAAAATGATTTTCCAGATTTAATTCGAAAGGAATTAAAATAATTACTTAATTCTGGAAATTTAATGATAAACAATAAAACATTTTGGAAGATAATAATGTCATAACATTCCCAAAAGTCAATATCAGAGTGCGGAATAAATAGTACAACAATTGTTTTTCAAAATAAAATCAAAATACATTTCCAGCTCAAATCCTAATACATCAAGTCTAACTGATCATGCGCTAAAGCTACAGTAGCACAGATTTCCTCCGCATCCTAAGCAAGTCTTCTCCGAATCTGCCGCTTGCCTCGACGTGACCTCCTCCTCCTCCTCATCATACAGAGAGGGGTCGGTCTCCTCAGAAGTCAGATCAATACATAGTCTCGGCCGCTTCGGCGGAGCCGGAATCTCATAACAATCGTCGCAGATCCTAGACGGACCCAGAATCTCAGCTGCTACTAGCTTCGGCTCATCAGTCTTCCCTTCTGCCTAGGACTCATGTACAACTCCTCCAGTCACCAGATTGGGAGTCACCACTCCTACGGTGGCCTCCGTCTCAACCTCTCTAACGGACTCCTCAGCATCGTCGAAAATTCCGTGCGCCTCCAATACCAGACGGGAAGGCACAGGAAAGTCTATACTCGCATGAGTGCGCTCTACGAAATCCTCTACGCCATCAGTTCTGCTCGTCCTCTCCAACCACCCCGTGTAAGTCGCTCTGCTTGAGATGGGGTCAAATACCCAAGCAGTGCGCGAATAGCGATCAAGGAAGTTCAACGACGTTTCCGTCGTTCGGGTACCCACGGGTGGCGTGGGTTTGGGGGGCATCTGAGGGCAAAGCCCAATTTCCACAATATAAATAGCAAGGGTCACCGACCGAAATTAACAGATAATCACATAGCATATATTTCACAACAACAATATATCCATGGTATAGCATATGATGATGAGGAAAATAATAATGCTCATTTGGAAATTAATGACATGTATGCCTTTTCAAAAACAACAGTCAATTATTATGAAATATGTGATAAGTACAAATAACACCTCAGCAAATCACAATCATTAAATCAGAATAAAGATTCTGACAAGGTACTCACACATATTCAATTTCCAACCAATCATCATATTTTTGTATTTTTTTGATTTTTTTTCTTTACAAATCACAGAAAGTAAAAGCTGAAAATAAAAGACATAAAATAAAATTGCAGAAATTTAAAAACTCCTAAGATGACTACTTGAGCTAGTCAGATATGGAGGTCATGCTGAGATGCTTCTTAATGAACTCGAACCTATCTTCTGGTAATGCCTTGGTGAAGATATCAGCCCATTGATGATCAGTGTCCACAAATTGGATGCTTATGGTTCCTTTCTGAACATGGTCCCTAATGAAATGGTGTTTTATTTCAATGTGTTTGGCTCTAGAGTGTAAGATAGGGTTCTTGGTTAGGTTTATGGCTGAAGTGTTATCACAGAACAAAGGGATATTGTTTTCAAAGATGTTGTAATCTTCAAGTTGGTGTTTCATCCAGAGTAACTGTGAACTGCATCCTGCTGCTGATATATATTCAGCTTCTGCTGTTGACATGGCAATGGTGCTTTGTCTTTTGCTTGACCAAGAGATCAGATTATCACATAAGAAAGTGCAGTTGCCACTTGTACTTTTCCTTTCCAGCTTGTCTCCAGCATAATCAGAATCACAAAAACCTTTGAGTTTGTAGGTGGGGGTTTTCTTGTATAACAAGGTAAGGTTTGTGGTTCCTTTGAGGTATCTTAGAATTCGTTTGACAACAGTTAAATGGGATTCCCTAGGGCCAGCTTGAAATCGGGCACAGACACAAACACTAAACATAATGTCAGGTCTAGAAGCAGTTAAATAGAGAAGGGATCCAATCATACCTCTGTATGTTTTCTGGTCTACCTTTTGACTGGTTTCATCTTTCTCAAGTGAGCAGGTTGGGTGCATGGGGGTGGCCATAGGCTTACAGTCACTCATCTTGAACTTTTTAAGAAGTTCTTTGGTGTATTTGGATTGGTGAATGAGTATACCTGATTTGTCTTGATGAATCTGAATTCCCAGGAAGAACTTAAGTTCTCCCATCATGCTCATTTGGAACTCCTTCTGCATTAGGTCAGAAAACTCTTTGCACAAAGTGCCATTAGTCGATCCAAATATGATATCATCAACATAGACTTGAATAATCAGAATATCATGTTTAATGGATTTCCTAAATAGTGTATTATCAATCTGGCCTCTATTAAATTCATTCTTAAGCATAAAGTTACTAAGTCTGTCATACCATGCCCTTGGTGCTTGTTTTAAACCATATAGAGACTTTTTAAGTTTGAAAACATGGTCTGGAAAATCAGAATTTTCAAAACCAGGGGGCTGTTTGACATAGACTTCTTCACTTATGTAGCCATTTAAGAATGCACTTTTTACATCCATTTGATACAACATTATATTATGATTAGCAGCAAATGATAAAAGAATTCTTATTGCTTCTAACCTGGCCACTGGAGCAAAAGTCTCAGTGTAATCTATACCTTCCTGTTGACTGTATCCTTGAGCTACAAGTCTGGCTTTGTTCCTTACCACTTCACCCTTTTCATTGAGTTTATTCCTAAAAACCCACTTGGTTCCAATAATGTTTTTGTTTGGTCTGGGTACCAGATTCCAAACATCATTCCTTTGGAATTCATTCAGCTCTTCTTGCATTGCAAGTATCCAACCTTCCTTTGTCAAAGCCTCATCAACATTGCTGGGTTCAATTGTTGAGAGTAAACCAAACAGACTGGTTTCTCTACTTGATGATCTGGTCTTTAGAGGTTCTGCTGCACTGCCAATAATGAGAGATTCTGGATGTGAAGATTTGTACTTCCATCCATTCTTTCCCTCTGACTTGTTTTTAGAGTCAGCATGTTCTTCTTCAGCTTGGTCGTTCTCAGATTCTGCTTCTGGTTCCTGTGCCTCTTGTTCACCTGCAATTTTCTCATCTTGCTTTGACTTTTCAGAGTCAAGCTGTTTATCATCAAACTTAATGTGGATTGATTCTTCCACAGTGTTAGTTTCTTTGTTAAACACTCTATAAGCTTTTGATCTCTCAGAGTAGCCAACAAAGACGCACTTTTGAGATCTAGAATCAAATTTAGCTAGGTTGTCTTTAGTGTTCAACATAAAACAGATGCAACCAAATTGCTTAAAGTAGGAAATATTGGGTTTCTTACCTTTCCAAAGTTCATAGGGAGTTTTATTTAAGATGGACCTGATGTAGACTCGATTCTGAATATAGCAGGCTGTGTTGACTGCTTCTGCCTAGAGGTAGGTGGCAACCTTCATGTCATTCAGCATGGTTCTGGCCATCTCCTGCAGTGATCTGTTCTTCCTTTCTACCACTCCATTCTGTTGAGGTGTTCTGGGGGATGAGAAGTTGTGAGAGATGTCATTCTCATCACAGAATTCTTCAAAGTACTTGTTCTCGAATTCACCTCCATGATCACTTCTGATGGTTATGATCTTAGTGCCCTGTTCATTCATAACTTGTTTACATAATGAGATAAATACTTTGTGAGATTCATCTTTGTTCTTTAAAAATTTTACCCAAGTCCACCTTGAGTAATCATCAACAATCATAAAGCCATATTTCTTACCACTTAGAGAAGCTGTTTGAACAGGACCAAACAGATCTAAGTGAAGCAGTTCAAGTGGTTGAGAGGTAGAAACACATTTTTTAGTTTTAAAAGAGCTTTTAGTTTGTTTACCTCTTTGACATGCTTCACACAGAATCTCAGTTTTGGAACTTACCTTGGGCAGCCCTCTTACCAACTAGAGTTTGCTTAACTCTGATATGAGTCTGGGGTTTGCATGCCCTAGCCTCTTGTGCCAAATCAGATTCTGCTCACCTACAGATAATAAGCATTTAACCTGTTGCTTAGCAAGACTAAACAGATCAATTTTATAAACATTATCCTCCCTAGTTCCAGTAAATAAAACAGTCCCATCAATTTGACTAACAGCTTTGCAAGTTTTTTGATTAAAGATAGCATCATATTTGCAGTCACTTAATTGACTTATGCTCAGAAGATTATGTTTTAAACCTTTAACATACAGAACATTTTTAATAGACAAGGGAGAAGAAGTGTTACCAACAGTTCCTGTACCAATAATCTGACCTTTCTGGTTTCCTCCAAAGGAAACTTTTCCTCTATTCTTCATAGTCAGATCCAGAAACATAGATTTATCTTCTGTCATATGTTTGGAGCAGCCACTGTCAAGATACCATGTTTTGTGTTGCTGATCATACCTTGCCTTTTCTCTGTCAGAATCAGAGTTAGAGTCAGACTCAGATTCTGACTTAGCTTCTGTTTGAGCCATAAGAGCCAGTTCTTCTTCAAGCCTGTTTGAGCAGTTTCCTTGATTCTGCTTTGGTTAATAAATCATGTTCCTCTGATGATTCTGGAACATGTTTTGGTTCTGGTAATTCCAGTGATTTGGGTGAGTATGGAAGTTTTGATGAATTTGGTAATTCTGATGATTCTGGTACAAGTATTTATTCTCATTCCGATTCCAGAGTTGATTCTGATTCTGGTTCCAGTATCTGTGCCTCTGATACTTATTCTAGTTCCTATTTTGATTCTAGTTCCTGTTTTGGTTCTGGTTCCAATTTTGAGTCTGGTTCTGATTCCAATTCTGGTTCTGGTTGGGATGACCAGACCTTCTTCCATCAGACTCAGATTGCCTTTGTCTTGTTGTAGCAGGAACATACACCTTCTTCTGCTTGTGCATTGCCAACATCCATTGTCCAGGCACCATTGTTGGTGTCTCCTTCTAGTTGCTCAGAACATCTGCAACATAGACAATTTGATCTTTTGGTACCCAAAACTAATTGGGTCCAGGTTTGTTAGTCTTAACAGCTCTCTGATCTTGTTCAGATTTTACCATTGGACAAGATAATTCAGAGTGACCTTTCTTAGCACAGACAATACATAAAACATCAGAATAAACAACTTTATTTTCAGTACTTGTTTCTGTAAAACCAAGACCTCTCTTTCCAGAGTTGCTGTTTCCATAAATCATAGATGCATACTTACTTCTTTCCATTCCATTTAAAATAAAGTTTTGAAAAAATTGCTCATGCATATCAGATTTACAAATAGTCTCAGAACTGGAACACTTATTATTTTTCAGAGTTTGGTTTTCAGACTTGAGTCTTGCAACTTCAGTTTTAAGATCTTTGATTTCAGTTGCATACTCAGAAATTTGATTCTTTAAAACTTGGTCTTCTTTGGTAAGATTTTTCTTATCTTCCCTAAGAGATTTCAGTTTTAAGGACATCTTATTATTTGCATTTAACAAGTCCTTTAAAGTATCAATTAATTCATATTTAGAAAGATCAGAAAATACCTCACTCTCTTCATCTTCTGATTCTGTTCCAGAGCTGTACCCAGAACTTGAATTTGTATGAGCCATCAGAGACAGAATTGTTTCCTCTGATGTGCTTTCAGACTTCCCTGAGTAATTGCTTCTATTACTCTTTCTTCTGCCTGTTTTCCCTCTGGAATTCGTGTTTTTATGAAGACCAGAAGCAGACTTGATGTGAGCCATCTTTGCTGTTTCTGCCTCTTCTTCATCAGTAGATTCTTCCTCTGATTCTGATACATCCCAGGCAGCCATCAAACCTTTCTTTCTGTATCTGGAACTTTTCTTGTGCTGTTTTCCTTTTTCCAGATTTAGACATTCTGACTTGATATGTCCAGGTTTATTGCATCCATAACAGACAATATTTTTCTTGTCAGATTCTTCCTTATCCTTGCTGTTATGTTTCTTTCTGAAGTTTCTTTTCTTCCTGTTTTCCCAGATCTTAACCATCTTTTTGGTTAAGTATGCCATATCATCACAGTCAATGTCACTATCCTCTGATTCTGATTCTGCCTTTACAGCTTTCTTCGGTTTTGATTTCAGAGTCAGATTCTTCTTCTTCTTAGGTTCCTCTTCTTCCAGTTCTATTTCATGAGACCTGAGTGAGCTGATCAGATCTTCCAACCTCAAGGTACTCAGATCCTTAGCTTCCTGAATTACAGTAACCTTTGGTCTCCACCTTTTTGGAAGACTTCTCAGAATTTTCCAGACATGATCTTCAGTGGTATAGCTTTTGTTTAATACTTTCAGTCTTGATACCAAATTCTGGAACCTGCAGAACATTGTGTCAATGTCTTCATCCTCTTCCATCTTGAACAGCTCATACTTTCTGACCTATATGTTAGCCTTTGTTTGTTGAACCTGCTTGGTTCCTTCATAGGTCAGAACCAGACTATCAAATATACTCTTTGCTGTTTCTTTATTTGTGCATCTATCAAATTCCTTGAATGTGATTGCACTGACCATGATGGTTTTGGACTTGTGATGAAGTTTGTGTAATCTGCTCTGATCTCGTGTCATATCATCCAAGTCTAATTCTTTAGTTGGATCTTCTAGATCAGTTGGTGCAGTGTATCCTTTAACTATCATCTTCCATAGTTCAGGATCTTGAGATATGACAAAGCTTCTCATTCTGTCCTTCCAATACTCAAACCTTTCTCCATCAAACAATGGTGGCCTGTTGATGTTGTTTCCCAATTCTTCTGCCATATTGAGCCCCTTGGACCTTTCCTCAAACACTGTTAAGTGCTCAGCCTTGAGACCGAGCTCTGATGCCAATTGAAGGTGCAAACACGAGAAGGGGGGGTTGAATTGTGTTTGACTTAACTTGAATACTTTTCCTGTTTTAATACTTTCAAAACAAAACTTGATGTATAATTAAAACAGAGTTAGCAGCGGATAAAAATAAAAATAAAAACTCACAGATTTTATACTGGTTCACCGTTAACGAGGCTACGTCCAGTCCCTTCGCCTTGAAGGATTTCACTAATTCAATCTTGAATTACAACCTTGCTACTGACCCTCCAAGTCAGTCTTCTCAATAGTCTAACAATCCTAGACTTCTTGAGGAAAACAACCTTGTCTTCAGCCAATCTGACAACCCAAGATTGTAGAAGAAATCACAACACTATGAATCTAATTGCTAAGTACCTTGCTACCCTTTCTGATTCTGTAAGACCCTTAATTTTAAATATTAATTTTGGAATTATTGTCAAGGGCATTTTGGGAATTTTTGTAAATATTTAATATATGTATGATTGGAGTGAATATATATATATATATTTATTTTGAAGTATGAATTAAAATTATTGGATGAAGAAGTAAATTAATTTAATTTCAAGTAATTAAATTAATTGGACCATTAAGTAAGGATTAGTGGCTAATTGCAAGATAATTATAAAGCTGGAAAATCAGACAAGTGGCAAGTGAGGTGGCACCATGAGAGTCTATAAATAGGAGTGAGAAGGATGGTGAAATCAGAACACCATTCCTTCCTCCATACTGCCCATATTGCATGTACCAACTCCATCTCCTCTCCCATTTTCTGTCTCTATTTCTGCTTTCTGCCATTCCCGAACTGAAATTTGTAGAGAGGGAAACCCTTCAAACACCATTAACTGAGAATCCAAGCCTCAAACCTGAAAACCCCCAGTAGTAAAGTTAATCCCCACCTCCATACGAAGAGAAAGAACCCAGTTTTGCAGCATCAAACTCAGGGAACAGCTTCACCGTTTCTGGACACAGAAAAAGGAACGCAGTAGGAACAAGAGAATAGCAAAGCACGCTACAAGGGTAAGGGCACCTTCCATCTTTTAGCTGCATTAGGGCCATAAATTATGCTGTTTTCAGTTCTGTTTTTAAGAGAAAAGCTATTTCGAAAAATGACATTTTGAGAGAAAATGCATTTTTTTTAGAAGTGATTATTCTGATAAGTTGTTGTTGGCTATTTTTACTGGTAAAATACGTTGTTTTACATTCTGTGTGAATGCTGGAAAATGTTGCATGCCATTTTAGTTATGATTAAAATGCATGTCTTAAAACTGTTTTGAAGAATAGCATTAAAATGCAAAATGCATTCTGTTGAGGTTTGTTGTTCTGTAATGTTTGCAAGTATTTCTGTGGTATCATGAAAAGCTGAAATGTGTTACATGTCATTCTGTTATTGAGAAAACTGAGTACTTGCATGTCATCCTGATGTTTGATGAAGCTGAGTATTTGCATGTCATTCTGGTGTTTTGAGAAAACTGAAATGTTGCATGTTTGTTATGATGAGTGAGAACACTGAAATGTTGCATGATGTTCTGATGATTGATCATCTGTCTCTGTTTTGGATAATCTGATGTTAATGGTGCTGATTCTGTTTTATGTTGTGGAATTCTGGAGATGATTTTGATTCTGGTTGTTTTGCGTGGTTCTGGTGATGATTTTGATTCTGGTTGTTTTGTGTGATTCTGGTGGTGTTGATGGTTTTTAAAGAAAAAGGGATTTTAGATGAGGAAAGGTTTTTCTTGAAAAAGTGTAGAATCTGTTTGATGTTGGCTGTTGTTTTGTAAGAATCAGTTTTGAAAAGGGTTGAACTTTCACTGGTTTTCGAAGGTGTATTCGACTACAGCACGTGTGTATTCGAATACAACCTTCCAGGTTTCTGTTTTATTTTAAAGTTTTCCAAACCTGTATTCGAATACGAGCCCCTGTATTCGAATATAGAGGAAAGATTTTGGCTTCTGTATTCGTATCTGTATTCGACTACGGTCATGTCGTATTCGAATACAGAAGTGAAATTTTTAACACTGTCTTCGCATCTGTAGTCGACTACAGACATGCTGTATTCGACTACAGATTCGAGTTTTTCCAGAAACTCAGTTTTTAGCTTCTGTATTCGAATACAAGGAAGCTGTATTCGAATACAGATTTGTGTTTTCTAGAAAAAACAAGTTTTAATCACTGTCATGTGAGTTTTTAAGGGATGAGAAACTCTGAGAAGGTTTTAATAAATTGAAAAGAAGTCTGTGAAATGGTTTTTAAAGAGGAGAGAAAGATGTTTGAAAATCTTTAAGTGACTTGGGAGAAAAGGCTAGATTTTTCAAAGGTTGAACTCCTGTATTCGACTACAGCCATGCTGTATTCGAATACAGAATGTTAAATTTCAATTCCTACTTCTGTATTCGAATACAGGGAGTCTGTATTCGAATATAGATTCGTGTTTTCAGAAAATTTTTAAGAATGTTTTGAAAAACCTTGAGTGTCTGGGGAATACAGGGAATGTTGTGGTGAGTTGAAGTGGAACTTTGATGAGATTTTGAAGTAGTCGTGATGAAGTTTTAAAAACTTTACTGATGTAATGAAAGAGGTTGATTTATGCACTGAAATCTGCCTCTGTATTCGAATACCAGAGGGCTGTGTTCGAATACAGAGTGTGAATCTGCACTGTTTTTGGCTTCTGTATTCGAATACAGAAGAGCTGTATTCGAATACAGATTCGTAAATCTCAGAAAAATCCCAGTTTTAATTCTGTGTCTGAATTTTTGAGAGGTTGGGAAAACATTTCAAAGTGTGAATGATTAATTCACTGTTAATTCATGATTGTGATGTTGTTATGTATGACTGTGCTGAAATATTTAAATATGATTGAGAGGCATGAATTCCTGTTTTGCATTCTGTTTCTAGAGAAATGAAACACTGCATATTCATGCATTGCATAGTCAAGTGGTACCCGCGATGGGCCACAGAGTAATGCGCAACCACGTGCTGATCTGTTGAGCGATTGCACGAGTGCTGGACTGTTGAGCGTCTGCACTGGTACTGGACTGTTGAGCATCTGTACCCTAAAATGCGCAACCCCGTGCTGATCTGTTGAGCGATTGCACGAG
The DNA here is from genome assembly GCA_037974295.1 of Cicer cuneatum. NCBI lineage: Eukaryota > Viridiplantae > Streptophyta > Magnoliopsida > Fabales > Fabaceae > Cicer > Cicer cuneatum. The sequence goes on along the minus strand of JBBPBO010001985.1, from coordinate 74,302,753 downwards.
TGCTGGACTGTTGAGCGTCTGCACTAGGTACTGATCTGTTGAGCGATTATACCTTGGGTGATGTCAAACGTGCTGGTCTGTTGAGCGACTGCACGATGTGCTGGACTGTTGAGCGTCTGCACTGGTGCTGATCTATTGAGCGATTGCACCCTGGTCATGAGGGCCGTTGAGATGTGCTGGTCTGTCGAGCGACTGCACCTTGGTGATTCCAAGAAAATTATGCATGAGCATATATGCATTACATTGTGGGATTTGACCGTTGTGTCATGATTGATTATATGATGAATGTTGGAAATTAATGCGTGTGAGGGCTGTTCAGAATCTGAAATTTCTGAATTTATGTTTGTGGTTTGTTGACGTGTTGGCTGTACTTACCGCATATTCATAATCATTAACTGCTGTTTTGAAAAGGCATGAAAGTAATAAATTTCCAAATGAGCATTATTATTTTTCTCATCATCATAAATTATGCCATGATTAGATGTTGTTGTACAATACATGCTATGTGAATATTTGTTATTTTCGGTTGGTGACCCCCTTGCCATTATATTGTGGACTTTGGGCTTTGCCCTTAGATATTACCCGAACCCGTCCTACCGACGGATACACTAATGACGGAAACGTCATTAGTTTTCCCTGATCTTTACGTACGGAGTCTACATGGACGACACAGAGGGACGGACGGTTGGCTGAAGACAAGACTTATAGAGGATACGGTGGAGACCGTGCTACTGTAGCTTAGTGCATGATCAGTCTAGATTGTTGTATAGGGTTTTGAATTTTGGAAAATGTATTTCTATTTTGGGAATTAATGTATTACTTTTTCCGTTGTATTTTCCGCACTCTTACATTGTTAACATTTTAAAAATGCCTTAATGGTTATTATTAAATTTCTGAAATTGAGTACTTATTGGTTACGGAAACTTTATTTTAATTCCTTTCGAATAAATCTAGCAAATCATTTTTAATATTGATTATTTTAAATAAAAAAAAATAAAAAAAAATGCACCCGCACTGTGTTTTAAACTCGGGGTGTTACAGATTCCCTCAGTTTGTAGACTCTACTTCAACAACTTAGATACAACCCTATCTAATTGCCAAGTACCCTGCTACCTCTACTGACTCCCTCAGATTGTAGACTCTACCTCAACAACTTAGATTTGCCACAGTGGAAAGAAAATAACACAAGTACTTGCTTCTTGAAAGCTGAAACTCACAATTGACTTATATGAAAATTTGAGAGTGGTTGCTTTGGAAGTGTATGACTCTTTTGTGATTTTCGATGCTGAGCATTTTGCCTTGAGCCTCCTTTTATAGATGAAAATTAGGGTTTCTTCCATGATCAAATTCGAGCTGAATCTTGCTTGATTCTCTTCCAAAAATAACTTGACCAATTGGGCTTTATTTAAATAAAAAACATATCTTCAGATTTTCTTTCAAACTAACTGGCCAATCAAATCTGTTGGCTGTTCCCGCCAATGCTCCTGAATTCCATGCTACTCCACTTTATTTTTATAACCAATCTTTTTAACACTTTAATTAAAATAACTTGCAATCTCCATTGTTGATCAATTCTGGACCATCAGAATTTTGAGCGCTAGTCCACATCTGGTCCAAGCTAAATGATATGCTGTGATCATCTGAATTCGGCCATCCCTGGACCACACTTCCTGACCCTCTGATCTTCTGATTTCGGCCAACCTGGATGCGCGCCTGATATGCTGAATTCTTCTGGACTCGGCCATTTCTGGACTTACACATTCTGTCCCTCTGATTTCGGCCAATACTGGGCCATGGTCTGATTTTCTGATCTAGACCATCACTGGACTCAAAAAATTATTTTTGAACCATTGATCTGGATATTTTTACTCTGATCTGGACAGATTCTGGAATTTGGTCTGGAACAAACTGAAATAAACTTGATCAAAAAATATTTCAGTCTGGACATTTTACCTTTGATTTTGGACCAGGTCTGGATTGATTATGGAATTCATTTCTTCTGGTCTGGACTTAGTTTCATGCCCTGAATCATGCTATCTTATGGTCTGGGCCAAATCTGGATTGATCCTCTTGTTCTGAACTCATAAACATACCTTCTGGTCAAGTCTGGAACAGGTATGGAACAAGTCTGGACTGTGTAATTTTTCACTGCCAGACCATCTTCTGGTCAGAATAACTTCTGGAATAAAATTGATATTTGATTCCTGTTTGTCTGGAACAACTCTCCTTCTGGCAGGCTTTCCAATGGTATGATCCATGTTTCATTCTGATTTTTATTCCTTCTGATTTTTATTCCTTCTGATCTGGGCCATCGAAGATATCTTCTGATCATGTTTTGCCATTCCTGGAGTATCTTCTGGTCATTCCAGAATTCATTTTTCTGGAATCCTTTGATCTCTGCTTCTGTTTCCTTCAGTTTCTGGGGCATTTAACTTAATAATTCAAAGTACAAAATAAGTTTACATTGAGTACATTTGTAAGCATCAAAATCCTAAGTACTTAGAACCAACTTGGTTCCAACATTCTCTTCTCTGGTGGATTCCAGAACGTGTTCTTTTATTTAAGATTAGCGCTTGCTAACCCTTTGCGATTTCCGACTGCGTCACACACACACACATATATATATATATATATAATACATAGTATACAAGCATCCTCTGTTTCCAACCTTAGTCCCTTTCATCTGCTATAATATATAAAAAATAGGGGATGAGATAATAATCTCAGTGAGAGTTCTATATAAGGGGAGGGGCAGTTCTAAAAATTCTTGTACTTAGATGCACATAAATCATGAAATGAATATGAATTTCATGCTTAATTAAACTTTAGCCTTCACTTTTCTGTAAAACATAGATTTACAATGTATAACTTGTCTTGAAATACTACAGTCCAATTTATTCGCTCACACTCGAGGGACCAGTTCACTTATCACTAACTATGAGTCATACCCAACATTATATATTAAGACTTTGAAAGTTCAAAATGGTAATTACCAATTTCTGAATGGTGTATTCTTTTCTCATTATTTAACCATTCTCCTTGTCTAATCTTTCTGCTTGGCCTAGCAAATGTAGGTGGCTCAAGTGCATCAAAATCATAGCCCTGCATCTTATTCATTGGTTGGACAACTGAATTTGAAAGGGTTGATTCTTTCCTTGCAAGTCTTGCAAGGACCTTCACATTCAGCACCATTGGTTTTTGAAGCAACAAATGAAGTTGAGTCACCCTGAAATTTGTTATACTATTTAAGCCAATGAAAAATAAATCATTTCAAAAGAATTAACAATGTGGAGTATTTTATTAATAGGAACATTGTAAGTACCTCTTCAATTGATGTTTGCTTCATAAAATAACCGAAGGAAGAAGTTGCTTGGCGCGCAAAATATACCTTATTGTCACATCTCCTAAACACAGAGTTCAGACTACCACTGCAATTCTGATCATAGGGAGAGGAAATTAGATGAACAAAACAAATTACAAACAGATTCATGAAAAATAGGATAACATAGATATTACTTTATAGCTTATTTTATGGAGTAAAAACACGTTTTAAGTCTTGTTTTATAGGAGATTATGAAACAAGAAACAAAATTAGTGGTATTCTAAGAATAGTATAGTAATTTCTATGTGGTAATAGCAAGCGCAACATATGGAAATTCTGAATTAATGTTTTCCAAAGAACTGATTCATTCTTCCTTGTCCTTTTGGTGGAAGAAGGAAAACACACAAGTTCTGTTTTATTAATCATTTGAGTACAAATGATAAATTTAAGAAGGGAAATAGATGAAGAAAAACACTTAGGTTATAGAATTATGAAGTTTCTTGTAGTATATGAAAGTGTATCAATTTGATATGGGTACTCAAACAATTAATTAATTAATTAATTGTAACTAGCATAAGAGACATGCATAATTTGTACTACTATTAATTAATATATTTTTCATACTTATTCCACCAAAGTCATAAAAAAAGTTATCATTACACGGTAGTAATACTTTTCATAAATGCAAATAATAAAGTGGAAGTTGAAATATTATGTTTGCATATAAGGAAGAGAACAAAAAGAGCATGATACATCACCATAGTGGGATCATTAGGCAAAAGAGCATGATTGGTGAAATATGGATTGGTGAAATTTCATCATTGGGAGCAAAGAGGGAACCCTAACAATATAATGTAATAGCATCGAGATAATAGCGCCGCCTCAGTCTTCTTCTCCATCTAGTTCTCAGATTCTTTAATTCCTCTTCTTCTGAAACAGTGAAAACGTTTCTAGATTTCACTTCTTCCTCTGCTACCATCGTGCGTGCCAGCTTGCGATTTTGACTATATTGCTCGCTTCCTCCCTCTTCCCATTTAGCCGCACACTCTCAATCTCCCTCAAATCGAAGCTTCTTATTTCCAAACAATTTTCGCTCTCAACGATGGAAGAAGCTATGCTAAGCGATGAATTACCCAAATTCAGAGACATTAGACGCTATTATTGCCAATACTGCGGAATCTGTAGGTCCAAAAAAACCCTAATTACATCCCACTTCAATTCCGTACACAAGGTACTATTTTTGTTGGAATTCAATGTTTGATCTATAGTTTAATTCAAATTGGTCTCGCGATTTCTTATAAATTAATCATCTTTTAGTTTTATGGTTTTTGGGATTTTTTTAGGGTTTAAAAGCACCTTAAAAACCTTAATTGTTTTAATGTTTGTCTTGTTTTTTAAGATTATTCTACAGTTATGGTATCTTATATTGAAACATCTTTGATTGATTTACACAAGTACCTATAATAATTCATGGAAATCCAAGTGATTAAGGCCCTGTTTGGATAAACAACTTATTTAACACTTTATAGCATAAACACTTATGTATAAACTATTTTAATAACACAAGGTAAAATAAAGTCAAATGCTTTTGTACAATCGATGACCTATTTTCATAAGTTATCCTGGATATCTTATGAAAATTAACTTAAAACAGTTCGTGAACATTTCATAAGCTGTTTCCATACGCCCTCCCAAACAGACTCACAATCTAAACAAGGCGTAAATATTACCATCTTTGTTGGTTTTGTGTCGGTGTTGGACATGCGACACATATTCAATGCAAGTGTCAGGGTTATGTAGCTTATATATGATATTATATTGTTGTTGACCTTTTGATGTGTGTTTTAGGAGGAGGTGGAGAAAACAAGAGTTGAAGCTGAAGCTGAAACAGAGGGTGTACTCAAAGCTAATACTTGTGAGGAATGTGGTGCTAGTTTCAAAAAACCTGCTTACTTGTTGCAGCATATGCAAAGTCATTCACTCGAGGTATTTGCTTAAATTAAATATCTTATGTTGTTCTATTTTACTTCATTTTGTGAATACTTTTTCAATTGGTCTTCTGAGTTATTCCGGTTTATACTTTCTATAATTCATTGTTTAATTCATTTGTGAGGGATTTTATATCATTAGATTAAATGGTTTGTATGAATAAATGTGAAGATGATATGCATGTTTCTAGTTGCTGAAAAATATGAATGAGCTAAAGATACATGTTTTTGCAGGAAAGTAAATTTTTAGACACTAAAATGATCTGTAAAATTATGGACATCATAGTGTGAAGCATTGGATCCCAGAGACAGAACTCCAAAATGCACGAGGCAACATGCTTGACCTTGATGAATTAGTATCAGGTAGGGAGACCTCCTGAGAAGCTTCATCAAGAATGCCTCGGTCACGCTCAATTCAAAACGAGGTTGGCAGTTTGTTCATATGTTTCTCTTGTTCTTGTCAAAGCTCGTTGGTACCATTCAGTTTTATCATCTTTTTTGTTTTCTTGCTTTAACAATTTCTTGTCATCTGTTACAGAGGCCATATGTTTGTAGCCTTGAAGATTGTAATGCAAGTTACAGAAGAAAGGATCATCTGAATCGTCACCTTCTACAGCATAAGGGGAAAACTTTTAAATGTCCTATAGAGAATTGTAAAAGTGACTTCTCGTTGCAAAGCAATTTGAAAAGACATATTGATGAGATTCATGATGAGAACTCTACGCCTGTTAGTAGTGAAAATCAGAAGCAGTTTGTATGTCCAGAAATTGGTTGTAGAAAGGGTTTCAGATATGAATCACAGCTACAGAAGCACGAAGGTTCACATGGTTAGTTTCTTTTCTTTGGATTTTCTACATGAACTTGCAAATTTTTCATTGAGTGTTTGTAGCGTTGCCCTTTAATAAGATTTCCGAATATTGTTGGCACAATTTTGAACAAAGCCTTTTATTTTATTCTACAGTTAAGCTGGAGACAATTGATGTAGTGTGCTTAGAGCCTGGTTGCATGAAACACTTCACTAATGCCGAGTGCCTTAGAGCTCATGTTAAGTCATGCCATCAACACATGACCTGTGAAACTTGTGGGAGTAAGCAACTGAAGAAGAACATGAAGAGGCATCTCCGTACACACGAAGCCAGCAGTCCATCCAAAGTATTTCGATGTGAATTTGAGGGTTGTGACTGCACATTTTCAACTGTAAGATGCCTCCGATCATTAAATGGCATGGTATACATGCTACATGAATTCCAAATTATTGGTTACATTTTCTAACTTTCTTTGAATATCCAACTGTTGGTTTGTATCACAACAGAAATCTAATCTTCATACGCATGAGAAGGCTGTACACATTCAAGAAAAGCCTTTTGTGTGTGGATTTCCTAATTGTGGCATGAGGTTTGCATACAAACACGTGAGAGATAATCACGAAAAGACCGGGAAACATGTTTTTACCTTGGTAAGTTCTGTCCTTGATAACTCTTATGGTGTAAAAATTGTGACAAATCATTCTATGTATTGGAATGCTTATCAATATTTTGTTGATTTATAGGGTGATTTTGAAGAAGCTGATGAACTATTCAGGTTAAGGCCTAGGGGAGGTTTGAAGAGAAAATGTCTAACAGTAGAAATGTTGGTTAGGAAAAGAGTTACACCACCAAGTCAATTGGAGAACTTGTTATTTATGCAAGATAGTGAGTAACATGGATCATAGTTCTCTCTCTAGGCAAAAAGTTATGCGCTGACCTTGGGTATAGATAGTTTACCATGAGCTTGAAGTGCAAAGGATTGTGTTATTTTTTGTAACATAAATTTACACGTGTTAACTTCCTAACGGAAATAATGGAGTCGTTCAATTGTTAATCAGTGAGATAATATGTAAAAGGCATTGAGTGTTTTACCATGTATCCATACAATTATGCCTTGTCTAGCTTCACTTGTGATTTTTATTCTATTAAATAGTTTCCCTGTCGAAATTATAGGAATTTGTGTTGAGCAGGAGGAAAAGAGAGAACAAACTTTGAATTAATAGAATAAAATGTTTATATATTGTGTAATATATTTTATAAAATATAATGCTAACGCCTATTTGTAAAGTTAACGTGTACATCTGTATGTATATTGTTTCCTTTATTTTCTGATTTGGTTATGAATTGATTAGAATCAATGTGTTAATAATTAGATTGATTATATTGTCCTTTATTTATGTATTGTTTGAACGCTTCAATTAGCAACACTGGTTTCAATGTGTTAAATAATGGCTATAGCGTAACCCTTTTTTTTTTCCCGCTATTCTCGATTAGCAACACTGGTTTCAATTGTTTTTGACGACAAGGGTATAATCATCTCAAAACATGGTCAGAAGAAACAACGGTATAATATTTCATTTCAGTACTAAAAGTCAACAAACACACTACAAATCACTCAAAAATATTTGATCTATTATTTTTAGGCTTATTTACTATAATTTTTTAATTGTGTGATTTTGGTTCTTGTTTAAAACGAACAATTTTTGCCTTCACATTTACCATATTTCTGATTTCTGCAGTTGTTTTTCTCAATTTTTTTTAGTGATGTAGCATGACATGCAGACTTTCTAATGATATGATATGACATGATGAAATTTTTTATTTTAATTAAAAAAAATAAAGAATTTATGCTACATCTCCTATTTTTTTAAGTACATGCGTCGAAATTTTCTCACGTTTTTCTTGATCTCTTTTTGACAGAGTTTCGAAGTTATATTTTTCTAAGCTCAAATGGAGATGGAAATAGAAGTTTCGTAAATGAAAATAGTGTGATGGCGAAAGTAGTTGAAGAATTGATAGAAATCTCAAAACAAAAATAAAGTAGACAAAGATTGAAATTAGAGATTCTAATTTTAGTTTTTTAATTAAGTAAATATAACTTTGTTTTTTATTTTAATTAAAATAATTTTTTTTATAAAAAATTAATTAAAATAATTTTCATCATGTCATGTCATGCAAGTAATTAAAAAGTTCACTCTATCATCGTACATCACAGAAAAATTGGAAAAAACAAGTATTCTCCTAGCCATGCAATCCTACCCTGCCAGTCAGAACACAGTTAGAATCCGAACTCGAAATTGAATTGGCACTGCTTCTGTCATATACCTAATTCTAAATTTCATTTTAGTTTTCTGATTTTCACTCACTTAGTGAGGGAGATAAATATTGATGAAGGTACAAGAAAAATATAGTGTTGCATTTTGACTGTATGTAAATTTAATATGTGAAGTTAAATGAGAAGAAATGAGCGAACTGCATCTCATCCTGTGTGTTTCATTTCTTCAACTTACGCCCAATGAGTTTAATACACGATGTTCTTACAATGAGTGTATCTTTATCCGTTTTATCCCATTAGATTCTCAAGTCAATTTTCAAGGTAGTTGATGATATGTAAAGGAGACTAACAATAAAGTCAAAGTCAGCACAAATGACTTGGTCAATTCAACAGTTAGTTAGTTAGTTAAAGGGGTATTAGCTTAGTTTGTTAGTTAAGTGTAACTGACAAACTCTTCTCTAATTACTTGTATATAATCTAAACAATCCTTTGTATATTCATTCAATTAATGAAATCATAGATGAATATTCAGTACATTATCTTTCCTATCATCATCTTAACCTTTCTCAAACTAGGGCACATGTTAGTCAATTAAAAAATCAACTGCGAAATTCAAGAAATCTATTTGTCTACAACAACTAAATCAAGTCAACAGCCCCTCGTTCACACTAAGCCTAAATCAATCAAGACAATATCAAATTGTCCATAGTGGAAGTCAGCTATGGAACATGACTTTTCAACACTTCAACAAACCAAGACCTGGTCACTTGTGTCTCTCACACCTGATGCAAATGGGATCGGATACCATCAATAGGAAGGGTTGGATTTCTCTAAAACATTTAGCCCTGTTGTCAAACCAACCACCATTAGAGTCATCCTTACCATTGCCCTCAACAATAATTGGCCCATTCTACAAATAGACATCAACAATGCTTTCTTGAATGGAGACCTCTTTGAAACATATATATATGGCCCAACCCCCTGGTTTTGTACAACGTAACAACAACATTGTTTGTAAATTGAACAGATCCCTCTATGGCTTGAAACAAGCACCAATAACTTGGTTTCAAAAATTACACTCTTTTCATACCAAGCTAGGCTTTCATTCCACCAAAAGTGACATTTCCCTCTTTACCAAAGTAATCCCTACCATTACCCTTTACATGTTGGTTTATGTGGATGATGTAGTCATCATAGGGAACTCCTTTCATGCAATTCAGTCACTCATTGACTCCCTTCATTCTCAGTTTCTCTTAAAGCAACTTGGTAACCTACATTATTTTATCAGAATTCAAGTACATAAAATTGTTGCTGGAAATCTGCACCTTACTCAAACAAAGTATATTCAAGATCTCCTACATAAAGCTAAAATGACCACTACCAACCCTATGATGACTCCCATCCCATGATTTCAACTGTCAAATTATCTGCTTATGATCCTATAATACTGATGATCCAGCAATGTACAGATCTATTGTTGGTGCCCTGCAATACCTCACAATCACCAGACCCGACCTCTCTTATGCAGTCAATAAAGTCTGCCAATTGATGCATTCCCCAAAACAGTCACACTAGCAAGCAGTCAATCACATTATAAGATACTTCCAAGGCACTCTCAGTTTGGTCTAACCTTTACCTGCTCCACTTCTCCTAATCTATCAGCTCTGTGGATGATAGAAGATCCACCACGGGCTATTGTGTTTACTTTGGAAACAATTTAATTTCTTGGTCCTCAAAGAAGCATCCTGTTGTGTCCAGATCAAGTAATACAGAAGCAAAATATAGGAGCTTAGCTGCTGTAACCATTGAACTTTTATGGCTTAAAACATTGTTGTCTGAAATGCATATCTCTTCTTCATCACCTCCAGTTGTTTATTGTGATAACTTTAAGTGCTGTCATGTTGGCTTTGAACCCAATTCTTCATTCAAGGACAAAACATTTTGAGCTTGACGTATACTTCATCAGAGAAAAAATCGACAACAAGGAACTGCTGGTTTATCATATTTCTGCACTTGATCAAACTGCATATGTACTTACCAAGGCTACTTCCACTAACTTCTTCATTCAATGTCGCACCAAACTCAGGGTCCCTGAATTCCCCTGAGTTTGCAGGGGGTATAAAAGGAGTCTAACAATAAAGTCAAAGTCAGCACCAATGACTTGGTCAATTCAGCAGTTAGTTAGTTATAGGGATATTAGTTTAGTTTGTTAGTTAACTGTAACTGACAAACTCTTCTCTAATCACTTGTGTATAATCTAAACAATCCTTTGTATCATAAATGAATATTCAATGAATTAACTTTTCTATCATCATCTTAACCTTTCAAAAAAATATGCATGTTATTGTATGTGATTTCTCTCTATTCTTTATGTTCAATTGTACATCAGTCATACTGCCGTTAGCCACTACGTGGGGTTGACTACAGGATCAACGTCACTTAGTTCACCTTCATCTTCTGATACTATTGTTTATTCATTATCCTCGAGATGGACATCGATCACTTCATCTTCTGATAGATTATGCTCTTTTGTGTATAAATATATTTAACACTTTTTGTAGTGGACAATTTTATTGACATATATCAGGGCATGCAGTTGCTTATACTCAAATTAACAAACATACCAAAGCAATCCAAGATTGTCTTAGATCTATCGAGATTGATATGAACTACAGTAAGGCATACAGTCATCTGGGCTTAGCTTATTATGCACAAGGAAGAAACTACAGATATGCTGATAAAGGGTTTAGAAAAGGTCTGTATTATATTATATTAATTTATTTCTTGTTTTTATAATCTGCTTGACATATATACTTACTAGGAGTCCTCCCGAGAATGTTGTTATTATTGTCATCTGGTGTTACAAATCAAGGTGAAATGTTGCACATCACCTCATTAATTCAATGATAAATATTGACTCAAAAATTGTTTTTGTGGGGAAACGTACGTTTGAGCGTTTGTCTTAACGTCAAAATAGATTGTATTTGACAATTAGTTTACGTTATTTGCTAAACTTGTGATTAAATTATTGTTGAGGAAAAAACCTTTTTGATATATGTTTTAATGACAACAAACCTTTTCAATTAAATGATTAAGTTTTATGAATGGTGGTCTACTAATGATTTCACTTAAGTTTTGTTTAAGGAGCATGAATTCATAAGTGAACAAAGCAAGAAACCATTCATGCACAAATGTGATCAATTACAAGAAGCCATTCGAATCACTAAGAAAAAGGCCATGAATCAAGCTGCCAAAACAAGACTGAACAGTCTCCAGAATGTCCAGAATTAACAGCATGTTAATGATTCAAGGAAAGCCAAGAAATCAGCATAAAAGAACACTCTTGACACAATCTGGAAACAGTAATTATCAGACTCCAGAAGATACCTCATGAAGTCAATTACCAGAAGATACATTCTGGAAATTACCAGAGGATACATTATGGAAATTACCAGAGGATACATTCTGGAAATTAACAGAGGATACGTCCTGGATTTACCAGAGAATAAATTCTGGAATTACCAAGGGATAAACCAGGAAGTCGAAAAACATCATCAGAAGGTAACTTTGGAGGCCCAGAACAAACGGAAACAATATCAGAAGAACATCTGATAAACACCAGAGGGAAGCCTGCCATAAAGACAATTGCTTCATACCAGAAGAATTCAAATATCAGAAGAAATCAAGAAGTTATTCTGATCAGAACATAGCCCAGCAGTGAAATATCAAAACTGTCCAGACTGTCATGAGGAGAGTTGTTCCAGTTCAGAATTAATCAAATGTAATAAGTATTACAAGAGATAAACTGACCAGAACATAGCATGACAGTCGAATTTTACTTCATCCAGAAAACGATATCTCCAGAAAATACATTCAGAGGAAGAACCAAGTCTGTTCTTGAACATCAGAATGTCTAGAATGATCAGAACAGTCTCCAGAATGATCTTCTATCAAGAATGATCATCAGTCTCTAGGAATGATCATTAGTCTCCAGAAATAATCATCAATGTCCAGCATGTTAACAATCCATCTCCAGCATGTTAACATTAATCTCCAGTATGTTTAACATCATATCATCAGTCTCCATATTGATAAACAATCTCCAGATTTCTGTTCACTTCATCAAGACTGTTTGAACCTGATTTTTATGCAAGGAAAAATCATGTTTATCTTAAATGGATTTCCAGTACATCATCATGAGATATGAAGCTTTAAAGATTGTTAATTATGATTCTAAATGTATTGTTAAATTAACCTGTGCTTTTGAGTGTGTTAATTCAAAGACAGGTTTCAAAAGAATCAAAGCAAACAGCATAAACAAAGGCAGAGAACATTCTTGACATATTCTAGAAAACGGAGAAAGTTCGCCAGGCTGTGACAGCATAAAGACCAATCTTTCTCCATCACTTAATTGAAGTTTATTGACTCTGGAAGTTACATGGATATGATCACTACATGGCAGAGAACACATAGGATCTATTCAAATCAAAGAGGACATTCAAATTGAAAAAGAAAAAGACTCTCAAACAAGTCTGTCCAGACAGTTCTGGAAATGATTGTCAAGACTGTTGAAACAATCTTGAAGTCAAGTCAGTTTCCAATATGGCCACAAAAACGTCCAGATTGATTATCAGCCTCCAGGATACCTAAAGTACAAAAAGTCCAGAATAATCATCAATCTCCAGTCAGTTTTAGAAGCTTCAGTACAAGTTTCCTACATCAAGTTTTCATGATCGTTTTCAATCTGTTTTGAATGGTTCAAAGCTTCAGTTCAAGCTAGCAATATTATCTCTTATCAGAAGCATTAGAGGATCATTAATTATTCAAGAAAGTTTGATTCAAAACGCAACATACAGCTCAGCCTAAACAGAAAATAAAAATTGTCAAAAGTGGATTATTTTTATTTAGAAATAATGCCTCTGGTCAAGTCAGATAAAGGCATTAACAACGGCTATATTGGCCTTCATTAAATGCTCTCAAGCCTATAAAAGGAAGGCCACACCTCAAGGAAAACACAGAAGTTCAAGTGCTAACAAGTTTCTCCAAATCATTCACATTCACATACTTGAAATTCTGCAAATCATTTACAGAATCAGTTGTAGTTAAATTCATTTTACTCTGATATATTCATACTGATTTATCTGTAAAAGAATCGAAATCTCAAACAAGAGTTGAGACATTTCAGATTCTAAACAATCTCATTATTATTGTAAAACTCAAACTATAAGAGTTTAATATAGTTTGAGGTAGATTGTAAGAAATCCTATCAAGACAGATAGGTGATTTGATTAATCTGATACCAGGTGGAATTAGATTAAGTTCTGTAAACAAAGATCAAGGTTGATCTAGGCTAGGTGCTGTAAAACCAAGAAGGTTCTTGTTTTAAACACTTAGTGGAAAATCTCACAGTGGTGAGGACTGGACGTAGCCCGGGTTGGGTGAACCAGGATATATCTGTGTGTGATATCTCTTCCCTTATCCCTATTTACTTTCAGTCTGTTAATTATCAAGTCAGATAGATAAACTGAACTGTTGATTTCAACTAACCAAGAACGTTCTCTGTTTTCTGGTGAAAACCAAGAACGTTCTATGTTTTTTGTTTTCACAACCAAGATCAATCTTGAGTTATTTTCTTAAGTTTTTAACAGAAATTTTAAAACGGCGGATTTACAATTCAAACCCCCCCTTCCTTGTAAATCGATATTGCTACTTCAATTATGACTTTGGCATCTTTCAATAACAATTGAGTCAAATAGTGATTAGCAAAAGTAGTTTTTTGTTTTTTAAAAGTCCACTTAGCAAAAAGAGCTTGACTACAAGACAAACACAGAATCTAAAAGCTCAAACATGCAAGGCTAGGTCACGCCCAAATCAAGTCTAGTCTTACTTAAAAAGAATAAATATTAATTGTCTTGAAAACCAAAAATAATGAAAGAACATAATAGAAATTTGTCAATTCTGCGTTTCACCAAGGGACTCTCCATTTCTAGTAAATGGTTCTAAAAAAACTTCAGCTAAATGGATAATACAGAATGTGGCAGAGAGTATATATATGCAGGGGGAGTATGATGTAGGAAGGTTCGCGGCAAGAATCGAGGAAGAAACGGCTTTGAGGGCAAACGCAGCGGAAAATGCGGAAAAGGATCGTCCGGTGTCAGATTGCCTATTATTATACCTTTCCGGAAAGGGAATCGCGCCACGAACACAACACATTGCTTTGCCATGACGTATGTGTTGGAACCAAGTTGGTTCTAAGTACTTAGGATTTTGATGCTTACAAATGTACTCAATGTAAACTTATTTTGTACTTTGAATTGTTAAGTTAAATGCCCCAGAAACTGAAGGAAACAGAAGCAGAGATCAAAGGAAAATGAATTCTGGAATTTCCAGAAGATGTTCCAGGATGTCAAAACATCACCAGAGGATATGTTTGGTGGCCCAGAACAGAAGGAATAAAACATCATAATGAAACATGGATCATATCATTGGAAAGCCTGCCAGAAGGAGAGTTGTTCCAGACAAACAGGAGTCGAATATCAATTTTATTCCAGAAGTTATTCTGACCAGAAGATGGCCTGGCAGTGAAAAATTACACAGTCCAGACTTGTTCCAGACTTGACCAGAAGGTATGTTTATGAGTCCAGAACAAGAGGATCAATTCAGATTTGGCCCAGACCATGAGATAGCATGATTCAGGGCATGGAACCAAGTCCAGACCAAAAGAAATGAGTTCCAGAATCAATTCAGACCTGGTCCAAAATTAAAGGTAAAATGTCCAGACTGAAATATTTTTTGTTCAAGTTAATTTCAGTTTGTTCCAGACCAAAGTCCAGAATCTGTCCAGATCAGAGTAAAAACTTCCAGATCAATGGTTCAGAAATAATTATTTGGTCCAGTGATGGTCCAGATCAGAAAATCAGACCATGGCCCAGTGGTGGCCGAAATCAGAGGGACAGACTGTGCAGTCCAGCAAAGGCCGAAATCAGAGGATTACAGCATATCAATTCGGCTGGTCCAGTTGTGGAATATCACATGAAGATCCAAGGGTGCAGATTTGATCATGAGGATTAAAGAATCTGAGAAAAACGTTCCAAAACAGAATTGGAGAAAAAAGCTCAAAACAGAATCTGAGCAAATTACTCCAGAATATTCTCAAAACAGATTAACTTAAATATACTGCAGAAGTAAAGCATCAGTGAAGTTCTAAAGTTCAACTATAAATAGAGACTTAATGCTGAAGAATAAATCAATTGAAAAACACAAGAACTCAAGCTTCAATTCAAAGATATCTGAGAGTTCAAAAGAGAGAAACACAAATGAACAAGAGCAATATTTTCTAAGTGTTTTCGAGAGAGAAATACAGTGCAACAAACAGCTTTCCAGAAGCAACGTTGCAAAGTTCTAAACCTTTATTATAGTGGTGTAGATTCCTTCTTCAATCTGGGGTTGTCAGATTGGTAGGAGAAGACTTAGCTGGTTTAGTTAAGGTGTTGTTGTTCCTCAAAAGTCTGGGTTGTCAGGCTGTTTGAGAAGACTTGGCAGGTATAGTCAAGGTGTTGTTTTTCCTCAAAAGTCTGGGGTTGTCAGGCGGTTTGGGAAGACTGACTTGAAGGGTCAGTGGTGTTGTAATTCAAAGGAGTTTGAATTAGTAAAAGGCCTTATGGAGGAAGGGACTGGACGTAGCCTAGTTAACGGTGAACCAGTATAAATTGCTGTGTTATTATGTTATTATTATCCGCTGCTGAATCTGATTAATTATTTATCGAATAATTCAAATCAATATTTAATAAAACAGCAAAAGAAATTAAGTTTGACAAACACAATTCAACCCCCCTTCTCGTGTTTGCACCTTCAGTATGTGCTCCAGAACCGTTTTGAGCTCGTCTTGGGCCTCAAAACAGCCGTTTTAGTTTTTCCCGTAATTTTTAAGTGATTTTGGGAATATCGGTGTAATATTCAATATATGTATATTTTGTGTAAATATATATATATATAATTAATTGTTTTGGAGGTGGAATTAAAATTATTGGATAATGGATGAATTAATTTAATTTTGAGTAATTAAATTATCGGACCGTTAATTAAGATATTCTCTGCTAATTTCGACGGAAACGGGTTAAGTGCTGGAGGATCAAAAGATATTTTGATATAAGAATTGGTGAGGTGGCGTAGATATTTGTGAAAAAGGAAACAATTCACCTCTCCTCTGCTGTGTCAGTTGCTTTATGTGGATATTTAAGTAAGAAGCTTTTCCTTCTTTCCTCTACGCGCCAGTTCTGCTTTATCTTCTTCTTCTTCTAATTTTCTGAGTGTTGGTGAAGAAAAACAGTTTACTTAAAAGTCATCGTTCTGGAAAATCTGAGTGTCGAATCAGAAAGTTTCGAGTACGAAAGTCATTCCTCTGATCGTTACGAAACTAAAGAACTAATTTTCGTAGCGGCGAACGCGAACGGGAGTATTGTCGGCTTTTGTCGCAGAAGCGTACGAGCTAAGGGAACGTAACTAAGGTAAGGGCACCTTCCAACTTTCTAGATTTGCATTTAGGGCTGTAAATGCATGTGTGATGAATGATATTTGGTTTATGATTGTGAAAAACATTGTATTATGTTTTGAAAATCATTCTGTGAGCGTGGAATGATGATTCTGGTTCTGATTTTGTTTTGTTAAAAATCAGTGAGGTTATTTTGGTTTGAGTAAATCTGTGTTTTGCTGTGTTTTGTTAAACAATCTGGTGTTGATGGTTGTTTCAAATGAAAAGGGATTTAAAATGGTGGAAGTATTTTTATGAAAAATCTGTTGTTGGTATTTGATGAAAAATGTTCTGAGTTGAGGTTTTAAAAGAGGGGAATTAGGTTTCTGGTGTTGGGTTGGATTTTCAAAAGAAAAGGTTTTGAAAATGTGTTGAAGTTTCAGGAAAATTCACTGATTTCGAAGGTGTATTCGAATACGGCATTGAGTGTATTCGAATACAACCTGCAAAGCTTCTGTTTTCCCTAAGTTTTCGAACTTGTATTCGACTACGAGCCCCTGTAGTCGAATACAGATTTTCCAATTTTGCTACTGACTTAGCATCTGTATTCGACTACGACCCTCTGTAGCCGAATACAGATTTGCAATTTTTGCTTCTGTTTTAACCATTGTATTCGACTACAACCCTCTGTAGCCGAATACAGATTTGCAACTTTTGCCACTGACTTCGCATCTGTATTCGACTACGAAGGCCTCGTATTCGAATACAGAATGCTGATTTTTCACTGTTTTAGCTTATGTATTCGAATACAAGGTAGCTGTAGTCGAATACAGATTCGTATTTTTCAGAAATTCAAAGTTTTTAACATTGTTTTATAAACCTTAAGTGTTGGGGTACCTTGGGAAGGTTTGTGGTGATTAAAAATGGAAATTTGGTGATAGTTTGAAGTGGTGATGATGAAGTTTTTGAGAATTTACTGAAGTTGTAGAAATTATGATTTTTGTATTGTGACAGCCTCTGTATTCGAATACTAGGAGTCTGTATTCGAATACAGGATGTTAATTCTGCCTTGTTTGGCTTCTGTATTCGAATACAATGAAGCTGTATTCGAATACAGATTCGTATTTTTTGCCAGAAACCTCAGTTTTAATCACAGTTTTGAATCTTAACAGTTGGGAAAAAACCTTTGTTAATAAAGAGTGGAACTTTGAGGTAATGCAAAGTGTAATGCTTGCTTGAATGGTTAATCATTGAATGTGTTGAGATGTTTTGAAAAATGAGGAAAATGCATGAATTTTACTAAGGTTGCATACTGTTTTCAATGAAGTGAAACAATGCATATTCATGCATGGCATGGTCAGGTGGTACCCGCGATGGGCCACAGAGTAATGCGCATCCACGTGCTGATCTGTAGTGATTGCACGAGTGCTGATCTGTAGTGATTGCACTAGGTACTAATCTGTGATTGTACCTTGGTATATAAGTGTTGGTCAGATAAACGACTGCACTGGTACTGGACTGTAGTGTCTGTACCCTGAAATGCGCAGCCACGTGCTGATCTGTAGTGATTGCACGAGTGCTGATCTGTAGTGATTGCACTAGGTACTGATCTGTAGTGATTGTACCTTGGTTTCTGTCAAACGTACTGATCTGTAGTGATTGCACGAGTGCTGATCTGTAGTGATTGCACTAGGTACTGATCTATAGTGATTGTACCTTGGTTTATGTCAAACGTGCTGGTCTGTAGTGACTGCACGAGTGTTGGTCTGTATGCGACTACACTGGTGCTGATCTGTATGCGATTGCACCCTGGTCATGAGGGCCGTTAAATTGTGCTGGTCTGTAAGCGACTGCACCTTGGTGATTCCAAGAATTTATGATCATGAGCATATACATATTGCATCAGAGTGTTTGACCGGAGGGTCACGTTTTGATTTTATGTTGATGGTGGAAAATTGTTGTCTGAGTAAGTATTTTTTTTGAAATCTGTAATTTCGGATGAATTGATGTTTGTGTTTACATCATGATTTTCATACTTACTTGGTTGCTGTTTTGTAAAGTACAAATGACATGTATTTCAAAATTTAGCATCCTTATTTATCATCATGTACTGAATAGGTTTGATATTCTTGATATAACTGCTATGTGGTAACTGTTATTTTTGGTCGGTGACCCTTTACAATTATTGTGGAAATTGGACGTTGCCCTCAGATGAGATTCAGAACCGTACCCCTGATGGTCATACTAACGATAGGGAACGTCGTTAGTTTCCCTTGATCTTTACTTGTGGGCTATGCAAAGAGATGAGCAGCTGGGTGAAGAAAAGACTTGTGAATATTGTAATGCTACTGTAGCTTAGGGTATGATCAGAGTAAACTTATGTATAGGGTTTTGAACTCAATGGTTATAAATATTCATTTTGGGAATTATTGTAAAACTCTTCCGCACTCTGATAAATATTTTGATGTATCTTTATTTTAGTATATTATAAAGATCAAATTCCCATAAATATCTCATTCGATTCAATTGTGATGTTGCTGTTTTAAAATTCCTTACTATTTTTAATTACGAAGTCGAATGATATTTAATTTGAATTGATTTTAATTTCCTTGGAACGCAATTCTGAAAACTCTTTTATTCATGTATTCGTTTTCAAAAAAAAAAAAATACACTCGGGGTGTTACAGCAATCTCCATCGTTGATCAATTCTGGACCATCAGAATTTTGAGCGCTAGTCCACATCTGGTCCAAGTTAAATGATATGTTGTGATCCTCTGAATTCGGCCATCCCTGGACCACACTTCCTGACCCTCTGATCTTCTGATTTCGGCCAACCTGGATGCGCGCCTGATATGCTGAATTCGGCCTTTGCTGGACTGCACAGTCTGTCCCTCTGATTTCGGCCACCACTGGGCCATGGTCTGATTTTCTGATTTGGACCATCACTGGACCAAATAATTATTTCTGAACCATTGATCTGGAAGTTTTTACTCTGATTTGGACAGATTCTGGACTTTGGTCTGGAACAAACTGAAATTAACTTGAACAAAAAATATTTCAGTCTGGACATTTTACCTTTAATTTTGGACCAGGTCAGGATTGATTCTGGAACTCATTTCTTTTGGTCTGGACTTAGTTCCATGCCCTGAATCATGCTATCTTATGGTCTGGGCCAAATCTGGATTGATCCTCTTGTTCTGGACTCATAAACATACCTTCTGGTCAAGTCTGGAACAAGTCTGGACTGTGTAATTTTTCACTGCCAGGCCATCTTCTGGTCAGAATAACTTCTGGAATAAAATTGATATTTGATTCCTGTTTGTCTGGAACAACTCTCCTTCTGGCAGGATTTCCAATGGTATGATCCATTTTTCATTCTGATTTTTATTCCTTCTGATATAAGCCTGCAAAGATATCTTCTGGTTCAGTTTTGACATCCTGGAATATCTTCTGGAAATTCCAGAATTCATTTTCCTTTGATCTTCTGCTTCTGATTTCTTCATATTCTGATTGTATTTACTTTAATAATTCAAGGTACAAAATAAGTTTACATTGAGTGCATTTGTAAGCATCAAAATCCTAAGACTTAGAACCAACTTGGTTCCAACAATCTCCCCCTTTTTGATGATGACAAAACCTTAACTTATTTTGCTAACTTATAACTCGAAAACTTTAATTACTCCCCCTCAGACCAATCTCTCCCCCTAAGTCTGATACTCTCCTTTTCAACTCCTTCTTTTCACTCTTTCTTTTCTTCTCTTCTCCTCTCCTTTTCAACTCCCTCTTTATTCTCTCTTTCTTTTTCTCTCTTCATGCTTCTTCCTCTCCTTTTCAACTCCTTCTGTTTTCACTCTTTCTTTTTCTCTCTCCCTGATTCCTCTCCTTTTCAACTCCTTCTGTTTTCTCTCTTTCTTTTTTTCTCCTTCTTTCTTTTTATCTCTCCTTTTCTACTTATTTCTTCTTTCTTTCTCTCTCTCTCTTTCTCCCCCTTTTTGTCATCAGCCAAAAAGTGGTCCTACTATTTTTGTATTTTTTGTTTTTCTCTTTACAAAATACAGAAAGTAAAAACAGAAAATAAAAGACAGAAAATAAATTAACATGAAATTTAAAAACTCCTAAGTTGACTACTTGAGCTAGTCAGATATGGAGGTCATGCTGAGATGCTTCTTAATGAACTCGAACCTATCTTCTGGTAATGCCTTGGTGAAGATATCAGCCCATTGATGATCAGTGTCCACAAACTGTGAACTACATCCTGCTAAGAAAGTGCAGTTGCCACTTGTACTTTTCCTTTCCAACTTGTTTCCAGCATAGTCAGAATCACAAAAACCTTTTAATTTGTAGGTGGGGGTTTTCTTGTATAACAAGGTAACGTTTGTGGTTCCTTTAAGTTGACTACTTGAGCTAGTCAGATATGGAGGTCATGCTGAGATGCTTCTTAATGAACTCGAACCTATCTTTTGGTAATGCCTTGGTGAAGATATCAGCCCATTGATGATCAGTGTCCACAAACTGTGAACTACATCCTGCTAAGAAAGTGCAGTTGCCACTTGTACTTTTCCTTTCCAACTTGTTTCCAGCATAGTCAGAATCACAAAAACCTTTTAATTTGTAGGTGGGGGTTTTCTTGTATAACAAGGTAACGTTTGTGGTTCCTTTAAGATATCTCAGAATTCTTTTGACAGCAGTTAAATGGGATTCCCTAGGATCAGCTCTGTATGTTTTCTGGTCTACCTTTTGGCTGGTTTCATCTTTCTCAAGTGAGCAGGTTGGGTGCATGGGGGTGGCCATTGGCTTACAGTCACTCATCTTGAACTTTTTGAGAAGTTCTTTAGTATATTTTGATTGGTGAATGAGTATACCTGATTTACCTTGGTGAATCTGAATTCCCAGGAAGAACTTAAGTTCTCCCATCATGTTCATTTGGAACTCCTTCTGCATTAGGTCAGAAAACTCTTTGCACAAAGTGCCATTAGTTGATCCAAATATGATATCATCAACATAGACTTGAATAATCAGAATATCATGTTTAATGGATTTCCTAAATAGTGTATTAACAATCTGGCCTCTATTAAATTCATTCTTAAGTAGAAAGTTACTAAGTCTGTCATACTATGCCCTTGGTGCTTGTTTTAAACCATATAAAGACTTTTTAAGTTTGAAAACATGGTTTGGAAAATCAGAATTTTCAAAACCAGGGGGCTGTTTGACATAGACTTCTTCACTTATGTAGCCATTTAAGAATGCACTTTTGACATCCATTTGATACAGCATTATATCATGATTAGCAGCAAATGATAAGAGAATTCTAAATGCTTCTAACCTGGCCACTGGAACAAAAGTCTCAGTGTAATCCATACCTTTCTGTTGACTGTATCCTTGAGCTACAACTTCACCCTTTTCATTGAATTTGTTTCTGAATACCTACTTGGTTCCAATAATGCTTCTGTTTGGTCTGGATACCAGATCCCAAACATCATTCCTTTGAATTTCATTCAACTCTTCTTGCATTGCATGTATCCAACCTTCCTCTGCCAAAACTTCAACAACAATGCTTGGTTCGCATCAGCTTCTGGTTCTGTAACAGCTTCTGATTCTGATGAATCAGCTTCTGGTTCTAGTGAATCTGTAACAGCTTTAGATTCTGGTAAATATCCAGATTTCTCTTATGACTTATTAAGCTGTTTCTGACTTGATCAGATTTATCTTTTGAAGATTTGTCATGTGTTGTTGACTTGCTTGTATCCTTTACCTTTCTAGGTACTTCTGTTTCTTGTGATTCTGCTCCCTGCACTATTTTTATCTTGCTTTGATTTGTTAAGATCAAGCAGTTTGTCATTTTACATAATGCAAATCAAATAAGTTAAAATTTAACTCAATACAGCCAAACCATTCGTTCTGCTTCTGCTCCCTTTGGTTCTGATGAACCTGTACTATCTTTATCTTGCTTTGATTTGTCAAGCAGTTTGTCATATACCATAATATAAATCAATTAACTTAAAAATGAACTTAGTACAGCCAAACCATTAATTCTGCTTCTAGTGGTTTCTGTTTGTTTTTGAAACCACTGGAATGATGTTTCTTCTAAGTGTTCAATTCGTGTGAATCACCTGGTTCCTCTGACAATTTGAAAACCTGCAGAATACTTATCTAGCTTTGATTTGTTAAGGTCAAGCTTCTTGTTAGCATAAATATCAAATAATAATAGTATTTACAGCAAGATGTAGCCTCAGTTTTACTCTGAAAATCCTCTTGCTTCTGATTTTCAGATTCCTAATCTATATGTTCTGAGATTACATGGTTTGGATGAGGGAATTTGAATTCCCTTCCAGATTGGTAGTCTTGATGAATCTTACTGGAGTGTTTGAAGAACTCTCCTGATTCTGATATTTCTGCTTTGGCTCATATACCATGTTCCTCTGGTGATTCTGGAACATGTGGTGATTCTGGTAATTATACTGATTCTGATAATTAGAGTAATTCTGATGATCATACCTCAACCTTTGATACTGATACCTGTTCAGGTTCTGGTTCTGGTACTCATTCTGATTCTGGTTCTAGTGTTGATTCTGGTTCCAGTTTCTGTGCCTCCAGTTCTGGTTCCAGTGTTGGTTCTGGTTCCAGTTCCTGTACCTCTGATACTGGTTCCAGTTCTGGTTCTGGTTCCAGTTTCTGTGCTTCTGGTACTGGTTCCAGTTCATGTTCCTCTGATACTGGTTCCAGTTCCTGTTCCTCTGATACTGGTTCCAGTTCTGATTCTGGTTCCAGTTCTTGTTCTGATTCGAGTGATATCTATGATATTTTCTGTTCCTCCTATAATTCTGGTTCTGGTTCTGATTGTGTTGACCAGTTCTTCTTCTACCAGACTCAGATTGCCTTTGTCTTGTTGTAGCAGGAACATAAACCTTCTTCTGCTTGTGCATTGCCAACATCCATTGTCCAGGCACAATTGTTGGTGTCTCCTTCTAGTTGCTCAGAACATCTGCAACATAGACAATTTGATCTTTTGGTACCCAGAACTGATTGGGTCCAGGTTTGTTAGTTGTAACAGCTCTCTGATCTTGTTCAGATTTTACCATTGGACAAGATAATTCAGAGTGACCTTTCTTGGCACAAACAATACACAAAACATCAGAATGAACAGCTTTATTTTAAGTAATTGTTTCTGTAAAACCAAGACCTCTTTTTCCAGAATTACTGTTTCCATAAATCATAGATGCATATTTACTTCTTTCCATTCCATTGGAAATAAAGTTTTGAAAAACTTGCTCATGCATATCAGATTTACAAACAGTTTCAGAAGTGGAACAATTATTACTTTTCAGAGTTTGGTTTTCAGACTTGAGTCTTGCAACTTCAGTTTTAAAATCTTTGTTTTCAGTTGCATACTCAGAATTTCGATTCTTTAAAACTTGGACTTCTTTGGTTAGATTTTCCTTATCTTCCCTAAGAGTTTTCAGTTTTAAAGACCTTTTATTGTTTGCATTTAACAAGTCTTTTAAAGTCTCAATTAATTCAGATTTAGACAGATCAGAAAATACCTCATTGTCTTCATCTTCTGATTCTGTTTCAGAGCTTGAGCTGTATTCAGAACTTGAGTAGGTATGAGCCATCAGAGACAGAATTGTTTCCTCTGATGTGCTTTCAGACTTGCTTGAATGACTGCTTCGATCATTCTTCCTTCTGCGTGTTTTCCTTCTGGAATTCGTGCCTTTATGAGGTCCAGAAGCAGACTTAATGTGAGCCATCTTTGCTGTTTTTGCCTCTTCTTCATCAGAAGATTCTTCCTCTGATTCTGATACATCCCAGGCAGCCATCAGACCTTTCTTTCTGTATCTGGAACTCTTCTTGGTTTGTTTGCCTTTATGAGGTCCAGAAGCAGACTTGATGTGAGCCATCTTTGCTGTTTCTGCCTCTTCTTCATCAGACGATTCTTCCTCTGATTCTGAAACATCCCAGGCAGCCATCAGACCCTTCTTTCTATATCTGGAATTCTTCTTGTTCGGTTTGCCTTTTTCCAGATTTGGACATTCTGACTTGATATGTCCAGGTTCATTGCATCCATAACAAACAATATTCTTCTTGTCAGAATCTTCCTTATCCTTGTTGTTATGTTTCTTTCTGAAGTTTCTTTTCTTCCTGTTTTCCCAGATCTTAACCATCTTTTTGGTTAGGTAAGCCATATCATCACAGTCACTGTCACTATCCTCTGATTCTGATTCTGCCTTTGCAGCTTTCTTCTGTTTCGATTTCAGAGCCAGATTCTTCTTCTTTTTAGGTTCATCTTCTTCCAGTTCTATTTCATGAGACCTGAGTGAGCTGATTAGATCTTCAAGCTTCAAGGTACTCAGATCTTTAGCTTCCTGAATTGCAGTAACCTTTGGTCTCCACCTTTTTGGAAGACTTCTCAGAATCTTCCATACATGATCTGCAGTGGTATAGCTTTTGTTTAATACTTTTAGACCTGATACTAGAGTCTGGAATCTGCTGAACATTGTGTCTATGTCTTCATCCTCTTCCATCTTGAACAGCTCATACTTTCTGACCAATATGTTAGCCTTTGCATCTTGAACCTGCTTGGTTCCTTCATAGGTCAGAACCAGACTATCGAATATACTCTTTGCTGTTTCTTTATTTGTGCATCTATCAAATTCCTTGAATGTGATTGCACTAACCATCATGGTTCTGGACTTGTGATAAAGTCTGTGTAATCTGATCTGATCTGGTTTCATATCAAACATGTCCAGTTTCTTAGTTGGATCTTCTGGATCAGTAGGTGCAGTGTATCCTCTGACTATCATCTTCCCTAATTCAGGATCTTGAGATATGACAAAACTTCTCATTCTGTCATTCCAATATTCAAACCTTTCTCCATCAAACAGTGGTGGTCTGTTGATGTTGTTTCCCAATTCTTCTGACACATTGAACCCCTTGGACCTTTCCTCAAACACTGTTAAGTGTTGGAACCAAGTTGGTTCTAAGACTTAGGATTTTGATGTTTACAAAAGCACTCAATGTAAACTTATTTTATACCTTGAATTATTAAGTTAAATGCCCCAGAACCTGAAGGAAACAGAAGCAGAGATCAAAGGATTCCAGAAAAATGAATTCTGGAATGACCAGAAGATATTCCAGAAATGTCAAAATCTTGACCAGAAGATATCTTTTCTGGCTTATATCAGAAGGAAGAAAAATCAGAATGAAACATGGATCACACCATTGGAAAGCTTTCCAAAAGGAGAGTTGATCAAGACAAACAGGAATCAAATATCAATTTTATTCCAGAAGTTATTCTGACCAGAAGATGGCCTGGCAGTCAAAATTACACAGCCCAGACTTGTTCCAGACTTGACCAGAAGGTATGTTTGAATAACTCTCCTGATTCTGATTCATCTCTTTTGGCTGATACACCATATTCCTCTGGTGATTCTGGAACTTATGGTGGTTCTGGTACTGATTCTGATTCTGATTCCAGTGTTGATTCTGGTTCCAGTTTCTGTGCCTCCAGTTCTGGTTCTGGTTCCAGTTTCTGTGCTTCTGGTACTGGTTCCAGTTTCTGTGCTTCCTATGATTCTGGTTCTGGTTCTGATTGTGTTGACCAGTTCTTCTTCTACCAGAGTCACTTGGCTTCGGTTTGGTAGATGTTGGAACATAACCCTTCTTCTGCTTGTGCGTTGCCAACATCCATTGTCCAGGCACCATTGTTGGTGTCTCCTTCTGGTTGCTCAGAACATCTGCAACATAGACAATTTTATCTTTTGGTACCCAAAACTGATTGGGTCTAGGTTTGTTAGTCTTAACAGCTCTCTGATCTTGTTCAGATTTTACCATTGGACAAGATAGTTCAGAGTGACCTTTCTTAGCACAAACAATACATAAATCATCAGAATGAACAGCTTTATTTTCAGTAATTGTTTCTGTAAAACCAAGATCTCTTTTTCCAGAGTTACTGTTTTCATAAATCATAAATGCATATTTACTTCTTTCCATTCCATTTGAAATAAAGTTTTGAAAAACTTGCTCATGCATATCAGATTTACAAACAGTCTCAGAATTGGAACAATTATTATTTTTCAGAGTTTGGTTTTCAGACTTGAGTCTTGCAACTTCAGTTTTAAGATCTTTGATTTCAGTTGCATACTCAGAAATTTGATTCTTTAAAACTTGGTCTTCTTTGGTAAGATTTCTCTTATCTTCCCTAAGAGATTTCAGTTTTAAAGACATCTTATTATTTGCATTTAACAAGTCCTTTAAAGTATCAACTAATTCAGATTTAGAAAGATTAGAAAATACCTCACTGTCTTCATCTTCTGATTCAGTTTCAGAGCAGTATTCAGAACCTGAATTTGTATGAGCCATCAGAGACAGAATTGTTTCCTCTGATGTGCTTCCAGACTTGCCTGAGTGATTGCTTCTATCACTCTTCCTTCTGCCTGTTTTTCTTCTGGAATTCGTGCCTTTATGAGGTCCAGAAGCAGACCTGATGTGTGCCATCATTGCTGTTTCTGCCTCTTCTTCATCAGATGATTCTTCTTCTGATTCTGATACATCCCAGGCAGCCATCAGACCTTTCTTTCTGTATCTGGAACTCTTCTTGTGCTGTTTTCCTTTTTCCAGATTTGGACATTCTGACTTGATATGTCCAGGTTCATTGCATCCATAACAGATGATGTTTTTCTTGTCAGATTCTTCCTTGCTGTTATGTTTCTTCTGGGAACCTCTCCTCTTTCTGTTTTCCCAGATCTTAACCATCTTTTTGGTTAAGTAAGCCATATCATCACAGTCACTGTCACTATCCTCTGATTCTGATACTGCCTTTGCAACTTTCTTCTGTTTCGACTTCAGAGCCAGATTCTTCTTCTTCTTAGGTTCATCTTCTTCCAGTTCTATTTCATGAGACCTGAGTGAGCTGATCAGATCTTCCAGCCTCAAGGTACTCAGATCCTTAGCTTCCTGAATTGCAGTAACCTTTGGTCTCCACCTTTTTGGTAGACTTCTCAGAATTTTCCAGACATCATCTTCAGTGGTATAACTTTTGTTTAATACTTTCAGTCCTGATACCAAAGTCTGGAATCTGCAGAACATTGTGTCAATGTCTTCATCCTCTTCCATCTTGAACAGCTCATACTTTCTGACCAATATGTTAGCCTTTGTTTGTTGAACCTGCTTGGTTCCTTCATAGGTCAGATCCAGACTATCGAATATATTCTTTGCTGTTTCTTTATTTGTGCATCTATCAAATTCCTTGAATGTGATTGCACTGACCATGATGGTTCTGGACTTGTGATGAAGTTTGTGTAATCTGCTCTGATCTCGTGTCATATCATCCAAGTCTAATTCTTTAGTTGGATCTTCTGGATCAGTTGGTGCAGTGTATCCTTTAACTATCATCTTCTATAGTTCAGGATCTTGAGATATGACAAAACTTCTCAGTTTGTCCTTCCAATACTCAAACCTTTCTCCATCAAATATTGGTGGTCTGTTGATGTTGCCTCCCAATTCTTCTGACATATTGAACCCCTTGGACCTTTCCTCAAACACTTTTAAGTGCTCAGCCTTGAGACCGAGCTCTGATACCAATTGAAGGTGCAAACACGAGAAGGGGGGGTTGAATTGTGTTTGACTTAACTTGAATACTTTTCCTGTTTTAATACTTTCAAAACAAAACTTGATGTATAATTAAAACAGAGTTAGCAGCGGATAAAATAACAATAAAAACTCACAGATTTTATACTGGTTCACCGTTAACGAGGCTACGTCCAGTCCCTTCGCCTTGAAGGATTTCACTAATTCAACCTTGAATTACAACCTTGCTACTGACCCTCCAAGTCAGTCTTCTCAAATAGTCTAACAATCCTAGACTTCTTTGAGGAAAAACAACTCCTGTTCTTCAGCCAATCTGACACCCCAAATTGTAGAAGAATTCACAACACTATGAATCTAATTGCTAAGTACCTTGCTACCCTTTTTGAATCCCTCAGTTTGTAGACTCTACTTCAACAACTTAGATACAACCCTATCAATTGCCAAGTAACCTGCTACCTCTACTGACTCCCTCAGATTGTAGATTCTACTTCAACAACTTAGATTTGCCACAGTGGAAAGAAAATAACCGAGTACTTGCTTCTTGAAAGCTGAAACTCACAATTGACTTATATGAAAATTTGAGAGTGGTTGCTTTGGAAGTGTATGACTCTTTTGTGATTTTCGATACTTTATTCTTCAGCATTAAGTCTCTATTTATAGTTGAACTTTTAGAACTTCACTGATGCTTTACTTCTGCAGTATATTTCGATTAATCTGTTTTGAGAATATTTTGGAGTAGTTTGCTCAGATTCTGTTTTGAGCCTTTTGCTCACTGATCTGTTTTGAACATTTTGCTCCGCTTCTGTTTTGAGTATTTTTCTCAGATTTTGTTTTGAGCCTTTTTCTCCAATTCTGTTTTTGAGCATTTTTCTCAGATTCTTTAATCCTCATGATCAAATCTGCACCATTGGATCTTAATGCGATAGTCCACATCTGGACCAGCCTATTTGATATTCTGTGATCCTCTGATTTCGGCCATTCCTGGACTGCACAGTCTGTCCCTCTGATTTCGGCCACCACTGGGCCATGGTCTGATTTTCTGATCTGGACCATCATTGGGGAAAGGCACACACATGGTTCAAAGTTTGTGGTGCACTTTTCACTGCCAAGCCATCTTCTGGTCAGAATAACTTCTGGAATAAAATTGATATTTGATTCCTGTTTGGCTGGAACAACTCTCCTTCTGGCAGGCTTTCCATTGATATGATCCATGTTTCCTTCTGATTTTTCTTCCTTCTGATCTGGGCCATCAAAGATATCTTCTGGTCATGTTTTGACATTCCTGGAGTATCTTTTGGTCATTCCAGAATTCATTTTTCTGGAATCCTTTGATCACTGCTTCTGATTCCTTCAGTTTCTGGGGCATTTAACTTAATAATTCAAAGTACAAAATAAGTTTACATAAAGTACATTTGTAAGCATCAAAATCCTAAGTACTTAGAACCAACTTGGTTCCAACAGGAAGAAGGGAAAAAAAGATGTTTAAAACACAGAAGGGTATTTTCGGAATATTGATTTTAAAAAAAATTTGGTAGGTGTGGGTAGCAATAAAATAATATTACCAAACTTTCTGCATCTCTCTCGTCACCGTTGAATTCTAACTCTAAACTAGAACCTTCCACTCGTTTGTTCACAAAATTAGGGTTTTGCGAAGGGTTTTAGACCCATTGCTCCCGCAACCACAACAGAACCCTAATCATCATTCCCAAATGGTTCGCTCCATTGGCGTCAAGCTTTTTCGTTCCCTTTCCCCTAAACTCCTCCGTAACGCCGATAAATCCGTACACAATCTCTCTCTCTCTTACGCTTATTGATTTGCCATAATTTTTGTGTGTAATGCAATTGAACAATTTTAATGGATATATTCGTTTTATTTTTTTATTGAGTGTTTTTTTTGTTGGTGAAAATTTCAGAAATATGAAGGAGTGTTACAAAGGGGGTACAGGACATTGAATTCAGGATTTCGCAATCCTTCCAAAGTTTTTGGAAATTATTTTCCCAATGGTATGTGTTAAAGAGGGGCATGAAAATCTGTTGCGAATAATGTCAGTTTTATTTTTCTACTGCTAGAATTGACTTGAGTGTATTTTTGTAATTATAGTTTGCATTTGAATGTTGATTTGAGACTCTTCTTTCACTTTATAAAAAAAATTTACATTGAGGTTGTGCTTTTTTGCTACTATTTTAACAACTTATACAATTGCAGTTGGAGATGGTGTTAATTTGAAGAACCGGGTGCTACTGGGGGCAATAAATACTTATTTTGGGACATCTAGATCCATTCACGGCTCAGGTTTAAATTCATATAAATTATGTGTTCTGTTTCGTTATTCCTTGAGTTGCATGGAGAAGCTTTTTTAAATTTGGTTTTGTTATGTAGGGCTTGCCTTTTATCTGTTATTATTATTTTTTGCTTTGGTAACATAATAAACGGCTTCTTCATTTTTCATTCTTGATCTTTATAATCTATGAATATATATGCATATTTGTTTATTGTCTGTTACATGTCAATTACTATTTTTTATCCCCTTAACTCTTTTTCAGCATCATTGACAAGAGACTATTATGAAGTTCTTGGTGTCAGTAAGAATGCAAGTTCTTCTGAAATAAAGAAAGCATACTATGGGGTAAGTTTTACTTAACCAGTGTATACATGTAATATTATGTTGAACATTTTTCAGGGTAAACAGCAGACTTATTTCCTGGTAAAACTATGCAATTTCTTATTTTTTATACATTTCCTTGTTAAAATCGATCACCTTGCATATTTCTTTTTTAATTTAATTCTTTTCCATATGCTATATTCTAGAGAAACTGTTAGTTTTTCGTTTTAGTTTGTGATACTTTTATCATTTCACAAGTGGATGCCTACAAATAATAGTTTGAATTTCCTGAGGAAGAGTTTTTATATCACGTTCCTGTCATAATATTGAAACATGTTTTTAATTTGCATTCAAATTCTGCACGTGATACCATTTGTACGATTCTCTTAGTCAGAATATATGTCCTCTTGTATTATTTTAACGTGTGCAGTTTGTTCCCATATTATATGCCTAATAATTGTGAATAAACCGCAGTTACCCTATTTTTCCTTCTTTAGTTCTTTCTTTCTTTACATATGGTCTTCAATCATGATTGACAAGCATATGACTTATTTGCACGAATTGATTCTGTATTTTTTATTTTTCTAACTATAATTTTTTTTATGTTCTTCAGCTTGCTAAAAAGCTTCATCCTGACACAAACAAAGATGATCCTGAAGCTGAAAAGAAATTTCAAGAAGTTTCAATGGCTTATGAGGTGACCCTTATTGCTGTTGTTGTTCTTGACACTATTTAGTGGTTTACTTTAAATCATTGTATGATT
This sequence comes from Cicer cuneatum, assembly GCA_037974295.1. Lineage (NCBI taxonomy): Eukaryota > Viridiplantae > Streptophyta > Magnoliopsida > Fabales > Fabaceae > Cicer > Cicer cuneatum. The sequence continues at coordinate 74,270,940 of JBBPBO010001985.1, read as the reverse complement.
TGCTAACCAACTTTTGATCTCTTGATCTTTCTTTCCCATTCTTTCTGTAATTGCATTGTAGACTTTGAAGGATGAGGAAAAGCGTCAACAGTATGATCAGGTCTCATATCTTTCCATATATTTTCTATTTGGTTCCTTTTATGAACATTTTATTTTGTTACGATATTGAGATGAGTATGCACATGAGACTGTAAATTGTAGATTAATAGTATTGAAGAGGAATATAGTTACACAATAGTGAAATATAACATACATAGTGGACAATTGTTTATGAAACAATCTCTATGAAACAACATAGCCAATCTCTATGAAACAATTGTCCTCTGTTACATTTTCTTCCTCAGTCAGCAACAGTTTCGCTTCTTCTTCATCTGTTTTGTTTCCCTCCATCATTTTCTTCCTCTGTTACATTTTCGTTTTCTTCCTCTGTTTCAGTTTTGTCTTCTTCCTCTATTCCAGTTTCGTTTTCTTCCTCTGTTCAAGTAGAACTTGATTACTTTTGTAACTTAATTTTGATTACTATTAGAACTTGATTACTATTACGATTACTATTAGAACTTATTGATTACTACTATGTAGTCAGAAGTGGCCGTCACGGCCGCAATTGCGGCGGTGCGTCACATCGCGGTGGTTCGGCTTTATGCAAAACGGTGTCGCGTCGCTTATTAGGGTTGCGGCCGTCCCAACCTTGATTTCGGCTGATTTGCAGAGAAGACGAAGCACTTTTTCTGAGAAAAACGCGCAACAGAAAATCCTAAGGAAAATGTCTTAAATGCCCTCAACCATGGTTGTTAGGGGCATGCAACAGACCGTGAGATCGCACGATTTCACGCGACATCCGTCGTTCATCGCGGTGGCGTGGTGCTAAAATATTGGAAGTGGCGGTGCAGTCGGAGCGATGAGGAAGATCGTGAAGTCGTTGTAGCGGCGCTCTTCTCACACCGCCGCCGACTGGTTATTTTCGTTACAGTCACGGTGTTAGGCCTCTTATAATATTTTAAGTGGGAACTGAATTTGTTTGGCAATTATCTTTTTATGTAAACAGTTTATTGTGTTAGTTTATGTCAAAATATGTTTCTGTTTTATATCCCTCAAGTATAGGGATTCAGTTAAATAGGAGTACTAGTAGGGATTTAGTTATATATGAGTAATAATAGGATTTGGTTGTTTAGTAATCTAGTATATATATATTTGATGTATTGCCAAAATAATTGAATTCAATAAAGTCTATTTGCTGACCTCGTTCATTGAACTTGCCTCGGCCTCCTGGTTTTGATTCTGCCTTCGTATTCTAGTTTCGCACTACAGTTACACCTACTACCTCCAAGATCCGTAGATCTATTAACCACAAGGTTGGAGGTTCAACCCTTTTAGTTTTTGGAGCTCCAAACCCCATTGGGTTGTGGAAAGCTTTACAAAACCCTAACCAAGAGCTCTTGCTACTGTCTGCGATCGCTGCTGGAAAAGTTTTACCGCAAGTTTAATATAAAAAAAAAAAGTTTCAGTTTCTCCGCCGTATCCCTTATCCGTTCCGATCACTGGCTGGTTTATCCTTAGTCTATTTACTCCGTCACCACCACTTTGAATCACAGTGTTGGTGTACGCAAAACCAGAAATCCAGATACCTTGTGCTTCAAGTGGATGTGAGGCTGATATCAGATTTGGTGGTCATCATAGTTTCTGCAGCCATTGGTGGAATTGTCCTTTCCTGTTTGGGGCAACCTGTTATTGTGGGATATCTTCTTGCAGGCTCCCTTATTGGACCAGGGTGTTTATAATTCATAAGTGAAATGGTGCAGGTTGAGATTGTTGCACAATTTGGGGTAGTGTTTCTTCTCTTTGCTTTGGTGCTGGAGTTTTCCTTGGCAAAGTAAAAAGCAGTGGGTCCTGTTGCTGTTCTTGGAGGGCTGCTTCAAATTGTAATATTCATGTTCCTTTGCGGAATTCTTGCGATGTTATGTGGAGGAAAATTGTCTGAGGGTGTTTTTGTTGGTTCCTTTCTGTCAATGTCATCAACAGCAGTGGTGGTAAAGTTTTTGGTGGAGCGGAATAGTAATAATGCTCTTCATGTTCAAGTTACAATTGGCACTCTTATTTTTCAGGATTGTGCAGTGGGTTTACTATTTGCTTTACTCCCAGTCTTGGGTGGTAACAGTGGTCTTTTACAAGGGATTATTTCAATGGGAAAACTGTTGCTAGTACTGTCCTTGTATCTCACTGCTACATCTATACTGTCTTGGTTGTTTGTTCCTCGCTTTCTCAAACTGATGATGTGGCTCTCGTCTCAGACAAATGAACTTTATCAGCTCGCTGCTGTTGCTTTCTGCTTGTTATCTGCACGGTGCAGTAATAAGCTTGGTCTTAGTCTTGAGCTGGGTTCATTTATGGCTGGTGTTATGAATTCTACAACAGACTTTGCTCAACATACTCTGGATCAGGTGGAACCATTTCGTAACCTATTTGCAGCTTTGTTCCTCTCAAGTATTGGAATGCTTATACATGTGCAGTTCCTTTGGAACCATGTGGACATCTTGCTTGAATCTGTTATTTTAGTTGTTGTTGTTAAGACTGCTGTTGCTTTTATAGTTACAAAGGCCTTTGGGTATAGTCTTAAGACATCATTTATAGTTGGTATCTCACTTGCTCAAATTGGAGAATTTGAGCAATGCCCATTCAGGCTTTGGTTACAGCACTCGCAAATGCACCCTCTGAACAGTAGAGGACTATGCTTGGGGAGGCTTTGTATCCGCTTGTAGATCAGCTGAAACATGATGCAGCAGCTAAGGTTACTGGCATGCTTTTGGGCTTTCTTTTTACTTTCTTGGTGCACGATTATCCCTCTTCGACGGTTCCAGATCTGCCCTTACTCTTCAATTTTGATCAATGAAAATATGTGCTTTTGTTGAAACAACCGTTATCTCTCGTGTTTTGGATGCATTTTCTTATTTCATTGATCGATCATGGCTTCGTTTCGTTAGAGTCGCGCTGCTTCTTCTTAGGTGTTTGTCATGCAATTTAGTTATTACTAATAGAATATAATAGTGGCTTATATTTCCACCGACGATCATTCTGGTGGTGTCCCTTTTTCCACATATGAATTATATTAGTGATGACTTCTTCCGTTGGTGGTTATTCTAACGGTGTCTTTTATTTTCATGACTCACTTTATCTTGGCAATTTGTCTCAGATGCATTGGCATTGCCTCTCTCCCCTTGAAGCACGCCTCTCTCTCCTTGAAGCAGATTCAAATTTAAATATTGAGTCTCCGATATTATTGGTTTGAAGCTTCCAAATGCAGTTTTTTAGAAGAGCAAAGCTTGCTTTGTTCAATTGCTTGCCATAAATTTCCCTCAGGCTGATGATCAATCAGGCTATCTGGCTAGGCTATGTTTATAGCAATTCTCTCCGGCTTCACATGCATCCCTGACTTGCCTTTCCGTGTTTTTTTATTTGTGGAGCAAAATATGTTTTCTTGTAGCAAGCTAAAGCTTAGTAAGCTTTAACTTGAGGGGGAGTGTAAGAATATTAGAAAATATCTTATAATATCTTTTATATTATATTAGAGTATCTTGAGTTATTTTCCAGGGTCAATTATAGATAGAAGGTCAACCACGGGATATTGCACTTTTCTATGTGGGAATCTTGTGATTTGGAAGAGTAAGAAACAAAGTGTGGTGGTATCCAGATCCAGTGCTGAAGCAGAATTTAGAGCAATGACACAAGGAATATGTGAGTTACTGTGGTTGAAGATTATTTTGGAGGACCTAAAGATAAAGTGAGATGAACTAATAAAACTCTATTGTGATAATAAATCTGCTACTAGCATAGCACATAATCCAGTGCAACATGATAGAACCAATCATATTGAAGTCGATAGACATTTCATCAAAGAAAAACTTGACAGTGGCCTAATTTGTACTCCATATGTCTCCTCCCAAGGCAACCTTGCAGATCTATTAACTAAAGGGCTAAACAACAACAACTTTAAAAAAAATTGTATCCAAGTTGGGAATAGAGAACATCTATTCACCAATTTGAGGGGGAGTGTCAAAATATGTTTCTGTTTTATATGCCTCAAGTATAGGGATTCAGTTAAATAGGAGTACTAGTAGGGATTTAGTTATATATGAGTACTAATAGGGATTTAGTTATATATGAGTAATAATAGGATTTGGTTGTTTAGTAATCTAATATATATATATTTGATGTATTGCCAAAATAATTGAATTCAATAAAATATATTTTTACTCTAATTTTTCAATAGTTTAGGTTGTAAGTCATTTTAGTAACTGCTATAGAGCAGTTATGGGGCAAATAAAAGTAAGAAATTAGGAAGAGGAAAGGCGGAAATTGAGTGGTTATTGGGAAGAGAGAGGTCAAACTCTCAAATTCTTGGAGTGGGTATTCTTGTAACACGTTTATCAATTATGTCCTTGCAGAATTGTAAACTCGCATTCTGGTTAATTCAATAAAAAATTCAGTTTCTGCATTTCAATTATGTACTGACCAGTTCTACCACATGGGTCGGGTCTTTATTGAAAACGACGCTTCGCATAACAAAACCCTAAAAACACACATTTATGATACCTGTCGTTTTGCTTACTCTATTCATTAACTTGCTTTCTTTTTTGGTTTTATATAATTAATTAATTATAATTGCTAATGTGATTTAAAAAAGGAATTATACTATGCTATAAATTACAATAAAAGGAAATATATAATGTTATATTATTTTTTAATCAATAATATAAAATGATTTTATTAGTAAAAAAAGTATAAAATGATTTGTTTAGTTTTTTTAAAACACAATATTTGTTTATTGCTTTTAGATGCTGGAAGCATGGAATTTCTGGTTATATATGTTTGAAAATATCAGTAGCAATGACCTTTGAAGTTATGACTTATGAATGTTTCTTTAGTTTTTGTATTTTTGTATTTTTTTGCTTTTATATGTGTATGGTATTAATTGTTTCTAAATGTTCCCCTAGACTTCAACGTAGCGGCTATACTGCTACACCGCTATAGCGTTTTGAGGATCGGCCGCTACGCTACGCTATCTACTACTGACTACATAGGATTACCATTAGATCTTGATTTTGATGTTGGATTTTGATTATGAAGTATGATTACCCCTTTATTTTTGTATCTTGCTATTTTTTAGTATTTTTGTCTACTGTTTGTATTTTATGTTCAGCCTATATACTGTTTTTTGGCCTTCGCAATAGCGATCATCCCGTGATCCCGCTATCCCATTTTCGGGGTTCGGCGCTCCGCGCCACTATCTGAGACTGAGACTGACAACATAGGATTGGGGAACTGAACCTAAAATTTATAGAGATATTTGGAGAGAAAAGGAGTTGGGGAAGAATGGTACATTTCGTTTGAGTCTATTGGTATTATTATCTTATATCTTCTTTATCTTCATTATGCAGGTTGGCCACGATGCTTTTGTAAACCAAGAAAGCAATGGTTTTGGAGGCAGTGGTGGCTTTAATCCCTTTGAGCAGATATTCCGTGATCATGTAATGACTTGCTGGTCTTTTCATTTTGTTATTAATCATGTCTTATAGTGGGCCTCTCTTTCCTTTTTATTAGGCCGGTCTGTATTGTAGTATAAAATTTCATCAGGATTTCTGTTTTGTAGCAATAATAAATAGTCCAATTGCATCAGTTACTAGTTCAATCTAAAGGCAGAAGACAGAATGATCAATTGAGTTTTAAAAAAGTTGTGCAAATATGCATGCTTATGACTCAAGTAATGGTGCAAGCATCTTAATTTGTACAATGTGTTTGGTTATGCATCTGTTCTTTTCTATTGTTGTATAAATTTTTGTAAATTATTTCTCTCAATAAATTGATTGAGTTATATGTTCCACAATTGAAGACTAATATGTATGTTACTTCTCTGGTTATTCACCCAATGGCGATCAGGATTTTGTCAACAGCTTCTTTCATCAGAACATTGGCGGACAGGATGTCAAGGTTCTTTTTTATTTGTATTTGGACATCTATTAGTATGTTAAGGATTTGTTTATGACTATACATCTAAATCTATTTTTCAGACTTTTGTTGAACTTTCCTTTATGGAAGCTGTCCGAGGATGCACCAAAACCGTTACATTTCAAACAGATATGCTTTGTAACACTTGTGGTATGGTCATATCTTAATTAACATATAGATGCTGTGAATTTAGGTGCCACCACTATATTCAGTTCAATTTGTAAGGACTATGCACCTTGAAGATTACAAATTCTCTCTTTTGCTGAACTATTGCAGGTGGGAGTGGGGTTCCTCCTGGTACAAGACCTGAAACCTGTAAGCGCTGTAAAGGGTCTGGAGTGGTGAGTATTGTGTTTGTCTTGAAATTAAAATTTAACCTTCTTTCCAATATTAGTGTATGTTCATTTTAATTTTTTTGATAATTTGATGACTATGTTATATATCCAGACATCTGTACAAGCTGGCATATTTAAAATGGAGACTACATGTGGTGCATGTAAGGGAACTGGCAAAATTGTATCGGTATGGTGCAAAAATTGCTTTCTGATAAGTTCTATCAGTTTTTAGTTTATTGTATTCTGATATCTGGACTTATTTGTGATTCAGTTAACTTGCTTGTTGTTGATCATTTTTTCTTCTTAATTGGAAGTAATCAATCATTGAAGCTGTTTATCCTCAAGATGTGCCAGTGTCAAGTCTTTTTTAGTTTATGAAGACAGGGATACTAAACATATCTAAGAAATGGTGTCGTAGTACAGAATTTTTGTTGATCATATAGTCTTGGAGAGTCGATAGATGAGATCGTATAAAATTTAGAGATATGGTGGCTAGTGTGGAAACACATGTTTCATTTCATCCAATGTAGAAGTAGAATAGAGTTTGTTTTGGGAATTCAACTTGGCCAGAACAAAAAAATTATAATGTAAGGTGAAAATTGGACAGCATACAAAACCACAAATCACATGTTTTTAAGTATCTTAGTTCCATAATGCCAAATGACAGAGATAGAGGGAATTTCAACTATAGGATTCAAGTAGAGTTGATGCTATGGAGGAATGTTTTGATGGTCACATGTGACAGGAAAATATCACTCAAGCTTATAAGAGAGTTGTAAGACTTGCAATGTGTTAAGCCTCTCTTATTAAAAATGTTTATAAGAGAGGAACAAGAAACTAACTTGTGGTCAGTTTGGGTAGTAACTTCCACGGGCAGTTTATGTGTATAGAGTAGTTATTTTATGTATAAAATAAGGCAAAGTCATAGGGGGTTGGTTCTCTTGGAATTTGGTAGTTATTTGGGAAAAGGAGAGAACCAAGGCTCTCGAATCCTTGTAGAATTACTTCTGCTTATGATAGGGAATCCAAGAAATGGTGTTGTAGTAGACTTTTTGTTGATATATAGTCTTGGAGAGTCAAGAAATGAGATTGATTAAAATTTAGAGATATGGTGACAAGTTTGGAAACACATTGTTTCATCCAATGCAGAAGTAGACTAGAGTTTATGGAATTCAACTTAGCAATATTAAAACCTTCTTATGTAAGGTGAAACTTGGAGAAGATACATTACTAGTCACATGTTTTGAAGTATCTTAGATCCATAATGCCGAATGACAGAGATAGAGGGGATTTCTACTAAAGGGTTCAAGTAGGATTGATGCTATGATTAACGGTAACATGTGAAGAAAATATACTCAAGCTTATAAGAAATTTTTATTGAACAATTGTAAGACTTGCAATGTTGTAAGGAACTGATTCTTGGACGGTAAAAAAACAATAAGGAAGTGATCTTAGTATCACAAGAATGAAAATGTATTGAATTTGATTAATGATAATGATTGGTGAGTGGTTATGCAAGAAGCAATAGGATTACAAATATTATATAACCATTAAAGAAAAAATTGGTTTAGCAATAGTTGTTGATAAGATAGTTAAATATCCTCTTAGGAACTATAGTAGCACTGATAAGAAGAGTAGACTAGATGGAGGGTAGTTCAATAGTTTGAGATAGAGGGAGACCGAGGAAAGCCATAGCTAAACTCTCCATATTTGCTGATTCTAAGGTCTCTCCTTATTGAAGGGGTATGCCAGTGTTCCTAGTATAGTAATACAAAATTGGCAATATTAATCTCTACCATTCATATTCCGTTTTAAATATTAAATCAACGATCGATAAAAGGAGATCACTGATGTATCTTTTTGAATGCAATACTTCTCAGTCTGAACGACCTATTTTTGAACCTTATATATTCCATGAATGTATGACATGATTGAACCAATGTAACTGACTCCTGAGTCCTGACTCCACATAGACTTGGTGGTTGTAGCTTTTTTTCCCTCTTCACATTCATTTCATAGATATTGATAAATCATAATAATAGATAATGCTAGGTTCAACTTCAAGCATATCGATATGGCTATGCTTGGTCTATCATACCAATAGGTAATACTGTTTGCAAATATTATTTAATTTGATTTTTTTTTGGTTGAAAACAGAGTTTCTGCAAGTCATGCAGGGGTGCAAAGGTTAACAAAGGAACAAAGTCGGTCAAATTGGATATTATGCCTGGTAATCATTAGTTTTAGAATTTTGGGATGCATTGTTATTATGCGAATCATGTTCATATGGCTTATAATGAGAGTCTCATCGACCAATTTTCCTGGCGATTTTCTGTGCATTCTGCTAATTATTACTAGCTGTACAGTCTTTCTATCTATCTACTGAAGTTCATAATAATTTATTATTTAGGTACTTCTTACCCACTAATGTAAGCCAATCTGCCTTCTATTTTCATTTTTTTAAATATTGTTTTTAAAAAATATATATGCGTGATAGTCAACTTTTGTTCAAACAAGAAAGAAGGATTATAATAGATACTCTACTTACTATAAGATCCTGCTTTTTAGACTAAATTTGTTTGGTATGAACTACGAAGAGAGTCCAGGCACTCCCAATTTTGCCATTATATATTAGTATCGATATGAAGAAAAGGACAAGCAGAAAGGAGCTAGAAAATTCTAGTCTATGGTTCTCGATAATTCAGAATTCTGAGTTTTGAATAATTTGATGCGACGGTGACTCTATCTTTCTGATGATAAATTTGACTATCAGCTATGGTGCCAAACAAGACAATTATTAATAATTTCCTTTTCATATTCCACATGCATTGTGTTCAATAAGGAGTTACGACTTTTAGAAAAATTCACTGACTTAGATATTTATATTTACATTACATATTTTCATTTACATTTTCATATATTTATACATTTGAAGGGATTGACAACAATGAAACCATTAAGGTTTACAGAAGTGGTGGTGCAGATCCTGATGGAGATCATCCTGGTGATCTCTATGTTACAATCAAGGTTAAAACTTTAATCTCTTCATATCTTTGAGGTCATTTCCCTCGTTCTTTTATATCTCTATTCTCCGTGCATGCGCAATCATTTTTTCGTCCTTTTCTTTTTTGCAGGTCAGGGAAGATCCTGTCTTTCGTAGAGAAGGATCTGATATTCATGTAGATACTGTTTTAAGTATCACTCAGGTAATGTTGCTTAATGAAGAAAATCGTGATTCTTTAGCTTGTGCCTAATTTTCATAATTTTTTGTTTCAACTTTCTTTTTTCTCTTATCGGGTCCTTGAATGCTGCACCACTGAATTACCGAATGCTTTACCATTAGGGTGTTTCCCTGGGCTATGTTTGGATATTTCAGTGATAGTGGAATATCATTGGAATTGAAAGTAATTGGATAAGGCAAAGAAAAGGTCAGGATGGGATGAGAAAGGGTCACCTTCTGTGTTTGTGCTAGGAACTGGATTAGAAATCAAGATGAAGTGTGATATTATTTTCAAGAACCCTATTCCCAATCATGCTCCAATGTAAGAGCAGCACTTAGAATAGTAAGAATGTACAGAAAGAGTGTATAGAAATAATGTAAATTCCCTGCATATTCGAGAGATCTAGGCCTCTCCTCCTCCATTCTCTCCTTCCTGTTAATAGGCCTATCATTCATGAGATCTTTCTTTACTACTAACTACCCAATTAACTAATTTAATAAACTCCCTCCTTAATAGACCTATCATTTTGAACTGAATATTAATGAGGGAACAAAGGGAGGAGTTACAAGTGTAAAATTATGTAAGTTAAACTGAATGTTTTAGTCTGATATAGTAAATGAACGTTTTTGTAAGTGTAAATGAAAAGTTCAAGAAAGTAAGTTTGTGAGGAGAAAGGGAAAATTCTTCTTCTCGTTACATCTTCCACCAAAAATGTTACAATTTTAGCTTTCTAATTCCCCTTTCCCATTATCCTTCTTCCAAGAAAACTCTTTATAAAGAGTACATTTTATTTATTTTATGGTGGAATGAGGGTTCCGTTTCTGCCTCTCTTCCATAGGAATGCCTATTACTTTGTTCGGTATTGAAATGCACAAAATGGGACCATTCCACTCTAAACCAATTCCCACATAAAGCAACCCAAATCCAAATTTTGTTGGAGGAATAGGATTCTTAGCTGCCAAGAATGAGATACTTTTAATGCTTGACCAATAACCCTCATTTATTTTTCATAAATGATCGAGATTAGTTCTTTATTTAATTTCTTTGAAATTATAATTGGTCTTGAATACAAAGGAAGTTCCCACCCTTCCAACACAGCACATGACACAACCCTTCTCGCAACAAGCCCCACTTGCAGGAAGCTAACGAGAACTGGTGCAGCTTATATGCTTTAAAAATTCTTTTATATTGATTTTGCTGATGTCTCAATATTGGAAAATGCTTTGCTACTGAATTCACAAACTTACCCTCTTTTTATATGCTTTAAAAACTCTATTATATTGATTTCACTGATGTTTCAATATTGTAAAATGCTTTGCTACGGAATTTACATACTTAGACCCTCTTTTTGGTGGTTGCGAAATTTTATCTTTCAAACGGAAATTTTAAAACAAAAATGTGTGGCTAAATTGTTTCTAACTGGTTTTGGAACAGTTTTACCGCAGATTTTGATTAAAAAAAAGTTTTTATTTATTTATTTATTTAAGATAGTTTAATTTAAAAAATGATGTCACGTCTCCATCCCCACTATTTTTGTGCACATCATATCCTCTTTCTAGTCTAATCCACTTACTCAACCATGGTGGAAGGTGCCGGTGCAGTAGTGGTGGATATGAAGGGTGGTTCGGTGACAATGGGTTGAGGGTTCTTGGCAATGGTGGTAGTGGAGGAGCGTGTCTAGTGTGATGGTGGCAATAGTGGTGGTGGAAGGTGTCTGGTGTAATGGTGGCGATAGTGTTGAGGGAGGGTGCCAGGTTGAGGCAGTGGTGACTATGGTTGTGGAGTGTGTTGGATGTTGATCTCGATGGAGGAGTGTGACACATGACATGGTGGGTGCCACACGATGGTGGTTTTAAAGGGTGCTAGGAGGTGGAGGTGACAAGCGGTTGTGACGTTACATTGGGGAAAGTGTTGGGGGGTGGAGGGTCCCACATTGTGATAACAATTGTGGTGGAGTAGGGTGCTGTGTGGTGGTGGGTGTTGAGCATCATTGGAGAAATCATAGTCAAAATCGAGATCCTATGTAGAATCGTAGCACGGATTGCAAGATCCTACCAAATTTAGAAATTCATATATATTGCATATAGATTCATACATATGCATGTAAAACAACATAATTTAGTAAAAAAACTTCAAATCACTCCCAAAATACTTGAAAGAAACTCAAATTTGGGATCATTAGATTCATGAAACAATTAAAACACTCAGAACATGCGCAAATCACAACTAAATAACTTCAACATAGTAGCAAATCCATATGATGCTGATACACACAGAATCATGCAAGCTCAGTGATTCCACCGATCCCACGACCAATACCTCTGTCTCCCATCATTTTGGGTTTCTGCTCATCAATGAACAGGGAAAGGGTATGCGATTGTAAAATTGTGGGATCCTATGTGCTGGATTAGGATTTTGACTACCATGGGCGAAATAGTGAAGTTCACAAACTTTTTGAAACTGGAATTCATAAAAAACTGAAAATGTTCTATTTCTATTTTTATTTGTCAGAACATACTTAGTTATTTTCTTGACAGGTTTTCATCTTAATTTGTTAGGCATAACGTAATTTTTAAGGAAGATATTTGACCAAATAAACTAATTGTTTTTTTGTCATATTTAAATTAAACTTGAATAAAAGAAAAATCACTTTTTAGCAACTATAGCAATTTAGTGGATATTTTTTGACTAATTTTAAGTGGACCTTAATGGATTGTTTCAATCCATCCATTACCATCCAAATCCATCCAATCCATCTATTTTGACGCATCTAGTAGTTACAACATACACTTCTTGTTATTGGCGATTTGAGGTACCAAATAGAAGAATTGAATGACGTAATGAGTTATAATGCTACCTTCACTTCTTTTTACCTTTAACAATTCCACATATATGATTGACTATCGTGCTCATGTGGACTTCAGGATTGAAATCAAGAGACAATTGAACTGGTGGAAATCAAAGTAGCTCTGCCAGTTATAAATCTTGACGTATGACAAATAAAAATTGGTGAATTTGAGAGTTTTGTAGTTTGAAATTTCCCGATTGGCTTGGAGTCTATGGATATTTAATAGGATTTGGGGGCAGTAATCAATTTGTCTGCTGGAGGTTCCATTTAGTAAGATTGATGTTTGCAGTTTGTGTTTATTTATTTTGAATTGGCAGTGTTGGTTGTGGACTTGTGGTTGGTGCTGGATGTTCCATTTTCATACATATTTTGGATCTCAAACATGTCTTTAGTTGTCTGTGTTGCCTTATAGTTAAAATTAATCAATAAACCAGATATTTTTTTATTTCCTTTTCAGGCAATTTTGGGTGGAACAATTCAGGTCCCAACTCTTACAGGAGATGTCGTTCTTAAGGTTTGTTTTGTTATTGCAGTAAAAATTTTATGATATTTTGGTTTTGTAAGTGATGAAAGTTTGGATGGTTGGTCCTGTTGGCAGGTACGTCCTGGAACCCAACATGGTCAGAAGGTGGTTCTGAAAAAGAAAGGTGAGCAGGTTGATATTGTTTATGGATAATATGGGCGAAATTTTAAAGAAAGTGTTGCGTGAAAATACACCCGAAAAATTCCATGAATCTTTTGCATGAATTTTTATTAGAGTTTAGTTTGAGATTATCTTTTTACTATTATTAACTTGTTTGTCATCATTTCACAGGGATCAAGACAAAAAATTCTTATACATTAGGCGATCAATACGTTCACTTTAACATCACCATCCCAATGTGAGTGTTAGATTTGTTATCATTCTTCCGTGTCGGTATTTAATTTTTTTAATTTATATTAAATCCTTTTTAATTATAAAATAATTTTATACAGGCTGAGGCAAGTTCTTTTATCCTTGGGTCGACCACTATGCTTTCTTTTTCTGGGTTTTCCAACCTGTTCAGCCAACTCCATCATCTTTGTTCTCTGTCGAATCTCAACCTCAAACCTCAAAGTGTGGTTTCCTCAAATTTTGAGAGTTGATTTGAGTGGCTTTGGTTTTGCTATACCCCAGCAGGTTCTGGTGACTTGTCAGCGACCATTTCAAGATGGTCAGCAAGGCGGGTCTTGGATTGTTTAATTAGTGATGGGAAGTGAAGGATCTGGTGGTGTAGATGAATCCATGAGTTGAAAGCAGTGAAGGTTAGAGGTTGAAACACTAAGATGACTGGATTGGTGTTTTAGAGAGTTGAGAATGAGATTGGGATGGCCGTGTGGGTGGCCAGAAGAGGGAGTGTGGATGTTTAGAGTGATAATAGTGAGAGAGAATAGAAGAGAGAAGAAACGAAAGAAAGTAGAGGCCTTTTGGCCTAGTAATAAAAACATTTTTGACAGCCTTTTCCGTCGTTAATTAAGAATCTTGCATTTTCGACGATAGAGTACATTGGTATTTGAATTTCAAATAATATCCGTTGTAATTTCCTACTGTTCTGTTCGTCGGTACAAAATGTCTTCTGTGCACCTATTTAATGCAGCTTGTCCCGATGGACGGGCTTTTAGGAAACAACAAAAAAATGCTTTTCACTTTTCTATGGTTTAGTGTGTCAAAAGTGGGTTCTTAAGTTTCATTCACAGGTTCGAAGGAAATGCCCGTCGTAATGCATAAATTTTCCAACGGGGTCAGCGGAATAGTTGTTTTTATTGTAGTGCTAACATGCAGTGTGATACTTTTGTTTGATCGATATTTAAATGCCCTTTTTTGTAATCTTCTGCAGAGACCTGACAGAGAGACAGCGTGAATTGATTGAAGAATTTCAGAAGGAAGAGCAGGATGATTCTGATAAAGAGAAGAAAACTGCTTCGGCTTCTGGTTGAAAACATTGACAGACAATCATTTAACCATCAAATTGTCCTCAATTGGGTGGGAAGCCGCATGGTATTGAAGTTTTGTAGGAGTATTAATTATTTTTTTCTTTTTCTTTTTCTTTTTTCCCCTCCACTATTGAGTATATGTAATATTTATCGTCATAAGAGATAAATCACAAATTCGTTTTTAAGGTTAGAATACAGTCCCTTCATGCACCTGTAGACTCCTTTAGTCTCTGTTGTATATATATTTGGATATCACTTTTAACATAAAGGGGTGCATGTGACTGAGTTGTCATTCTTTTTTAACTTCTACCATACTTAGGAACCATGACAAATAATTGGGGCATGGCCAAACTTATTGATAATTTCTGCATCATTACAAAAATATATATTTATTTATATTTTCTAGATCAGTGAAATGATTGTCTTGAGTGATAATGAATATTGATAAATTGTCATTTGTATTGACTTAAACATATGGAAAAGAAAGTTGACATCTGAATTTGTACTTTACCAATTGAAATCTTCCTGTGAACAAGTAATTCGATATGTTTATTTTGACATTCCCGTATGAAATCACATTTAGCCTGAATTCTGTTTCCAAATTGCTGCTCAAGTAATTAAAATAGAACACTTTCATTATGTAAAATTAATTTACATTGATAGGTAGATATCTAAACACATTTATGTCTTGAGTTGTCTAAATGGGTCGATTTCAATTAACTGATCCATTAGTCCATAATTTTAGCCCCCTATTAGACCAGAAGCAATAAGTCCCAAAAAATTTTGGGGGAATACACTCAGCTATTTTTCTTTTGTTTGCTTTTTATTGGATTTTAATTTTTTATAATGTAAAATACACTGTTGAATCTTAATTTTTTATAGTGTATTTAAAAATGGTGAAGACCAAATCTAACATTTGAATGTACTTTTTGAAAAAAAATAGTAAAAACTTTGACAATTATTTCTTATTTTTAAATTATAATTAAATATGTTAACTTAATAAAAAGAGAGCCGTTTAGCTAAACTTTTAAAATTTTAATCTTTTATATATAATAAATTATTAATTTGGTTCAATTGAACCAAATAGATAATTTTAAGAAAGTACTACTCCATCCCAAAATATAAGCAAAATTATATATATACAAAAAGATGTATTGGGACCAAATTTTGAACTACATATGTCAATTTTATTTGATCAACTTTTACTTATATTTTAAAATAGATAAAGTAACATTTTTCAAGAGGTGTTAGTTCAAGGGTAAGAGTTTGACATTACAATATCAAGGGACGAAGTTAAAATTTTACTCAAGATGAGTGTAAAATAACCACAATTATTAATAATATTTTTCCTTTCCTAATTTTGTTTAAAAAGAAACTAATATGTTAAAGTGACATAAAAAATTAAAAGAGTAAATAAACAAATAAAATGAAATGGAGTAGGCCAGTCCACTAGCTTACGTAGCCTATTTGAGAGTTCTAATTATGTTTGTTTGAATGAATTTAGAGTAAGGTCTTGTATGTGCGAATCGTGAGAGGAGATATTATTAAATGGTGATTTCTTCTCCCACTCTTTTATCTACTCTAATATATGCTCGGATTGAGGAATTCGGACAAAAATCGAAGGCTTTTGAGAAAACATAGGGGAGAAGAAGATCAATTATTAAAGATGACTTGTCAAATGTTTTAGAGAACACTCTCACATAATGCATGATATAAAAATTTATATGTATGTAAGTACAACTTATATGGTTGTTGTAAATATATTTGATATATTAAACTGAGTTTGAATATAGGATATTAATGTTTCTCTACATTAGTATGTGTGAGTTTTTCTACTAGACTCTTTAGAAAGAAAAAAACTTATCTTATGTAAAATCAAATGTAAAAATATAAACATTTAAAATTTGAAATCAATATTATAAAGACATTGTTTGTTAATTTACACCAACTAATTCTTTAGTAGTGTAAATTAGTAAGTTAAACCTTTGAATTTATTTGATAAATATTTAGTTATAACTTGCTAATTTATATCTCCAAAAATTCTACTATTTCAAAATTGAACTTAAGTATTTTCATTTTTCAATAAAAACATTATGCTAATTTCTTTACTTATAATTTTTGTTTTATATT